>CM053592.1:44312528-44373460 GCA_028646515.1 Pseudochirops corinnae | reverse complement strand
CTAGGTAACTGATATGTTTGATTAAAGTAAGATTGTTAACCCATTTTGAGTTGCTTTCCTTTTGAAAAGCAGATCTAAGAACCTGTGCTAGTAGCCGCCCTAGGTATGCTAGGGTGCTTGCTGTTACACTACAGGAGGATGAAATTTTTGACCACAGTATTTACAAAGCCATAGAGGGATTGAGTTTTGCATCAGTGGAGAGAATGCCAATTTTGGAGAAGATCATAGATGCTTTAAATGTGAAAGTAAAGAAGTTTTCCATAGTGTCTCCCTCCCAATATCCCTGTAAGAGAGACATTTCAAATATGATTTATCTCTACATTACAGAGTAGGAAAGTGAGATTCTGATAGAGGAAGCAACCTGCTCTAGCTAGATGAACTCAAGTCTTCTGAGTTCATCTTTAGTACTCTTGCTAATGTGATGTATGTGTTTTTCAAAGCATCATTATTTAATTGGCTTTTGCAGACCTTGAAGTACTTTATAAATATTTATTAATTTTATTGTCATCACTTTGACCCTACCCCCAGTGTTTGAGATATTCTTGGAATCATCTTTGAGAATAACGTATTTTTACTTTATGGAATATCATCCATTCCTCATTTTCTTTTCTATCTATCCTATGATTTAGTGTCTATTAACTTTAGAGAATGGAGAGATGTTTATTTCCCTTTTAAGATTGAATGATGGCTTTAATTCCCAGTGGAATAACCTGACTCTTAAGGAAATGTGTGAACTCTGAGGTGGAGAAATCATAGAGTTTAAGATTTGGGAGAGGACTTCAAAGATTCTCTAGTTCAGTTCATATATAACCATATATTTCCAACTAGTGCTCAAGTTAGCCTTTAGCACAAGATTTTCAGTGATTGGGATCTCTACCTCTCAAGAAAGCTCATTAGACTTTTGGAAAACTAATTTTAAGGGAGCTTTACCTTCTACTGAGCTGAAATCTACTACAATTTCTACCCATGATTCCTAGTCCTATCCTTTAGGATCAAATACAGTAAGCCACTCATGTACTTGAAGATAAGCATCGTTTTCTTTTTAGTCTTTCCTTCAAAAGCTAAACATTCTAAGCTGCTTCAGTAGATCTGTCTGTGGTAAAGTTTCCAGTTCTCATCCTCCTGGTCATCCTCTTTTGGACTTATTATATACCATGTCAATGACCCTTCTAAAATATCACTCTCCAAATTGAATTGAGCACCAGTGGGCCTGCTGTTGAACATGCCATTCCTTTGATTCTTCAGGGCACAGTGATTGTGGGATTCAGGATGGGTCTTGACCCAGAGTCAATATCCAGTTTATGTGTGATGAAATCGTTTCTGTATGGGAGCCAGTAGACAAATGAACTGTTAGTTGAGTGGGTATCACCCTGTGAAACAGTCCAACAAAATGAGGGGAATTCTCAGGTACATTTGATCAGTGTACCTAGCCAGAAGAAAAGCAAAGAAAATTCAAAGGGAAAGAAGCTGTTTGACATATATTAGCATTGAGCTCCTTGGATCATTTTATATTAGAAACATGAAGGAAACATGGATTGATGAAAAAAGGAATTGCTAGTATAACATTGTCAGTTTTTAAAGCATAGTTTTCTCCGTGCCACACTCTTAAATTTATCAGATGGCAAGCTAGAACAGAGACTATAGATGAAGAATCACATATTAGTCTGCCAGCAGGTTCACAGTGGAAAGGTTCAAAGATGGCGAGCGGGAAATTCAACCTCCATCTCACATTCTCCAATAGCCCAGAGGGTGGTGATATCTACTAAAGAACTTAAAAAGTTTAAATTTACATAGAAGACGAAAACTTATGCTTTTGATCATTCCTTTATCCTCCAAGCTTTCAGACCTTACATGTTTAGTTTGCATTACACATCTCCTCCGATGTGTTTGCCACCATCATGGAGGAGAACCACAGAGAGGGCATCAGAAGAGTGAATCCTCATGGATATTGACATCTTCCAGATGTTCCTATTTACTGAACTGATTCCATCGAGAAGTTAAGTGTTGTAGAATTTCCTAGAAAAAAGTCTATACAATATTTAGAGATAATCATAGTAACTCACACATATAATTTTTAAAGATTGAAAAGTGCTTCCCTCACAGTAACCCCGTGAGGGAGGTAGAGCAAAAATGGTAATCTCTATTGTACAGATATTCGTACATGAAACAAAAAATTGGCCTGAAGATCTACATGGGAAAAGCAAAAATAAGAACAAGTAGATAAAGAGTGTGTGTTGTCCAGATTACCATATGTAATTGAACAGACAATTTAGAGAACTCACCCATAACAGTTTTCAAAGACTTTTCTGTGGTCCAGTCATTTTACTTGGGTCTGACTCTTTGTGATTCCACTTGGGGTTGTTTTGGTAAAGATACTGGAGTAGTTTGTCATTTGTTTTTTCAATTCACTTTATAGATTAAGGAGCTAAGGCAAACAGAGGTAAGTGACTTGTCCAGGATCACACAACAGATGTCTGAGCTCAGGTTTGAAGTCACAAAGACGTCAGGCCTGGCACTCTATCCAATGCCCTCTTCAAAGAATTAGGAATGAATATCATAAAGAAGTCAGAGGAGAAGCATGGGGAAGGTGTGAGGAAACTGCAGCAAGTAACCAATGAGGAAGTTCAATGAAGAGAAGGAATAAAAACTGTCATTACGGAGATTCTTGGAGAAACACATGAGCTGCTCAAATGGTGAGATGAGGCAAGTTGAGTGCAGAGCCAGAGTGCTCCACTGATCTCCTCACAATGGGAGGAGAAATGGAGAAAGGCTTTCATCATGTTGTATTGACCCTGGTAGGAATTTCTGAGAAGACACCAACAAGTGTCCCATGAGATGATAGACATAGGTGGTGATCTGTCTCATTGGGGGGAATGTCCAAATGGTCAAGATCACAGGTCCATTCGAGTAAATCAATCTGCTCTTGTTAAATATTTTATTTTCCTAGCAGGTCAGGTCTATAGGGGCATCTCAGAGAAGGGACACCTGAAGGTCTGACATTATGCTTTAGCAGAAGGAGTGCTGAACCTGATGACTTGAGCTCTACCCCCAACCCTGCTGCTAAATTGCTATGCAACCATGGGAGAGTTACATCCCTTCTCTGAGCCTTACTTTCTTCATCCATAAAATGAGACAGTTGAGCTAGATCATTAAAAAATGAATAGCTTTTATATTTGAAGCAAAATGCAAGACACTGGGGATGTAAAGATGAAAACACATCCCTCCTCAAGGAACATCTAATTTAATGAGGGAATTGTCCTGTACATGGACGTAGTTCAAGTTAAATGGGATGGGTCAAAGAAGGGGTCCAGAAGAAGTGATCCTCAAGGTCATCAAAAGCTAAAAATCCTTTGATGCTGTGGTTATAGAGAACAAAAAGGTAATCTGAAATATCCCACTGACAGTATCCTGGGTGCTTTGAAGTAAACAAATAGAAAGGTGGGTTATATAGAGCCTGATTTATGAAGCCACTTAATACTGCCTAAATATCTCATGGAGTTGGAGCATGGTAAATGCTTCAGGAATTGTGGGCTTTTATTACTATTTTCTTTCTGCACTCTTCTCTTTCTTCTCACCCAAGTTTTAAATTTTCCTTCATTATCCCCTGATACCTACCTAACTCAGAGGTTGGATACAGGTGGCTCAGAGATACACTGACTGAAGCAGGTGGCGACAACATGGCACAGGCCCTGTAAAAGCACAGGAGTAATAGGAGAGATGAAAATATGTATCTAATAGATAGGGATACTCTCCTTAATTAACTTGCCTATTCTCAATCAGCTTGACAAAATGGCAAGGGTACTGGATTTGAGTCAGGAAATCTGGGTTAAAATCCTGCCTCACCACTAACTAAGTTAAGCCACTTAACTTCTAAGAGATCTCAGTTTCTACATCTGAGAAATAGGAATAATAATGCTAGCATTGCTTCCCTCACAGGGTTATTGGGAAGGAAACATTTTGTAAACCTTTGAATATCATATAAATATGAATTATTGTTGTATGCATGTTAGTGAGGTGGGTTGCTCATGAAAATGGACTGTTTTAGCCATCTTTGCAAGTAGTTACCAGCTTGTTGAATGAAATCATTCAGCTTGTTGACAGAAAACTTTTATGGGAAGTTGATTTTCCCAAAATGGTTCTATTGCTTGGCTGGAGAGTTTTCTCATGTGAACATGTTGCTAGGAATAGTATATGTCTGCCATCTTATTTCTCCTCAAATCTCATTGCAAAAATGTGGTCTTAAAGGCTGGCAGTCCCTGTCTAAATCACTTGACAAAGGAATTTGAGTTGCTGAAGCCTGAGAGTAAAGTTGGTATGAAACAGGAGGGAATTCTTCTGTTTCTCTCTCAAATTGTGCCTGGAAGGGATGATAAGTTATGAACAGATTTTTGCCCAATACAGCTTCCTCTCATCGAAATAATGATGATTTCTTTTCTAGATTCACAGGCTCTTCTGAGTATAACTCTTTGCTCATGATTAAAACCTTCTTAATTAGAAGCTAGAGAATTTGGTCTAATTTAAAACCAATTTAGAATTCTGGGATTGTAAGTCTAATCTTTTTGGTGTTTGGGCCCATGTGCCAGGATGCCCTTAGCAAAACATAGCTTCCCCTTTCTAAGAATGAAAACGTTCTTTAAAAGCCTATTAAGGAGGCCCCAAGGAGTTCGCCAACATCAAATAACACTCAAAAGTCAGTATTTTGAAGATTTCAGTTTAAATTAGATAGAAACACATGGACTATATTTCCCTTGATAAACACAAGATCCTAAAAAATTAAGGACATAATTTAGATGGTTTGAAAACTCCTGGGAGGGCATAATAGGCAATCAAAGGATCAAAATTAGGGCCTTTGGGAGAAGGAAGAAAACACAGAGGAGAGTAATCAAAGTGACTGAATTATTAGAAAATAAGAACTATAAACCATGGTTAAGAGACCTGGAATTGCTGTATTTGGGAAAATAGCTAGAAGATAACTCAATGACAGTGTTCAAGTTGAATACTCAAATGAATCTATAATTTTGTTGATGTGCGTATTCCTTCCAATGATGCAGATGGAAAACCGTTCATGCCTGCTCATGCTGTGAGATGATCACTCATGCCCATAAGTGCATCAAAAGTGGTCAAAACAATTTATCTCTCTGAGTCTCAGTTTGTAGAATCAGGGGACTAGACTTCTAATCCCACACTCCTATAATGGAAATGGTTAAAAAGCAGATCAAATGATATTCTAAATAGACATTGGGTCCTTGAGTTACCTGACTTCATGTTGCCTTTAATCTTTTGAGAATGTGGTCACTAATCTACCATCAATAGGTTTAGCCCAATCCCAGAGTCTAGACTGATACTATTCCATCAGAACTTTTGCTTAGGCCGTTGATATATCTTTAAAGTCTGACTTCCTGCTGGTCCCAGTCTTATCTTGTACTTTATTCCTAATAACTACTTTTCTATGTTTACTTCCTGTGCCTGACTAAATGTTTCTGTTTCCTCTAAGATACCCCAGTTCTTTTGTGACTAAAGTCTTGTCTCAGTCTCCTTTATATTTCCAGGGACTAGGATTTTCTCCATTTTCCATGTTTCTGATGCCTTTATGGGCCTTTTCCCCCATGTGCTCAGGGCACATTGATCTGCCTGACCTATATTGCTTTGCAGAGATGCTCCCAATTCAGTCACTCTCATCGTCAACCAAGTCTCATTTATAATAGTGAATTTTCAGTGATATGTGCAAGTAAAAAAATAGTATAGATGATCAAAAGTTTATTTTATATTTGTAACTTCTAACTGCTTTGGAAAGGAAAAAATCTCAACTATTTTTATTCTAATTTTGAACTACAGAGATCTCTAAGAATGGTAAATAGAACTGATTTTCCTAGACCCATCAAGAGAATTGTATTCTAGTCCAAGATTTGTCAGTAACAGAGATGTGTGATCCAGGCAAGTAATTTTACTTCTGTCATCTATAAAATGAGGAAGGGTTGATGAAATAATCTCTGTGATCCGTGTCAGATCTAGCATTTTACACAATTCAGAACATAAGTTCATGACAAAGGAAGAGGCAGTAGGACATAATAGAATGAACATTGACTTGGTTTTATTTATTTGACAATAGTCAAGTCATAGTCATATGTCATAGTTATAGTCATAGACATACTCAATTTCATTGAGTATAAAATTTATGAAATGAGAGGTTGGACCAGAAGGCCATTTAGAACCCTTCTCATTCAAGTAACCTAGGGCCCTATAGAATACACAGTGTGTGATATTTGGGAAAATGGATTCATTGTATCATAAAATTATGGAATTTCAGAAATTTTTAGCACATCAAAAGACATCTAGTTTAACCCCTACCTGAAATGGGAATTTCCTGTATAACATCTTCAATGAGTGGCAATTGAAGACTGGTTGAAGACATCTGTAGGCAGAGAATTCAGTAAGACTGATCTTTCCTGTTTTCAATTAATTTCCAAAGATCCTGATAGTGCGTTAGTAATCGTATCTGTGTTCATGCAGTTCTTTCAATATATGGGATTTCTAATTAGAATTTATTCAACTAGGCATCTTTCCCCTTCTTTTCAATTCATATTTCTCATTATGTTTTGCTTAGATTAATGATAGAAATTAGTTTATTGTTCTTGATACACCTCAGATATCACGATCCTCTTTGGCATTCTAGGGGAAACTATGGACTCTTTAGAATAATATTGTCAATGCATAAAATAAAATTCATACACAAATGTAAAATAAATCAATCTAACCTAAGTATAGTTATCAAGATATTAAAAAGTCTATGCCTCCCCCCCCCCCCATCCAAGTTAAAAGCACCCGTCTCTAAGTCACCTTCTCTGATATGTATTTCGTTTGCTCATCCTCCTAGTAGAAAGCAAGTTTGTTAAGGGCAGATTCAATATCAATTTTATATTTTTGTCTATAATTATGAATTGTACATATTATATACTCAATATATTGTAAAGCCAAGCACAAGTAGCTTTTCAGAAGAATGCCACTGTTAACAGCTTTTAAGGTTCTGATCACACAGTACAGTGAACACTCTATATATATTTAATGAAAAATCAGGGGAAAATATTCACAGTAAATCAAAGTACAGCAATCACAGAAGATCAAAATATGCCATTCACAACAACTTATCACAGAAAACGGCCACATAGTTTTCACCACAATGGTCACAAAATTTTCAACAAAGAACTATCATTTAGTAACTAAATAATTCAATCATCCTTAATGAAGTTTGCCTCCTCAAGGAACACAAAGTACAATAGTCAAAGTTCTCCACTCATGGGGCACACTAAGTTAACTCACTCACTTATTCAGTCATCAATCACTAAGTATAATCATTTAGTCAATCATTCAATCAACTCAATCATTCAATCATCCTTCATCATTCACTATTCAATCATCAGAAAATACACAGATCCTCCATGCCTGGGTGACTAGTAAATTTACAATTTCTCAGACAGTACACAGTATCCAAGTAAAGTCTTCTTTCAGTTTGACTCAGAGTGGTTTCTCAGATTCCCTGGATCCCCTTCCATGGTCGCAGATCCTACCTGGATTCACCAAACTGTCACCTGGTTTCAAAGGCATACAGCTCCTGGGTCCTTGTCCAGTCCATCTCAAATCCTTCACAGTCTCTGTTCTGGGGAAGTCAAGGCTTAACAAAGCCACAAACAGGTTCATACAAAGTACCAGCATCAGAGTCATGCTTCCTCAGTCTTCAGCAGCTCCAGCTGGCCCTTGGAAATTCTCAGCAACTCCTCAGCAGCTCAAGCTGGCCCTCAGTTTCAGCTGGCCTTTGGAAATCCTCAACAGCCTCAGCAGCTCTCACTGGTCCTCAGCTCTGACTGGCTTTCAGAAATCCTCAGCAGTTCCAGCTGGCCCTCGGACTCAGCAGAAGTTTCAGCTGGTTCCCAGAATCAAAATCACTCCATCCAGGTTTTCAAAATCAAAATCATCCTCTCCAGCCTGGGTGGGGTGTGTGTGTGTGTGTGTGTGTGTGTGTGTGTGTGTGTGTGTGTGTGTGTGTGTGTATGTGGGGCGGGGGCTTTCCTTTGCAGCCTCCCCATCAGCAGCAGCTTGTGCTTTCAGGGAGCATGCTCCAAGAACATCTGTCTGTCCCTCTCTGGGGCTTTTCCTTATATACATATTGCCCCTTCCTGTTCAGCCCCTTCCTGTTACATCTGCCACGGGGGTCACACCTTCTGTTTCTTTAATAGAGGCTTGATTAATTACTAAGTGCTAAGTACTTGTTACCTTTGCCAATACAAAGGGATCTTCAAATTCAAATTACATTACCATTACATATATTCATAAATGTTTTTTGATTGATTAGTCAATATATTAAAAACTAAAAATAAATTACCAGTATACATTGGCAGAAGGAGTTTTTATGTTGAAATTTTTCTTATCATTTGCACATGGTACAGAAAAAAGAGAAGTGGCTTTAGTCAGAAGAAATTAATTCCCAGCTCATTTCTGATGAGGAAACTTGGGCAAGTCACCACTTTTCCTTAATTGGAAGTCAGTTTCCTTAATTGCAAAATGAGAGAGTGGGGCTAATTGACTTCTGATGGATTCTCCCAGGTCTAAGTCTTCAATCCTATGATCCTTCATTTGTGACTCATCCTCTATGAACCAAAAATTGATGGAGAATAATCTGAGTCCACATTCTTGTTACCAGGGAAACTTGAAGAGAATGAAATCCACCTCTAAAAGCTTGGAAGAAAAGTACTCACTTTTTTGGTGGTTACATTGTTAGAACTGTTCTCCTTCCTCTTATTACCTCCAGAAAGGAACCTTGAGCTTCCACACAGGGTGGGAATGAGAACAGAGGAACGGTGAGCCTTTGGCATTCTGGGAGGGAAGATCTGAAATCACTTTTTCTCCAGGCAGCAGGATAAACACGTTAGCAGACATGCCTTTACTTCTGAAAAAGGACCATCATTTCTTGTTTTCTGAGATCCTTTTCCAGATTCCAAATAAAATAACATTGTTGATGCATGTTACAAAACTCAAGCAACAAATAATAATAATTGAGTTCACTTCAGGAAGGAAGCTGCTATGTTTTTCTAGCACTTAATGAGAGGTTTTGAAGTTAGGAGTAATTTTCCACAGGAATGAAGAATGTGCCCATCAGGAAGGTGACGACTTATTGCACCAGAAAGGAAAAGGTTAATGTCAGTTTTCTTTCTTTAAAAAATTCTTTCCTTTGTAGAAAATTTCCAGTTTGCATTTAAATGATTGAGAAGGATACATCTATTCTTTTCAATTTAATAGAAGCTCAGAATTTCATGGTTGAAGGGGACATTAGTGCTCCCTTAATAAAAATGACCAAGAATATATTCACACACACACACATATACATTCATATATATATATGTATGTATGCATATATATATAATTACATATAGAATTATAGAAATTAAATATAGAAATCTATAACATGTCTGACAAGTGGCCATCCAACTTCTGTTTGGAAACCTCTATCTGAGGATAGGGCTCAATAGGTTCACTACGTCCAAAGGCATCCCAGTCCACTTGGGATCTTTTCATGAGGCTTTTATCATTGGGAAGCATTTCCTTGCATGTAACCTAAATTTGCTAAACTCCTTTCTCATCCTCCTGCTTTGATTCATTATCTATGTCTCATAATTACTCTTGGCTGCCCCTAGGAAGAAAACTTTCTCTTTTTACTGGAGGCAATGGTTATTATAGTAAAGCTAGCTAGATAAAATATTTGTTAAAAACTTACTAAGTGTCAAGAAGAACTGCTGGGTCGTACAGTAGATAGAGGGCAGGTCTGAAGTTAGGAATGCTCATCTTCCTGAGTTAAAATATAGTCTCAGACACTTATTAGCTATGTAACCCTGGGTAAGTCTCTTTCTGTTTGTCTCACTTTTCTAATTGTAAAATGAGCTGGAAAAGGACATGGCAAACCACTCCAATATCTTTCTGTTTTTGTTTTTTTTTGGAGGAGGGAAGGTAGGGTAATTGGGGTTAAGTGACTTGCCCAAGGTCACACAGCTAGTTTTTGTGTCAAGGGTCTGAGGCTGGGTTTGATCTCAGGTCCTCCTGACTCCAGGGCCAGTGCTCTATTCACTGCACCACCTAGCCATCCCCACTCCAATATCTTTGCCAAGAAAACTCAAAATGAGGTCAGGAAGAGTCAAACGTGACTGAGAATGGCTGTTACAACAAAGTGTCAAGAATTGTACTACATGCTTGGAATATAAATACAAGGAAAAAGATAATCCTAACCTCAAGGAGATTACTTCCTAATGAAGCACATAAAAAGGTAGCCAGAAGCCAGTTATTGATATACTGAGAGTCAGGAGAGGAGTCAGGTGAGGAGGTGAAGGAGTGAGTATGACTGACTTGGACATTTCCTCAAATGAAGGTTGTAAAGAACTCAACAACTGGAAAATGTGGCTGCGAGGGCAATAAGATATTCTAGTTTTGGAAGACTGTAAGAACAGAGACATTTCCAAGTATAAGAAAATTATTGGGGTAGACTAGAGAAGTTTAGATAGTTGGGAGGAGAGATGTTATTGTTGTTGCTGTTTCTCCTTTGTTCTCAAAGAGGACCATAAACATGGTGATATGACTTACAAGTGAACTGGATTTAAGTGAGGGGGGGCTGTGCAAAGTCACCAGATCAGGATGACTGGAGATGGCCCCTGGAGCAGAAGGAAGGAGTGTGGGCACTTGTTCAATGGCGTACTATACTAAGAGAGATGCTTGCTAGAATGTGGGACTCTTATGGTTTTAATTCTGATGCCAGTAGGCAATTCTCAGTCTTTCCGTGTTAAGACCTGTGTAGGAGACCATTGCACCTGAAATTAAATGTAAAATCTAGCCAACCATACTAATCCCAGGGGGTACTTCTGTGAAACATTCAGGAATGTAACGTACAGTTATTAGGGAGCAGATGAGTTCACACTCAGCTCCTCCTCACTCTCACCCGTTTCTAGGAAATGTAGTCCAGACCAGATGACATTTTGAACTTCCTTCAAAGACCTTGATTTTAATATCCTTTTAGACTCTTATATGTAGAGAATGCAAGGTTTACAAAAATAATTACAAAGAATTAAACTGATCAAGCAACAATCATTTATTAGATGCTTACTCAGTCAGTTAATGAATGTTTATTAATGACCTACCATGTGTCAGACACTATGCTAAGCTCTGGGGACTCAAAGAAAAGCAAAAAAAAAAAAAAAACCAACAACAAAAAACAACCAACCAAACAATCAGACAGTCCCTTCCCTCAAGGAACTCACAGTTTAATGGGGGGTGGGGGTGGGAGGGGGTTGGTAAAATGCAAATAACTCTTGCTGGGGGTACAAAAGCCCAAAACAAAATCAGTTCTCATTATCAAAGAGTTAAGATTCTAATGGGGGAGACAATACATTCTTTAATTTGTGCATACCAGATCAGTATAATAGATGGAAGGAAGGTAATAATAACCCACATTAGAACTCAAATCCGCTGACTCCTAGACTATTGAACTTCCAGTACATAACACTGCTGCCATAAGTCATTTGATTTTTCTTTTGTTTATTTGTTTGTTTCTTTTACATTTATAAATTAATTAAGGGTTTACAAATCATTTTCAGAGGGATGCTTGAATTAGACCCCCACAGTGACTACTATTTCTAGGGTAGGCTCATTCTCCTAGATTGAGTCTTTAGCCTTAATTTCAGAAATTCTTATTTCTATCTTGGAATCATCAGAACTTGAAAAGGATAGTAGAGAACATCTCTTCCAGTGTGGTCTCATGGAAAGAATGGTGGTTATAGAATCAAGAATTCCAGTTCAGATCATGCTTCTCTTGTTTTACTCCCTTATACGACTTTGTGTGTGTCCCTTAAACTTCCTGGACCTCGGCCTCTTTATCTGTAAAAGAGAGGATTGGACTAATGGCCTCTGGAATGCCCCTTCTAGCTCTAGACTGGTGAGTCTTTGATCTAATCTTCTTATCTGATAGATAGGGATTAAGTGACATGCTCCAAATTAAAAGGCAGTAATTTGCAGAGATGGAACCAGACCTGATGCCCATTTCAGAGCCTTTCTAACCATTTCCTCTGTGTTTTTCACTGTGAATAGGAATTCTATCTGTGTAGTATTTAAAAATATGCACATGTATTTATGCATCTATATCCAGACTATATGTTTATATTTATACACACTCATATGCCTTTTAACAAGCATGTGATTCATTCCTATCTATATACATAATATACCCCCACATATACATATCTACACATGTACATATATATGTACACATACATGCATATGTGTATATATATATATGTGTGTGTGTGAGAGTGACATGATTTTAAACATGAAGAGGAAATGTAGGCAAAGGCAGTAGAATTAGCTTGTTTACATATGTATATATGTATATATATACATACACAGATATTTATATGGCTCAGTCCCACAAAATTTCATTTCAAACCAACCTGATAAATTATCCAAACTCTTTTAAAAATGATCTTTTTCATCTCTTCTTGGCAGGTTTCCTGTGACCCAGAAAGTCAAAATGTACTTAATGAAAGACCTTGTGAAGATCAACATTCCTTTCTAGACCACCTCCGTCTTTAGAGCTACCTGGCCTCTTAACTGGAACGACTGAAGATAATGAACCCGGCTCGTGCCCACTCCTTATTTTCTCAGTCTACTTCAGGACCCTGGAGTTTCCTTTATTGTATTTTAAGATTTGACCTGGCAGAATCATTTGGTTCTGTGCCCCAGTGTGGGGCCTATGCCAAGAGATTCAAGTGTTTCTCAGCAGCCTTTTTTGAATCTTGTGTTCAGAACTTGGACAGGCAACACAGCCCCTGGGTTTTCATGTCATATCAGCATATGCTAGCTTCATTCTCTCTCATAATGCTTGTGGTCACAACTATTCTTTCCTCCCTGAAGGGTATATTCAGCAGTCTTTCTTATTTCCAGAGATCTAAGTAAAATTTGAGCTACCTGGGGAATATTTGGTTGGATGGAGAAGAAGGGAAAAAAGACAGCAAAAGACTTCCACACATAATGCCATTGCTACTAATTTTGAGTATACTACTCTTATGGGTGCCCATGCTAGGGAATGAATATCTGGGCCATTTACTTCATTTGGGTACTATTAATCCACAATTGTGATAGGGGAATGTAGCCTTGGGAGAGATTGACTAAGACTGAGACCCTTGGAGGTGGCAATCATGACTGGGTAATGGAAAGAGAATTCAGTCTTTTCCCCTGATGCTTCTTCATGCCTTTTAATATCTTGGATCACCTCCTGTTTTGAGAGAGAAAATACCACCAATGCAGTCCCCTTCCTCTTCATCGTCCCCAACATAAGTGCCTTTCAGATAGGCAGCATCCATTTTACCTTCCCTTCCATCAGACATCAGCTAAAAAGCTTTTGTCTCCTCCTGCAGCTAGGTGGCACAGTGGATAGAGTCAGGAAGACCTGAGTTCAAATGTAGCCTCAGATGCTTACTAGCTGTGGGATCCTGGGCAAGTCACTTAACTTGGCAAGGGATCATCACATTACCTGTCTTCAGGCATGAATAGGGTTTTCATGCAGAGGAAGAAAGAGCTGTATTCTGTTTGACCCCAGAATCCAGAGATAGAAGCAGTGGACAGAAATGGAGAGGAAGACAGATCTCTCAGCTCACCAGAAGAGAAAACTTTATCAACAATTGTAAGGGCCGAAGTCTCTTCAGTAATCGTGGTCTGTGTATACACATGAAAGGATGGGATGTAGCTAGCTCCTCTGTGCCTCAGTGATCTTGCCCTCTGGGTTTAAGTTTGTTCCTGGTCTATTAGCTCATCCACGGGCAGAGCAGAAAGGATTTGGATTTAAGAAATTGAAAGAAGCTGGAAGCTTTTTGGAAGCCGTTGTGTAACTAGCCTTCCTTTTGATTGGTAGCCTTCACAAATGAATCTGGAGGCACAGGGGATATTCGTTATTAACTACTTTATACCAGAGACCTTAGGCTCTGAACCAGAAAATGGAATTAAAAATTAAAAAAAAAAACAAGACTTGACACAAGAAGGCACTTAATAACCTGGCCCCTTTCTACCTCTCTAGATTATTTACCTTTTTTCCACACAGATTATTTGTTACCCTCTACATAGTCTATGATTCAGTGGCACTGACCTGCCTCCTGTTCCACTTCTCCATTTCTACCCTTCAGGTTTTTGCACAGCTGTCACTCCAATACCTGGAATGCTTTTTCTCCTCCCTGCCATCTCATAGTTCCTTCAAGACTCAGCTCAGAACCCTCTTTCAATAGGAGGCCTTTCCCAATTCCCCAGAATCTACTGGTTTCTTCACTCTTCCATCTACTCTGTGTAAAGTAGACACATACAAGATGTATCTTGTATCAGGTGTATCTGTGGCCTCCAGGTCACATGTGACCCTCTAGGTCCTCAAGTGTGGCCCTTTGACTGAATCCAAACTTCATAGAACAAATCTTCTTAATAAATGGAATTTGTTTTATAAAACTTGGACTTACTCAAAAGGCTGCACCCAAGGACCTAGAAGGCCACAGGTTCCCCAGCCCTGTGTATATATCTAGTGATTTATATCTTATAACCATCCTTCTCCTTTCCTCTTCCCCCTACCCCCAACCCCTGAGTTTATGGATTGGTTTTATTTCAATTTCTATATTCAGCACCTAGCACAGTTCCAGGCACATTTAGTAAATGCTTGCTTACTGATTCCATATTTAGTTAGCTGTGTCTCTGCTCTTTGTTTTTAAAGGAAATGCTTTAAAAAGTTTGGTGCTTGCGCAGAGACTCTCCTATCAGAAACTAGAAAAACACTCCTAAGGAAAAAGAAGACAAAACACAGACAAAAAGCTAGGAAGACTCTTTCCCCTCCCTAGCCAGAGTTAATTTTATTGACTCTATGACTGGGGTAAATATTGCAGCTTTTCTAAAACACCTAATAAAAATAAAAGTTTCAGGACTTTGTTCTGAAATGACATAGTGGCACCCAGTCTTCTCATGAGAGAGAACTATCAGTATAATGAAGGATTTCAGCTCAAGTCAGAAGCTGGAAATAGACAGCCACCTCACAACCAAGTCTCATGGTATCATGCCTTGTGTCATCTGACAGAGACTACTTGACCAGTAAAGTACCATCTAACAAAAACCACTCATCTAAGTAAACAGGGTGTGGTGGAACAATATCATTGGGTGAGGGCAGCATGTGTACACCCCCCTTTATGTGTTCATCTTGTCTGAACATTACTGTCCTTTATATGTTTACCTTAGCAACAAACATTCCTTATGCATTTACCTGTGTGTCTACTCTTATCACTGATAGTGGAAGAGTATGTTTCAGGTTTAGGGGTGTCAGAAACAATTATCTTACCAAAAACTCCACATGACCATTAATGAATACAGGGGAAAAAAAGATTTTAATTTATCCAGCTCCTGTAAGATACTGCAAGAGACCAAGTGACCCATAAAGAGGCACACCAAGCACTGGGGGCAGCCAGCTTTTTAATTCTCATTCTCAGACCACAAGGTCCCCCCACCCCGTTTCCATTGGTTAGATGTGTTTGTCCTTTGTTCTTGAAAAGGACCATGGCATCAGGGAAATGATGACATGACTTGAAGTTGACTTTAATTTGAGTGAGGGAGGGCTGTCAAGGTCACCAGCCTCACTTTCTCCTGCAGAGCCATCTGGGTCCAGTGGTCAGATATTCATTAGGATGACTGGAGATGGTCCAAGATGCAATGGGAGATCCTGGCTCTTTTAGGCTAAGGTCTTTTCACATACTCAGAGTGAAGTAAGGCCCATTCAGTGAATAGGCTTCTTTAAGAAGTGAGTCAAGGGATGGCCCCTTTAATTAGGAAAAAAAAAAAACCATCAAGCTGAGAGGGGGAAGACCCTCAGGGTTGCTCTTCCAAAGAGAAACAGTTACCATTGACATTAACTCTAAGCCAGGAGGGTCCAAAACATAGCCATCAAGTGGAGCTTAGGGAGGGACCTATTGTGGTCCAATCTATGAGCTTCAGAGAGAACAAAGCCAGTTCACTCCCCATTGGCTGGATACAACTTCTTTTTTTTAATAATTAAATTTTGTTTATTTTTAGTTTACATCATTGATTTCCACAAGATTTTGAGTTACAAATTTTCTCCCTTACCCACCCCCCCAAAACAGTGATCCCATTGTATCCCCCCTCCCCCAATCTTCTCTCTCCTATATCCTCCCCATGACCCCTCTGACTTTCTTGTAGAACAAGCTGAGTCTCCCTATCTCAATGCTTGTATATCTTGTTTCCCAGATACATGTAAATAATAATAATTATTATATATTTTTAACATATGATTTTAGAACTTTAAATTCTAGATTCTTTCCCTTCTTCCCTTGTCACCCACCCCCACTGGAAAGACAAGCAATTCAATACAGGCCGTACATGTGTAGTTACACAGAACATCTTCACAATGGACATATTGTGTAACACTGATGAATTTCCCTCCTTTCTATCCTGCTCTCTCCTTGTTCTATTCTCTACTTTGTCCCTGTCCCTTTACAGAATTGTGTGCTTCTAACAACCGTCCCCCCAACCTGCCCTCTCCTCCATCATTCCCCCTCTCATCCCCTTCCCCCCTGCTCTCCTACAGGGCAAGATACCCATTTTAGAGTGTATGTCATTCTCTCCCTAAGCCAAATTCAGTGAGAGTAAGATTAACCCATTCCCTTTTTGTGGATACAACTTCTTGAACTGCCTACTCCATGTTTTTGTCCTAGATGTGTTCTCTCTCCCTTGGCATACATTGCAAGTACCTTCAAATTAGCTTGCTCCACCCTGGAAGGTGTGTGGGTTAATATTAAACAGCTCATTAAGCATGCATACAAGCTTCTGACCTTTTACTAGATCAGAAGCCTGGTTCTGCTAGGTCACAGTTCTGGTTGGAACTAGTTATTTCTGACTTATATCCTGTTATCTTTCCTACAAGACTGGGAGGATGTATATGTCACTTCTGTGGAAACAGAGCCCCTTCCTGTCTCACAGGAAGAAATATTTTATTGCTAATTTTCCTATTATGATATTCATTAAATGACTTTGCTTGGGACTTTTTGCTTCCTCTGGCAGACTATTAAATTTGAACACATGAATGGGGGCTTACAAATTAGAATTTGGAATTGATAAGGATCCAGAGGGTAACTTGAATCCCCATTAGCCTTCCTTGGAAGACCCATATTGTAAATGGGGGGATGGTGTCCTCTAATGCTACATAATTGGTGCTATATCCTAAAGTATAGTTGTTAATGGGTGGAGATCTTTCAGAGTAAGCTACATAAGTGCTTGTAAGGAATGTTGGAGAGATTTCTGTTCACATATAGGTTGAGATAGATTATTTCTATGATTCCTTCTGAGATTCTAGGATTTTATGATTCTGAAGGGCTAGAACCCAAGAGACACCATGACTAGGGTAGGACCTCTAATTAGGTTAATCCTGTTTTTAGTGGGATGTACTTCCTCCCCAGTGCCTTTCTGCTTGCCTACATAAACACACATGAACCACATATTCCCAGAGATAGCTCTGGCATTGATGGCCAATAAATATCAGGGAAAACAGTGCACTTCTGCAAGGATTGGGTCAGGAGTGCTTCCAAGGGGGGAAAGAGTTGATTTCCATCCCAAAGTCAAGTTGCACACATTACACAGAGTAAAAGAGACAATTAAGCAGATGATCATAGTTGATTAAAAAAGAAAGAATGAGGCTCAGCCCATAATGCCTACGGTGCAATTTGGGCTATTAAAATGATTTCAGGGGGAAAAAAGTATTGATTTCATTTTAATTAAAAATTTTCAGCGGAGCTCATTTAGTTTTGTATATTGAAATAGCTCATTGTTATTCAAGCACTCTAGTTTTAAATAGTTATTCAACAGGCTCTTCAATTCAGGCAGGGAGATGGTCTCAATTCTCAAATAATAATTTGAAAACCCCGTAAGTGTTAATTTAGAAAGCTCTCTCTTATAAGAAGGCTGCTCACCTACTAGAGCACAATCTAGCCAGTGTCCTGGAGAGGAAAAGTCATGGTGGAATCCTGGAGTGAATGGTTCCTTGCCCTCAACTCCTTTGTATTCAACAGTTTTATTAGTGTTGAATGTCCATGAATTAAAATACAAAAAGTTGAGCTTCTTGCCTTGCCTTGCTTATTTAACCTTAATAAAATATAAGGGCCTGTTTCATTAATCAGTAACATACCAGGCACAGTACATGAATTTTATCTTCTACTTTCTCTTTTGCACTTCAGAATGAAAGAAAAAAAAAGTATATTGCATGGGTTTGCCAATCTAGATAGGAACTGTAAAAAAAAAATGGAACACAGATTCAATCTTTCAAAGGACAAAAAAAAAAAAAAACCTAAAACTCCATGATAACCATCTCTGGAAAGTTTTAAAATAGGATAAACTTGCTTGTGTGCATGTGTGAGCAAATATATGTGTGTGATTATGTATGTATGTGTTTGTGTGTATATGTTTGTATGTAAGTATATGTGTGAGAGATAGAGAGAAAGAGCCAGATAAAGGCAGAGACACACAGAGACAGACAGACACAAAGAGACAGAGAGATAGAGGAAAGAGAGAGGCGGGGGGGGGGGGGGGGAAGAGAGAGAGAGTTAGGGGTAGATCAGACAAACTCTGGCCATATGGTGCTAGAAGTCTTTGAGAGGTTCCTTTAGTTCCAATTAGCTTAGACATTATTACTTAATCCTCCTCAGTTTCAATTTCCTCTTAATGAAATATTTTCTTATTGACAGACTGAAAGACTTTTGGTATGAACCATTTTTCCTCAGCACGACATTTTATTTACAAATCTGAAAATCTACAATTAAATTGGCACAGTTTCCTCCCCCTCACTATTCCTGAAAGACGGTAAGAAACATAATAAAGAAATGTAGCACTTTTTCTATTTTTCAAAGCATTTTTTAATGCATTATGTTCCTTGATATCCATGATCATGATATAGAGGAAAGGACGTTGAATTGGTAACCAGAAGATCTGGGTTACAGTTCTCCCACCAGCTACAGGACATCAGGAGAGTCTTTTAACCTCTTTGAGCCTCAGTATTGTTGTTTGTAAAAGGAGGGACTTAGATTAGGCGATCTCAAAACTCCCTTCTGCTCTCAAACCTGAAATTCTTAAAATTATGGAATTAGACCAGATGAGGTCTCTGCTTGCTTTCAGCTTAAAGAGTCTAAGACTGGTAATTTTGTACCTACTCTACAATGAAGAAAATAATTTACCCAAGGTAACACAGCAAAGAAAGTGGGCAAGTGTAACCGTATCTTCAAATTTATAACTTTTTCTCCATCCCAAGTCTCTCTCTCTCTGCATTCATATTCGATAAAGGTGCCAAAGTGATATTCCTAAAGCATTAGTCACACAGTGTCACTATGTTCAATAAACTCCACATTATCTCTAGGATCCAATAGGTAGATGAGAACAATTTGTTTCAGTGACCATGTAGGCGACTGAAGAAGACATTGTGGAGCACTTAAAGCTTGATCAGACATGGGAGACACCAAGATCATCCACTGCATCCTGGACTATTGCCAGTCATCTGACTTTTGTTTTTACCACTGGATTTGGTTGACTTTGGAAGAGAAAATGAGACTGATGGCTTTGTGCAACTCCGCCTCACAAATCTAGTTCATGATCAAGTTATGACATCTTCCTATGATGTCATTGGTCATCTTTAGAAATGAAGAATAAACTGGGGTATCCAACACAAGTTTCTCTGGCATTTACAATTCTTTACAATCTGACTCCAACCCATTTTTTTCAGCATTATATTATTATATGTTATTCCCCTTCAAATACTCAATAGTCCACCTAAACTGGCTTTCTTGCTGTTCCTCACACATAATCTTCTTCCTGTTTCCATGTCTATATACAGGCTGTTTCCCCCAGCCCAGAATAGAATCCATAGCTTCCTTCAAAACTCAGTTCAAACATTACCTTCTACATGAAACCAAGTAGGTAAAGGTAGACCGAGGTACTAGTACCAACTTCAACTTAAATTATGTTGTATTTATTTGGTATAAGTTTGCCATACATGCTTATGTATTCAGATCACCTCCATTGATAGAATATAAGTTTCTTGTTGGGATTGACCATTTCATTTTTCCTGCTGTCAGCTTCCATGACAGAAGGCTGTGAGAATAGTAGGAGAGAAAAGCATTTTAATCAAATAAGTGACAAAAATCATCTACCTGATTTAGATGCAAGAAATATGAAGAACAATCTCTAGACCCAAAACATTGCTTCTGATTCTATGTTAGTGGCTGAAGATCCAGGACAATTAAGGCAGATTAAAAAAAAAAAATGGATAAAGGAAGACCAAGGAACTGGGAGGAGACACAAAAGAGGTCAGCGCAAAAAAGAAAAAGAGAATTTTGGTGGGCAGACAAGGCAAAGTCTGTGTGATAAGGTAAATGGAACAATGAGCAGGTTAAACAAACTGATAAAGTGCATTGGTGGATGGAGGGGAATTGGAAAACAGATTTGAGATTGGTCTAAAACTGAAGGGAATTTAGGTATGCACTTGCTATTCCTATTGCTTAGGAGAATGAAGCTGGAGGGACTTCTTGAGCTCTGAGCTACAGGGGGTGTAAAGCTAAGCACAAGCAGCTTTCCAGAGGACTGCTGCTCTGAATAGCTCTAAGGTTCGGATCACATAATATAATGAACTCTCTATTTATTCAGCAGTAAACTAAAGCAAAACATTCACAGAAACCAAAGTGCAGCATTCACAATGATATAACATAACTCATTACTAAAGTGGCCACATAGTTTTAAACAAAAGGTATCATTCAGTAAGTCCTTAACTCAACCATCCTTAATGAGTAATCCCCTTAAGGGATGCAAAGAGCAAAGGTCAACATTTTCCACCACTAGGTCATATTGTCTTAATCTCTCAGTCAAAAAGTCTTCTTTCTTCTTGATTGGAAATTAGTTTCTGATCATTCTTAACTCAATCATCCTTAAGGGGTACAAGGTACAAAGTACAAAGTTCTCTCACCCCTAGATAAAAGTAAATCATGATCTTGTCAATCAACAATAAGTACCCAAGGAGAGGTCTTTTCATCTTGGCTCCAAAATTCCACGGCTCTTCTCCCATGGGTCCGGCTCTCTGGATCTACCCAACTGTCACCAGGATTCACAGGCAGGAACCTCTCAGCTCCTCATCCAGTTCCTTGTCCAGCTCCCATTCCATATTGAAACTTATGGTGTACAGTCCACCTGAATTCCTTCACAATTTCTGTTTTTGGGAAGACAAAGCTTAACAGAGCCACAATTACATTTATACACATTGTTGGCATCATTGTCAATTCACTAGCTGCCTGTGAAATCAATACAGACCCACCAACAAGGTCTGAGAACTCAACACAAATCATCAGTATGGTCCCAGGACCTCTGACACCCTCCTCCAGGACTTCTGTAAACAGACAAGAAAATCCTCTTTCAGGGCTTCCAGTAAGGTCCAAGGGCTTCTGTACAAAGTATCACAAACAGAAATGAACACAGACAGAACATACAAACACAGAGCTGGCCCCCACAGCTGTTCTCCTTCTCAATTCTGTTCTGTCCCAGCCTGTGCTTCTACTTTTATGTGGTCATCAGCCCCTCCCTGTTCTGCCCGGTCCTGTTGCATCAGCAAGTTCCTACCACTTTGGGATTCACAGATTCTGTTTCTTAACAAAGACTTGATATAAATCAAGGCAAGGCTCAAAGACACTTGAACTGAAACAAGGTACTAAGTACTTCTTTGCTTGCCATTATAGTGGGCTAAGCTGATTGGTTATTTACATTGAATTTGGCATTAAGGTAGGAAGCCTCTGGGACCAAATCACCAGCTTTCCTAAGGAGGGTCAAACTACCCCAGGTAGGACACAGGACAGGTTAAAAATTAGTGGGGTTAGCCCCAAGCAGCCCTTGCACTCCTAGTCAGAGTAAAATAAAGAGACCCATTCTTTGAAAAAAAATAAATAAAAAGACTAAAGGAGAATGGGGTATAGCTGTGGCTATGAACTTGTTATTAAACCATGGAAAGAGATTTGAATGACATAATCAAATTATGATGAAGTGATAATTGACTATAAAAAACATTATATGGTTAGTGTTGAGAAGTACTCATCCAAAAATAGTTTAAAGAAGTCTCAAACATTATGGACAACTGGGGAAGTTGTGGGGAAGTTGTGAAATGACTTGTTATTTCTGTTCCAAGTTTAGGCTCTTTTCCTTATAGGAGAAGGTGAAGGGGTTCAAAGAATGACCCTCCATATAGTTAGGGGAGAAAAGTATACATGACTTCACTGGGGGGAAAGGGGGTGATGGAAGGGGGATTTGACCCTTTTCAGGATGAAAGAGAATGGAAAGTATTACACAGAGGAGAAAGGGAAGGAAAAGGATTTCCTAAAAACAGATCTGAGATTCTTCATGAAGAGAAAAGACTTCAAGCTTTGAGATGGAAGAAACTGCTTGTTCTCTACAGAATGTTATGATAGAGCCACAGAAGCTATGGGGTGAGAGATCATCCATTAAGGGGCACAGGAAGAAGAGAAGAGTTGTAGTTTGTTATTCCCTGCTATCTGGCAATAGAGGGTTGTTGTTAATGGAATGTATATCCTATTGAGAATCTCCCAAGGCTTATGAAAATGGATGACAAACAAGTTTTAGTGATTCATATGTCACAAATGATACTACCAGAAGGGATCTATTAAAGTATTGTTAAGGCTTACAAAGTCTTGGGAAAGAAACTTAAAACCGTAGGGACACAGGTTGTATTTTTTCCCCCTCATAATTGTCTATTGATTCAAAGGATATAGAGTAGAACAGAATAATTTGGAGAATGAATAAACTGGCTAAGAAGGTAGTAGCTGAGAAATAGACTTGTATATCTAGATTGTGACTTAAAGCTTTAATAGCTTAAAACTATATTATGTTTTAGGACACCCTGTACTTTTGTTAGTTTTGCTCCATCTCTGGCTAGGCAACTAATAGCTTAAAATTGCATTAAGGCTCCTGGGACATACTGTATTTGTCAGATGCCATGCAAATCTAATGAAAGAAAGAGTGAAGGGAAGGAAGGAAAAGAAAGAAAGAAATTATACTTCAATCAGTACTCTGTGTCCTTCAGATCTTTTTTTTTTTTTTTTGAGGTGTATAGCACATTTCATCATGAGTTTTTTTGGAATTGTATTTAGACGTTGTGATGATAAGAATTCCTGCCTTTCAGAATTAGTATTCTTTATAATATTGTTGTTACTATATAAATTATTTTCCTGGTTCTGCTCACTTCACTTTGCATTAGTTCAGACATATCTTCCCAGGTTTTTCTGAAAATATTCCCTTTGTAATTTCTTATAGATATACAATGATATTACATTGCATTTATATACCATAATTTTTTCAACCATTCCTCAATTGATGTACAGCTCTTTAGTTTCGAATTTTTCACTACCACAAAAAGAGCTATTTATTATAAATATTTTTGTCAGCTAATAACTTCTTCCTTCACCTCTCATCCTTCAAAATGTAGATAAATTAATGAAGGAAAATTCTATTCTAAACCTGATTTTTGCTAACAGAAAGAAAATGATTGATAGGCTGAAAATAAAAACTTTGGGGAAGTGATCATTGCATCCTAGAGCTTTTGAGAGAAAAATAGAAAAACTGCATAGAATCTGATATGTGCCCTAGATCTGGGGTAAGTGGATTACAAAAATCTCAGAAGAAAGATTGGTAGGATGCCATGCAATAAAATGCATCAGGGAAAATCAGTTCAAGAAGGATGAGAGATGCTTAAGAATGAAAACCTGATGCTACAAAAGGCACTTGTTCCAAGGAGAAGGAAAATGAGATTCATCAGAATAGACATATGTGGTTGCACAGGTACCTCGACATCTAACATATTTGAAAAATAAATTTACAGAAAATGGCACCCAGGATGGGTAAAAGAAGTGCAATGAAAAGTATGATATGGTCATGGAAAACTGAGTCAGGAACATTACAACTCAGAATGAGCTGAAGCTAGCAAAGGAAGCTAAGACAACAAAAAGGGCTCTATTTATCTATCAACTACCCATCCATCTATCTATGTATCTATCTATGTATCTATCATCTATCATCTATCATCTATCTATCTATCTATCATCTTTCTGTCTATCTATCTATCTATCTATCTATCTATCTATCTATCTATCTATCTAATCTATCTACCTACCTATCTATCTACTTATCTAGTTAGCTAGCTATCTTCCTTCAAAGAAAAGGTGAGATTAAAGAAAAAAAAATGGACTTTTACTTGGGGTCGATGGGACAATGATAATTCACAACAGGGAGAAGGAATAGATATTCAGTTCTCACTAGGTTTCTATTTTCTCCGGAAAGGACAATGATATTTATACTGGGTGAGACAGAAGAAAATGACTAAGAGAGGATTGTTGTCTAAGATATGTAAATGGATTGTAAGAGGACACTTCATTGCCCAAACCACTTCAAGCCACCGTGCTGCAATTAATTGTATCCTTGTGTCCTAAGTGAACTGAAAACATTGTTCCTGAGCTGTTGTTAGGGATATTTGAAAACTGGAAAAAAAAGAGGTATCACAAGATTGGAGAAGCACAAATATGTGCTGATGTTCTTAAAAGAGAAGAAAATAGTATCTTCAAAACATAGGCTAATGAGCTTGACTTTGATTCCTAGGAAAATTCTAGAAAGAATTATTAAAGAGATTGATGGCAAGTATCTAGAAAGGTAATCAGTCTACAAAGAACCAGCCTGGCTTCATTAAGGACAAATCATTTCAGGTTAAATTCATTTCCTTTTTGAAAGAATTATTAAACTGATGGGTGAAGGGAATAATCTATTTAGATTTTCACAAAGCTTTCAACAAAGTATCTCACACTAACCTTGTGAAGATAGAGAGAAATGGATTAGATTATAATTACAGTTAGAGGAATTCTGAGCCTATTGGATGGATGGCTAGAATCATTGTCCAATGGTTTTTAATGTTTCAATATCAATGGCAAGAAGTCTTCAGTGGAGTGCCCCAGGGATCTCCAGTTGGCTCTGTGCTATTTAACACTTTTATTGATGACTTGGATAAAGGCATATTTCATCATGCCTATCAAATTTTCAGATGACACAAAGCTGGGGGAATAGTTAGCACAATGGATGGCAAAGTCATAATCCAAAAGAATCTTGTCAAGGGGAACATCAGGCTGAACTAAATAAGATGAAAACCAGTAGTCATAAGTGTGAAGTCTTGCACTTGGAGACAACAAAGCAACTCTATGAATAAAGATGGGGGAAGTATGGATAGTTAGCACATGAAAAAACAAAAAAACTAGGTTATTTTAGTTGACTTTTTGCTCAATGTGAGTCCACAGTATGATTGACAGCTAAAACATCCAAGATAGTCTTCCTTCCTTCCTTCCTTCCTTCCTTCCTTCCTTCCTTCCTTGCTCTCACATATATTAAGGACTCCCTAACTTCTTGAAAGATTCAGCTCAAATCTTCACTTCTGCAGGAACCTTTCCAATCCTCCCTAGCTGCTGATACCTTTTCCTCTCTGATTGCCTTACAACTACTCTCCATATATTTTGCATGTACCTAGGTTTTTGTTTTTTGTTTTTTTTTTTATGTTTCCCTCATTAGAATGTAAGTTCCTTGAGGTCAGGGCCTGCTTTTGCCTTTCTTTCCATCCCCATCAGAGGGCCTGCCACATAGTAATTATCTAATTAATCCTTGTTGGTTGTTTAACTTCCTGCCTCTCCCTCCCAGGTTTCAGAACCAGTTTGCTCCAAACCCACAGACCTGCCCTTTGGGGAGAGGGTTTCACAGCAGAAGGTACAAGCCCAGAAGCTAAGAAGAGCAATGTGACTTTTTTCCGTCCCCCTTAATGCCAGAAGGAGAAACCTGTAGCTTCCCTAGAATGGATTTGTGAGTCACCTGCCCTCCTTAAGTACTCTCCAAGTATGTGAACGAAACAAGAAAGATGATGTCTGACAAGGATGAGTTACATTGTTAATTAAATTGGCACTGGAGAATTTACTAGCTTTAATTAGTGTAAAATAAGCCCCAGACAGAAAGATAGTTATTAAAGAATGCTAATCAGATTAAAGACAAAGTACGAATTTTATGGGCTGCTTGGAGTGAAAGCATTGTCAGCTTGAAGCTGGAAACATCCCGAACTTGATTTGTTCTTAAAAAAAAAGCGCTATTGAAATCACTTCTATTTCATTAAAATTACTCATTAATCAAATCATTAATGGCTTTGAGCTTTAATTCTTCCAGATGTACACCCCATCCTCACCCCACCCCCTCAAAACAGAATCCTGAATAGATGGAGGCATGATTTCTTATGGCTAAAACTTCCCATTTAATTTTGAGCTTGGTTTGGCTAGTCTTCAGATGGGAGACATTGAGTCTTACCCAAGTTACATAGTGGAAGTCTTTTCAGAATTAAAGGACCAGGGAGAGCCATGGTGGCCTCTTTACTTCAGGTATATTACACATTCTTACTAAAGAAATGAGTCAAATATCTAGATGGCAGAGTCAGGTCACTCAAAGGGACCTTCAGGAGATTGAATACAGAACAAGTGGTGAAAATGATGAAATAGAAATTGACAAATGTATTGGCAACCAACCCAGTCTCATTCTGGCACCCTGGAGAAGGGCTAGAAGAATCTCCAGACTGAGCCTCCCAGGGACACATCCATACCATACAGTGGTATTGGAATAGGATTCTAGTAGCAAACTGACCCTGAAAATCCCATGCAATTTCTAACTTATTTTTTAGGAAATTATCATTTGTTGTGGTATTATGGATTTACAAGAATGCTTTTCAATCATCCAAGCAATCAGCAGCTAAGCATGTCTTAAATAAACACTATGTACCAGATTCTATGCCAAACACTAAGGATATATATTTTAAAAAGTAAAAGGGTTCTTGCTGTCAAGGAGCTTACATTCTAATGGGGGGCATGACATATGTGTACACAGGCTTATACAGGGGTGTGCTAGAGCCAGCTTATATCAGCTCTCACTTTCAATGTGAGCATTTATACCTTGGAAATTGACAAATACTGATAATTGATAAAGAACTGATAAATAGAAGTATGCACAGTACGGTTTTATGTTATCTATCTATCTATCATTTATCTATATTAGGTAAATATATATGTATAGGTAGATATCATCTATTCTTCTATCTATCTATCTATCTATCTATCTATCTATCTATCTATCTATCTATCTATCTCTGCTTCAGAGAGCACAGCAACAATGGGCTGGCCACATCATTTGAATGTAAAACATACTCTTGCCAAAAAGACTATTTTATGGAGAACTCACACAGGGCAAGCACTCACATGGTGGTCAGAAGAACTGATACAAGAACACTCTCAAAGTCTCTGTTAAGAACTTTGGAATTGATTGTGTGACATGGGAGACACTGGCACAGGACCCATTCAGCATGGCGTGCCCACATCAGAGAAGGTGCTGCGCTTTATGAGCAAAGCAATTGAAACAGTTCAAAGAAAATGCAGGATGAGCAAATTAAGAGTATCTACTCCTAATGTTCATATGGACCATTCATGCTTAACCTGTGGTAGAGCATTCTGAGCCATTATTGGTCTGATCAGCTGCAGTCGGACACATTGAAACTTGACTCTAGCATAGTGATGTCATTTTGGTCCTCTTCAAGAATAAAGGACAACTATCTATCTATCTATCTATCTATCTATCTATCTATCTATCTATCTATCCATCCATCCGTCTATCTATGTAGAATGGTGGCCTTCTCTAGTTCAAAATAGGGAGGGAGGGAGATAGCTTAAAACTTGAAATGTAACAAAAATAAATGACAGTTACTACAGTAATCAGGGATTGCTTTATTGTTTTGTTGATTTTCCAGACTTTAGAAAGTGATGAAGAAAATATTAGGAGAGCAGATTACATCTAAAAATGTGTCACAAATTCTCTCACCCCCACCCCTGAAAGCCTATTGTTAAATATTTACTGGTACATCTCTGAGTATATACAATATAGAGGGGAAAGCATTGACTGCTGGAGGTGGGAAATTTACACCAGGAAAGGCTTTCTCTGGATAGTGCTCTTGAACTATGCTTTTAAGGAAACCAGGAATTCCAAGGGGCCAAGGTGAGGAAGAACTTTCTAGGTATGAGAAATACTGTGCAAAAAGCAAGGAGGTGGTGCAAGGAGCATTGGGTGTGATATCCAGCAAGAGGGCCAATATGGCTAGACCGCAGAGTGTGAGGAGGAAAGGTAAGTATGAAAGAT
Source organism: Pseudochirops corinnae (assembly GCA_028646515.1). Classification (NCBI taxonomy): domain Eukaryota; kingdom Metazoa; phylum Chordata; class Mammalia; order Diprotodontia; family Pseudocheiridae; genus Pseudochirops; species Pseudochirops corinnae. The sequence continues at coordinate 44,345,110 of CM053592.1, read as the reverse complement.
AGTTCTTTACCTGTCTTTGGAAACACTGATTTTAAAACTATCATGGCTCTTTGATGCCCTTATTGTTGACAAGTTTGAGCGCTTCTTTCATTTAGTAGCTGGGACAGAGGGCCTGGGCCTCTGAATTCTGGCAGCAATTATCAACCCTTCTACTTGTTAGAAACACAGGGTGGAAAAACCTGCGTTATTTACATTTTTACATATGTATTGTCTCCACAAATAGATTTTTTGGCTATCAGCAACCATTGTGGGATTATGGCATATTAGAGAGCAGATGCCAACCTAGAGGGAAACATGTTGATTTTCAAAAAATGAGGGTGTGGGAGAAGAGTAGTGAATTCTTTTCAAAGCATAGGCTGGTTTTCCTAACATTGAATCTTGGAAAAAATTCTAGAATAAATGGTTTCTAAGCACCAAGAAAGGATAGTGTTGACCATCACTAGTAAACAGGGGTTTATCATGAAAAGATGATCCCAACTTAACTTCATTTCACAGGGTTACTAGATTAGCAGGTGAGGAAAATTCTGTAGACCTAAGATAGATAATCTAAATTTCTATTCAGGCTTCTGAAAAACTCTCGGATGGAAAGCTATGGCCCTGATGACAATATTATGAAGCTGCAGATCTCAGTGCCAACCTTTGACCCTTACTAGCTAGCTACATGTCCATAGGCAAATCACTTCATCTCTCTGAGCCTCAGATTTCTTCATCAATCAAAGTCTGATATTAACACATGGGAACCAGTGTTATGTAATTGATAGAGAGTCAAACTTGGAGTCAGAAAGACCTGGGTTGAAATCCTTCTGATACATAATGGTTGTATGCTCATGAGCAAGTCAACTAAGATGATAAATGATAGATGAGTTGTTTATCTGCCCCAATGTCAAGGGTTTCCAAAAAGGATGCTTCCCACAATGATGGACTCCCAAATCTGGCACAAAGTGGCAGGACAACCTGCTTACCAGTGTTCTGCTGAGGCTAAGAGGAAATGACAAAAATTATAATCACTATATAAATTATTATTAATAATTATCATTATAATCATACCTAGTTGAAATATTAAACACAGGGATTAATCCATTGACAACAATCTATAGAATAGCAAGGTGGTGTAGTAGATAGACCACCATGCCTGGAGTCATGAAGTTTCCACATCTGTCAAATGAGCTGGAGAAGGAAACAGCAAACCAACTCCATCATCTTTGCCAAGAAAACCCCAAACTAGATCACGGAAACTCAGATGTGACTGAAGCCATTGAACTGAAGTAGAAAAAAATCCTAGTTAAGTGGACTGGACCTTTGTCTGTAGCCTAGTTCTTAGAAAGTTTTTTAAAACTTGATTGAATTAAAAAAAAAAATCAGTTCAGTGCTATGAGCCAGGAACTATGCTATGCATTGTAGATACAAGCATAAAAGTGAAATATTCCTTTCCTTCCAAGGACCTAATTTTAATAGGGCTGGAGAGTACACATATGATGGTGGTGATCAGGGAAAGGAATCACAGGAAATGAGAGTGTTATAAGGCAATCAATTGACATACCTTTGCAGGAACAGTCACACTATGGCAGTACTGGTAGAATTAATCCACTCAGATTTGAAACTTCCACATTAGGACTGAGCTTTCTTGATGAGTGTCTGAGTGAGCAAAAACTCAAGTACCCCATAGTATCTATATCGTTGTCTGAGAACATCCTTCTAGACCGTATTCCAGATATCATATAATCATCCATTCCATTCATCTTACCATCCAACCACGTATTTGCCCCCTCCCCTAAACAGATACATCTGCTTTTAAATTCTTGTTCTAATTTCATCAATCCAATGAATAATATCACTCCTTTTTTTTTTTTTCTGGTGGTTCAGTCCAGTAGAAGGAGAAGCTGGAAATCAGATGTATTAGGATAGCTAGGATAGATAGCTGGGTAGGATGTGAACCATGATACCCCAATGAAAATATAAATGAGATGCATACTAAATTTAAGAGTGACTTAAAGCTGAGATGGGAAGCTGATACATTGGATTAAAGAATTGCCACCCATTGCTAAGATGTTGTGCAAGGATTGTTGTGTCTGAAATCAGAAGACCTAGGTAAAAACCATGTTTTGAATAAATAAAAATAAACAAATACAGAAATAAACACCTTTGTATTTATTACTTGTATAACCCAGAATAAAGTCAAATCACCTCCTCCATTTTCAATTTCTTCACCCATAAAATGGAGATAATAAGCCTTATGTTGCTGACCTCACAAGAGCGAGTCAAATATGTTGTAAACCTTGAAGTGCTTTATCAAAGTGAGCTATCATTATCTACCCTCTAAAGTGTCAGCTTTCAATATGAAGCAATCGGATGTTATCTTCTATATTCCTTTCAATTCAAAACAACTTTTATTAACCACTTATTATGCACAGGACACTGAGTTAGTCACTGGGAATATAGGGATGAATCATGAACGGTCTCCTACCTCAAGGAGTTTATAATCTAATATGGAATATAATACAGTCACACAAATAACTTGAAGGCAAATTTGAATGTGATAAGGATGTAAGAGAGATACAGGCAGTATGCTGTGCATTGAGAGAAATAATTTCATTGAATCTAAGGCAGCACATATCTCAGTATCAAATCATCTCCTAAATACTTTTCAGCTTTGATGGCTTTCATTCAGCTCAGACATAGAAATCACTTTTACTTCTGAATATAGAGCAGATAAATGGAAATTTTTTCTTGTTTTTTTCTTCTCCCACTACTTTTCCCCTCCTGTTCTCGACAATTTCCAGTTGTCTCAAAATGAATGGTAACAAGGCAATCCATTTTTTTCAATGTGTGTGTGTGTGTGTGTATACATACATACATACATATATATATGTATATATATATTTCTTGAATTTTATGACACTTTCATGAAATTCATAAGATTGTAAACAATGAGGAACCCTAATGGAACTTCAGTGTGAGAATAAATTAGGCCTGAGCAAAGCTTTTAGGGGATATTCAAGTATAAACCAGATAAAAATGGCATAGTTCAGATAATCTGGGGCATCTTTCATTTGGCATTCACTTATTTGCAATTGCCGTTCTTTTGGTACAAACTTATTGTAAGAATGGATTTTCCTTCAGAGTTCCAAATGCTGGGGGAATAGTCAGAAAGAAATTAGTTTTAAGCACCCAGTGTTATGACCATTTGAAATACAATTATTTCAAAGTGAAAATTTTATTGCCAATTTCCTAACATAAATTTTAGCTAAAATCGTGTCAGTCAGCCTGCTAAGGTAAATTAGTTGAAAACAATGCTATGTGACTCAGTATGAATTATGCTGGGGAAAAAAAGAATTATGCTGGGGGAAAACAAAACAAAACAAAACAATCTATTCACCAGGAAAGAAATGTCCCTGGGTATTTATATATGAAGCTCAAAACTGAATGACCTAAATCCCCCCAGTGTCCTCTCAAAACTAAAATTTCTTTTGTGATTTAGAAGTATTTCTTGGGTGTAGAGACTACCTTCAGCCATGTATGTATCAAACTTTCCATATAGTCTTGATTTTTATGACCCCTTTCTATCCTTTCTCATAAAAGTTCCATGGAAGTTCTATCAAACATACCAGAGACTTCTTACTAACCTTTTCACAGAATTGTCTCTTCTCTCTCAGTTTGCCTTTTTTTCAAATCTCGTACATATTCTCTTAAGGCAGAATGTTTTAGTATGTGGGCTAGTTTTCATTCCTATTTCTGATACATACAAATGTTACACGAACCTGGGAAAATCAGTTATCCTTTCAGAACCCCAGACACCCTTCTAAGACACCATGCTGTAGAAAAATTGTCCATATGTACAGGTGAAGGAAGTTCCCATATTGAGAGTGGTCATACCATTGAAATCATAAGTCCAGGTCAAAATTAAGAATGTATTTTCATTTCAATCCAAATGCCTTGAATTAAGCATGTGAAAGTCATTATGCTGGGCATTGGAAATATAAAGACAACCATGAGAAAATGTTCCTACCCTCATGGCACATATATTCTACTTGGAGATAATAATAATAATAATAATAATAATAATAATAATAATAATAATAATAATAATAGCAAATGATGATGATGGTGATGATGATGATAGCTAGTATTTACATAATACTTTGTGGCTTACAAAGAACTTTGCATATGTTATCTCATAGGATCCTCACAAAACCTCTATGAGGTAGGTACTTCCATTATTAACATTTTGCAGATGAAGAAATTAAGGCTCAGAGAGAGGCGGCTAAGTGGCATAGTGAATACAGCACTGGCCCTGGAGTCAGGAGGACCTGAGTTCAAATCCAGCCTCAGACACTTGACACACTTACCAGCCATGTGACTTTGGGCAAGTCACTTAACCCCAATTATCTTCCAAAAAGAAAAAAAAAATAAGACTCAGAGAGGTTAAGTGACTTCCCCATGGTCATACCACTCACAAGTGTCTGAATCAGGAATTGAACTCAGGTCCCGTACTTTATCCCTTGCATGGCGAAATGTAAACTCATAGGAAATCAAAGGTAATTTAGGGAGGAGGAGTTTAGGAATAACTAGAGGGATCATGAAAAGATTCCCCGCAAGGCAGCACCTGCTAGCCATAATGTCCTTTTAAACACTTTTTGAACATAACTTACACTTGGCAATTTGCTATTTCCTGTTTATAGCCACTCAGAATCATTACATTAACCTCTGTATTAACTTTAATTTTATTTGCAATTGGTAATTTTTAGTTTTATGAGACCAAGGACTTCGGAATTCATACACCATAGCATCACTGGGGAAGATGGTATTAAAGATAAGAACTCATAAAATGAGGAATCATTGAAAGCCATGAGCAATTGTTCAAAGGCAATCTAGTCCAGTTTCTTCTTGTTCACCTCTGTCCGTTTTTTACCATTTGACCAAGAGAATCATTTAGAGGAACTAATCATCCTGCTACATGTCAATCAATTAAACAGCCATCCTTTATTGTGCTTATTTTTTTGGGTCAGTCATTATGCTAATTTATTAAAATTACAAAAGAAAGCAAAAGCAGTCCTTGCTATACTGTTTGTCTACACACACAGAGATAGTGGTATAGATATATGGACATTTATATTGAAAGAGAGAGCAAGAGAGACAGGGACAGACAGAGACAGAGACACAGGGAAGACATTAGAGCAGGAATGGAAAAATCAGATGATGGGGTTTATTAAGGGATGAGTTTCACAAACTTGGAAAAGAAGGCTTGTCGATATGGGGCTAGGACTCAGGTGTGGGGAACCTGTGGCCTCAAGATCACATGTGGCCCTCTAGGTTCTTGGGTGTGGCTGAATCCAAACTTCACAGAAGAAATCCTCTTAATAAAAGAATTTGTTCTATAGACCTTGACTCAGTCAAAAGGCCACACCCAAGGACTTAGAAGACCACATGTGGCCATGAGATCGCAAGCTGTCTTTCCCTGTGCTAGGTAAAAAACAAACAAAAACCAACACAACAACAGCAACAACCAAACCCAACAAAAACAATTTCAGGGTAATAAACTAAGCTTGTGGTGAGAGAAGGATGTTCAATTTCTGGATGCTGGAAGTGGTGCAATTTTAGGAGACAGAAAATATCCACGTGTTAGCAAAGCAGAAGTAAAGAACATTTTTGGTATAGAGGCATGTAAGGAACTGAGAGATCACTTTGTTAGAGGTACATGACTACGAATGGTGAAGTCTATGAGTATGACGAGAGCTACAGTGCAACAGAAGACTGAGTTCCTAAAATCTTTGCGGTCAGTGGGTGATGTGCGGGTAGGGCAGCATGTACAGATGACTTCAAAGCCCCTTAAAGACAAAAGTATCATTAAGGGATAGTAGTGGAGGAAGTGTCAGGCAAGAGTAAGGACTAGAATCATCCTTTCTCCTGATGTCATGAATTGGATAAATTAGAAGAATGAGTGCTCATCACTGGAACATTGAAAGGGATGTGGGATCCTCATCATCTGGAGCCAGATTTTGGCTAAAACAAGAAGTTGTAAGGAATATTGTTTGAAAAGTTCAGGGAGGTAGGGGAAATTGTTAAGAACAGAAGTTCCAGAGGGAGCAATGGGATGGATTAACACAGATAAACTAGGTAGAGGTGAGCATGAGGAGTGGGCATAAGAAGGACTAGAAGAGGAAGAAGAGCTCAGGAAGAAGTTGTACCAGCAAGGCACTTTCACTTTCAGTGGAGAGATTAGCCCATCACCATTGGGGAGGCTATTGCACTCTTCGCAGGCAAAATTTAGAGTAAATCTCCCTTGTAATTCAAAATAGAATTTGGAAAAGTTATTGGTAAGTGTCTTAGTGAATTCTCACTCCCAATGATGCTACCCTTAATGGTGGGATATGTCTTCACATTTTCTATCATGAAGAATTCAGGCATTTTGAAATAAAAATCCAGTTTAATTGGTATGCATGTGTGTGTGTGTGTGTGTGTGTGTGAGAGAGAGAGAGAGAGAGAAAGAGAGAGAGAGAGAGAGAGAGAAAGCTGCATATATATATATTTAGACTGTAAATGGTTAAAATAATAACTTTTGTAATATAATGGGCATCTATCGGTAGGAGAATTTAATGATTCTCACCATCATTAGAAAATTTTTTTATCACTTTTACATTATATGGATCAATTTCATGATACTAGCAAATTATTTTGGGTAATGGATGATTGCATCACTTTCCTTGATATCAACGCTCACTGAATTAGTCAACAAAATTATCTCTGTGTTTAAGTCTGAAATGGAAAATGAAAAATGATGGCATATGCTTTAAAACCAGAGTCAAGGTCCAATTTTTTTCCACTCTGTCAAATGTCAACATTTCAAATCAACAACCAATATAGAGGAAGCTTATATTCCCTACGACTCAATTGGTTTATGACATTAAGATGAAGTCTTTTGTAGGATAAAAATATGTTTTCATCAAGGATTCCCTTAATGTTCTCATACACCATTCCTGTAGAGATGTTACGGTTATAACAGCTTGTATTTATGTAGTACTTTACAATTTCCAAAATACTCTATATACTTTATGACATATGATCCTCACAATAATCTGTTAATTGTGTTATTATTTCATTTTTCAGATCAGGTTACTGAGGCTGAGAGAAGTTAATACATAGGGGTATAGAAGTAAAAAGCATCTGAAAGAGGATTCAAACTCAGATTTTCCAGACTTTAAATCCATTATCCTATCCACTTCACCACTTAAATGTCAGGTGAGACAGAAGATGCTGCTTATGACCATGTCACAATGCTTCCTCAGTTCAACCATCCTTGGCTGACAATATCATAGTTAACAACTAACACCTTTGAACCAAGGGGCACAGAATGATCTGTTCTTCCCCGAATCAACCTAAAAACACGTTTATTAAATGCCTGCTGTGTATCAGGAACTATGCAAGGAGCTACAGACATAAATATAAAAAGTAATACTGTCCCTTCCCTCAAGGATTTTGCATTTTTCTGAGGGATACAGTGGTAGTCCTTGAGCTGAGAAAGGGATTCCAAGAAGAAGAGGAGGGAGAGTGTTCTAGCCATGGGAGACAGCCTCCACAAAGACACAGAAATAAGAAATGGAGCATTTTATATATGGAACAGAAAGTTGAGCAGTTGACAGTAATATAGAATGTGTGAGGAGAAGTGATGGAAAATAAACCAGGAAAACAAGGCTGGAGACAGCCTGTGAAGGGTGACCCTCTCAGACCAGCTGGGAGAAAGTGATGTCACCTGAGAACTCCACTGTAGGGGTCTGTACTTTGTTTGAATGTTTATTTGCATTTTATGTTACTTGATACTACTACTATATTACATGGCCATTTACAGCTATTTTAGCTAAGTCTATAAATCTGTGCTTTGAGATTGAAAGAGAGAAAGCTTTTCTCATGGGAAAACAGTTTTCCACAGTTTTTTCCTGGGGTTAGGACTAAGGCAATCACAGAGAAAACTTAATTTTGGAAACTGATAAGAGTATTTCAGAGGTCTTTGACTCTAGAGAGAAAAAGGAGATGTGTGTAGCAGAGGGAGGGGTGGTAGTGTTGAAGGGGTTAGAGAGGTTGTCATTTTCTCACACCTCTTAGGGGTTGCTTACTGGTCCACTTTGATGTCAAGGACTATTTTTCTTTTCTATTTGTATCCTCAGTGGCTCAACTGACTTGATTGGTAGGAAAAGTTTTCTAGTGTGGAATATATGCAGTTCATTTGGAGCTAATAGTCTAAGATGGTTGTCTGGAATTATATGCTGAAGAAAGGGACTGGGATTTAGATGATGGGGGAAATTTTTGCAATATTGTGTTCTGGGAGTGTAAAAGCCTAGAAAGAAACCTTTGACTTCCTTTTACTTCCCTCTCACCAATGAATTGTCATGTCTGCTGATTCAATCCAGTCTCAGCTCCATTCCAATCCTAACACACACTCATCTTATTCTTGGTCTATGAACTTATTGGCATTCTTCTTAAGCCTCTTCATCTCCCCTGTCTGGAATCTCAAGGTCACTGAAATCCCCACCCAAATTTTCTCAAAAGTCCATGAACAGTCTTCATCACTTAGAGAGGCCTTCCAGAGTCTCTGTGATCCTGGGTTGCAGCAACCCAAGGCTACATTCGGGAGATATTTTTGGACTGATTTATATGTTTCTGTTGAACTAAAAATTTCTCCTCGTAATCCAATTGCTTTACAATTCCTATGAAAAACTTTGTCAAACCAAAAAGGATTTTTTATTTTGTGAGATACAGCTTTCAGGCAGTCTCATGGCCAGCGTCTATAAGATCTGGGAGTGCTGGTACCTGGTAGACTTGGCATGCAAAAAAGGCAGCACATGTCTTCTGTAATGTTTTCTTTTTTCTTATTCGGGAAAAAGCAACATTTAAAAACCTGTCTGTTCAAAATCATCTTTCAAAAAGATAGAATGCTATCCCAGAATGCCTTTAGATTTTATGTGGGTCTCCAGTATGATTTTTTGTATATACATTTGGCTGTTTTTCCCATCTTTAGTGTCATTAAATATTTTTTACCCCACAAAGAACACTGGTAACTAAAACATCTAAATGTGATAATTTGACCATTATTGTTGATGAAAAGAGATCAATATAAAAATACGAGCGGATCTGTTCCATTTCATATGTGCTCATAGGCTCCATCTGTCAGATTCTTGGGACCTCTGGCACATACATACCTGAGAAAATAGGGAAGGGCATAGCAGGTGTTGTTTAGCTTACAGCTGTCACTGAGCTCTTGAAAATAGCATCATCACTATTCAAGTCCTTTGGTGTATGCTGCACCCAAAGACTCCCAGTAACTTGCCATCCAGTCTCCTGCAAAATGTCTGAGAATTCAACTGCCTTTGCCAGATAAACATTCTTTATCTTTGCCAAGCAGAAAGAGAGAGATGATAGCTAAGGAGAGTAGTAGTTTGGGGTAAAAGGTTTCTTGTAAAACACTGTGGAAGAAGATAATGGAAATACATGATTAGTATCACCTAACAAATAAGTTAATACTTCAATATTTCCATGATGTTACTGATAGGGGAAGGATTGGGAGGATTTCTTCTTCCACCATAGGGAAAAAGCTTCCAGGCCTTCATATCTTTGTACTTTCTCTTTTTTATCTTTCAGCCACACTCTTTGGACTTCACTCTACCATCCTCATCCCTCTTTCAAGCCATCCCTTTCCCCACCTTCCACTTCCTTGGGGAAACTCATCACCAGAAAATTCATCAGCTTTGGTACCCACATGTCATCAGAACCCTCAGTAGCCTCTGCCCTATTGATTAGTGGGCTGGAGGGCAAAGGAAAAAAACAAAGCAAAACAAACAAAATCAAAACCAAAACATAAAAATCCTTCTCTCAAATTCTCTACAGAAAGACATTGCAGAAATCTAGAAAACTCTTCATTTCCTCATAGCTGCACTCTTTGGATCCCAGTTCATGATATATTATCATGCCCTTGGGCCTGTTAGCTTCTCCCTACCCCATGCCCTTATAGCTTTCTCTTTGTGTGTTATCTTCCCCATTAGACTGTAAGATCCCTGAGGGTAGGCACTGTCTTTTTCTTAGTCACGGTGCCTGACACAGGTAAATGCTTAATAATACTTACTGTATTGCTTTACGTTTTTACGATTATGGTCTATTTTCATAAATTCTTCATAGAGAATCTGTCCAACATACTATAGGTCTTCCTATGTTTCTTTTATGGTGATTAAAATATATCTTATTGTTCATTATTCCCAAGAAGACAACACAGCACAGGGGAAGACAGACATAAACATAGGAAAACCTACCCAGGTAACCAGAACCTCCTGATGTATACTTCTCTGTTTACACAGAGCTCTTCTTTAGTTCTATTGCTTTTTCCTCTTGCAAAATAGTTGGCTCTTCACTATGAGGATCTGCTTAGAAACACCTACATATATTCAGGAACCTGGAATTCTGTTGTAGTATGACCTCAAATCTGCTGAATTGATTACAGTAATTGGCAATAGCAACTGCTTTCTTGGCTGTGTTAACTTCATCATACCTTGTCTTATTTCACTTTGCAGATATTGAGGGTTTTTTTGTTTGTGGGTTTTTTTATTTTACAGATTTAAGGTTTGTGGGAATCCAGTATTAAGCAAGTCTATCAGTGCCATTTTTCCAACAGCATGTGCTCACACCATGCCCCTGTGTCTCAAAATTTTGGTAATTCTTGCAAAATTTTAAACTTTTTCAATGTTATTGTATCTGTTCTGGTGATCTTTGGTGATCTTTGAGGTTATTATTGTAGTTGTTTTTGGGTGAACCTCCCTATTTCCTGAGGTACAAAGACACTGATATTAGCCTATTAATAACCCTATGATGGCCCTTAAGTGTTCAAGTAAAGGAAGGAGTCAATTGATGTGACGAATTTCACCGCTTTTTTTAAGACATTGCCCCAGCCACTTTAGCAACCACGACCCTGATCAGTTAGCAACAGCAACAACACCCTCCACCAGCAAAAAAGATTATCACTTGGTGAAGGCTCAGATGATAGTTAGTACTTGTTTTAGCAATAAATAAATATTTTTAATTAAGATATGTACATTTTTAGACATCATACTCTCGCAGACTTAATAGACTACACCATGGTGTAAAGAGAACTTTTATATTAGCACTAGGAAATCAAAAAATGTGTGTGACTCACTTTATGGTGATATCTGCTTTGTTTCAGTGGTCTGGAACTGGACCTGCAATATCTCCAAGGTATGCCAGGAAACACTTTTGGAATAATATGACTTCATAGGATCACAGACTAAGAGCTTATAGGGACCTTAAAGGTCATCTAGTGAAATTTCACTTAGTAGAGAAGGAAACTGAGGCAGAAAGAGGTTAAGTGATGTTCCCAAAATTACACAAGTAGTGACTGAAGTAAGATTTTAACCCAGATCTTCCATCTCTAAAATTAGTGCTTGTTCCACAGTATATATTGGCTTATTGGAATCAGGTGTTAAGCTACCTCTCCAAGATTTTATTTTCTTCAAGTGCTCTTTACCATTTCATTAGGTGTTTAAAAGAACCAGGGGAAGGTCTCCAGTTCATTGGGTACATCCTGTATTAAGAATTTATGAAAATAAAATGAACAACAGTCACAAATATTGTAATACTTATATATTTGCAAGGTGATACTTATCCTATAGTTCTATTTTCTTTCTCCATGGAGATTTTCAAGAAAGCCTGTACTCCCAAATAGTACTGTGCCTGGCTGTCATCTCTTTTTGCTTGGTGAAGAGGTTGTGTTTACTGACAAAGGTGTTTTCTGAACTCTCAGACTCCTTATTGTGGTAACTTTTCTACTGCTTAAGTTCTTTGTGGAAATAGTAATATTGATTGGAATATGTTTTTTGACTCCATATTTTCATATACTTTCATTTTCAGGAGTTTGTTCAAATCAACAAGTTTGAACTTGCTGGCATATGTCAGTTTTTCAAATTAATTTGATTTGAACGGACCAGAAGAAAGAGCAGGATAGTAACATGAAAAAAAAAAAAAGTTTTGTAGAAATAGAAACCAAAGTCCACAGGAAGGAAAATTGTATTTCTTAAGGCTTACAGAAACCCCTTCCCATCAGATATATTAGTTTAAAGTTCTTAGTTTCTGAAAGAGAAGGGCAGAAGAAAATGTTGAGATTGATGAATTGATGGATTTTTTGAGCCTATCTGCAAACCTGAGGTCGTGTACATTATTTAAATAGACTTCCGTTCCCAACTTGTTTCTTTTTCTCTTTTTAAAATAACTGTTGACATTTTTGGTTTTCTGGCTCAGCTACCATGAGAGAGAAAATGCCATTAGTCCTCCTGAGCAATAGCTTTGCTTTTGTCCCCACAACTCATTCTTGTCCTGCTTCCATAATTCTTACATGGACCAGTGAAGGATAACCCTTCCTCTTTCGTGACAGCTATATATTTTACCAGGCAAGCGGGATATTTTAGTCAAAGCTAACAGTGCTCTAGAGACACTTATATGGCTAATTGTTCTAAGAACTGAATGGATTTTTCTCTTTGATTTTCAAATCTCAAAGAAACTCAACTCACAGCTTTTCCAATAATGGGAAAGATAAAATAGAAGTGAGGATATGAAAAATTCTAGTACAATAGAGGGACTTTACTGGACCATAATTAGGACCTGTAATCTGCATCTGATTTCTTTTTAGTGTATATCCTGGCAACCTGGTAAAATGATCTTTTGTATTTTTATTCTTTACACATCTTCAATGCTTTAAAAGATCTTTAATTTCATCTAGGAGAGGCTATTCCTTCTATAACGGGATTTTTGTAGCCTTATTTATCATGGCCACTTTGACAATTTGGTGAAACTTATGGACTCCTTAAGTAAAAGAATAATGTTTTAAATGCAAGAAATAAAATGTATAGGGGTATAAAAACAACTAGGTTGAAAATCAAATTATGAAATATTTCTCTAAGTTCTTGGGCAACGGATTAAAAATCTCTGTTCTACACTAATGCTGATTGCAACACCATTTCTCCATGTCTTAGTAAATGATCTCTATGATGTGCAGTGCCCCCCAAAAAACCAGTCCGTCACTTGTTGACCAAATTTCTGATGATCAGTGTCACTTAGATTGGTCTATCCTCATGATTTTTCTAGCTGGGTGGGACCAATTGGAGCTTTTTTTTTTTTTGCTTGTATAGCTTCTATGAACTTCAAATTCATGCCACATGAGTTTCTATGGAAATAATTATAGTTATGGAATTGAGTAGGGTTAACCTGAAGAGGTGAAGACTTAGGAAGAATATAATAGCTGCCTTCAATTATTTGAACGGCTTTCATGTGGAAGAGGGATTGGCCCAGGAGGGCAGAACTAGTTCCTGTGAGAGGCAGTTAAGGTGAGCCAATGAAAAGAGCACTAGCTGTGGAGTTAGAGAATCTGATTTCAGATCCTGCCTCTGGCACCTGTGTGACTTTGGGCAAATCACTTAACCTCTCTGTGTCTGTTTCCTTATTTGTAAAATGTGGGAATCTTGTGCAGCTCCATGTTTATATTCTGAGTTATTTATATAGAGTTGTAAGGTTTTCAAAGTGTTTTACATACATACATTCATAAATACATACATACGTGTGTGTGTGTGTGTGTGTGTGTGTGTGTGTGTATAATTCTCACAACAACCCTGTGAGCTGGGTACCATTTTTATCCCTATTGAATAGATGAGGAAACAAGCTGAGTGATGTTAAGTGACACTCTGGGTTATACAACTGGAAAGCATCTTCTGTAAAGAAGGGAATTTAGGCTTGATGTAAGGAAATAAGAATTCCAATGAGACTAATTGAGACCAGTGAGCCCAATTCAAATGAAATGGACTGCCTTAGAGGGACATGGGTTTCTCTTCACTTGAGGTCTTCCTGCAAAGACTGGATGGCCACTTGTCGGGTGCGATGGGCACATACAGGAATTGGACTAGATGGCCGATGAGGTCCAGTTCAATTCTAACCAGACCATGGAGTGTGACTTCAGCTGCAGGTTAGATATTATTGATGATTGGACATTAGTGAACTTTTGTCATTACAAAAACAAACTATGGAGATTTGAAAATGCCATATAAATGTCATTAGCACTATTATTATGAGTGAAAAAGAAGATACATTTTATTGTCTTCCTCATGGATAAGCTTTATTACTGATGGCAAATCATCTTTTTTAGGTGAGAATACCTGAATGTCTGAAGGGTTTTGTTGATCCTTTTGTGGTTATGCTTATACTTGATTATTAAGCCTTCGGAGAAGGGATTAGAGCAGGCATTAAGTAATGAATTGTCCAGTGGCTCTCTGCTAAAAGAGAATGTCACTGTTCCAACTGCTAAGTCATCTTTTGTTTTGAAAAATTCCAATTGTCAAATTGATTGTGAAATTCATGTACCAACAATCAAATCTATTTGATTGGTGATGGTAGAAAATTGCTCATATTTTTGGATTCACTCAAAGCCATATTTGTCTCAATAGAGGACGGTTGTTTTAATTCCACAATTATGTCCTAAATTTGAAGAGCTCATTCTGGAAGAAGGTAGAGCTAGATGATAAATACAACTGTTCATATTTTGACTCTCATTGGTTGGGAGTCAAAATAATAAAATATACGTGAATAAATTTGATTTTTTCATGGCTGTTTGTTAGAGGATACTTTGTGTTTTGCATTTTATTTCAATCTAGACTATAACCAGGCTGTGCTTTTGGGTAGTGACTTGGACATCAGACAACCTGAGGTCTAGTTTCCACTCCGTTACTATTCAACTATGTAACCTTTATCATATTATTTTCATCTTTGAGACTGTTTTCTCATTCAAAATTTAATTCACATTTATTAAACCTTTATTATGTGCAAAGCATTATGCTAGGTGCTTGAAATCTAAAGGTTAAAAATGACATACTGCTTACCCATAAGGAGCTTCTAGTCTAATAGGAGAAAACAACATTTACATAGAGAAATATAATGGCAGGTAGAACATCATGATGGCAAAGAGGAGATCCAGAGAAAGTGCTCTGGGAAAATTTAAGGAGGAAAGACAATCTTTCAACTGGGGTATATAAAAGGGTGTTAAATGATCTATAAGGTCTTTTCTAGTGCTAGAATTGTAGAAATCATCTAAATCTTTCATCCTATTATATTTTCTACTCCAGTTGAACAATTTGTGATTTCTATTGACAGACACCATGCTTTTCCATTTCCATGCCTTCCCTACACTTGTCCCCATGTCTGTGATGTCTCCACCTTTACATCTTGAAGTAGGATTCATCCTCTAAACTTTAGAGTCTAAAGTCTATTGAAGAAACTTATTCCTCTATGAAGCCCTTACTGTTCCTTGTGAGGATTGTTTCATTCTTTGTGCTTTTATCTCTAACACCTAGCATAGAGGTTGGAATATAGTAGGCCCTTAATAAATACCTTTTGATTGATTGACTGAAAAGTGATCCCTCCCACCTATTTGTCATGTGTAATTGTGAATCTTAATTACTCATTTATCTGACATCTCTACGTCTGATAAATTCACATATTCGTTCAAAATATTCATATATCTGACATGTCCAATAGATGACATATTCCTAATGGGAGAGACCATTTGGCATTTCCCCAAGATGCAACACAATGCTTTGTTTTGCACTTAATATTTGCTAAATTTGTTGTTAAACTAAAATAGAGTTCTTGAATGGAGGCAGGGCTAATGCTAGGACTAGAACATAGAGAAAAGATTATGGAAATCCTTGATTTCAAACCATTTTAGTATAAAGGCCATTAAAATGGTTTGCAACCCAGTTTAACAATAGTGTGTTTTTGAGACAAAGATTTCTCCTCTTCTCTGGAAGAATCTCTTCCCCTGGGAGAATTAATTCATCTGTTTCATCTGATTATGCTGTTGTTAAATGGGAGGAAAAAGAGAGAATAACTCCTTGATGCATAGTGGAAAACCAAAGTTCAGATATATTTATCACCCTACACAATGAAAGAAGACTATATATAGACCTGTTTCTCTATGTCTGCCATTGGATCTACTAGATTTTTATTTCCAGCAGTCACTGCCCAGTTAGTCAATAATTCTAAAAGCAAAGCAAATCTTCTTACATGCGAATCTTCCTTGGGAGTAGTTTCCTTTAAAGCTTTGTTGACTTTCAGCGTCAGTAAGGTGCCATTGTACTGGATTAGTCATTCATACACTGGTGAATTTTGAGTCATTCTCCCATTTACAGAACTCTGATTTTCAAAAATTCATTGTGTAAAACTTCAAGTAGCACATTTCTCATAGCAAAACTAAATTCAATTTATTAAACAAAAGCATTTTTTTTCTCCATGGGAACAAAAACAATCAATAAGGTACTTATGATAATTTTTGTAGTTACCTTCACAATGTTCTTAAGTATTCTTCTTTTGTGTTGAAGCTAAATTTAATATTGGCTCTAGTCGGGAAAGTTGGCAGTATGTCATAGGAAAATGAAGTGAAAAATTATTCTCCTTGTTTGAAAATAATGGGTTGTACCACACATAGGTCTTGGCTGTGGCAACTTAAGATTACCAGTTTAATACATGGCATTTTTTATTCAATTGAATTCAAGAACTATTTATTGAATTCCTATTATTTGCAAGGCATCTGGGTGATATTGGGTCAGAGAAAGGAAAGAAAGGATGTAGTTAGTTTGTGATGATAAAATAGGGCTTTCTAATGTCCTCAGGGCCTAAATTCCCAATTCCTATAAATACTTAAGGTTGCGCAGGTCAAATATTCCCAGGAGATCAGAGACATCTACCAGCCTCTGAAAGTTTCACTTGGCATGCAGAGCTCACTTTTTACTAACATATTCTTTACTTCTTACTGAAAATTAAACATATTTATCTGAAGTTTACTTTATGGAATTGAGTGATGCTGGAATACCTCTGTTATTTCAAAATCCAAGAATATCATGATTAGAAGGGACCTCAAAAGTTCACCAAGTGTAATGTGGGGCCTGAATAGGAACCCTCAATACATCAACCTTCCATACTTCCTTGAGAAGTGGTCATTTAAATTTTCAAGGCAGCTAGGTTGTGCAATGGATAGACATGAGTTCAAATATGGCCACAGACATCTGTTGTTGACACTAGTTGAGTTACTCTGGGCAAATCAATTAACCTCTCCCTGCTTCAATTTCCTCAAATGTAAAAGTGAAGATCATAATAGCTCCTACCTCCCAGCATTGTTGTGAGGATCAAATAAGATAATACTTGTAAAGCCTTACCATGGTTCCTGGCCTACAGTAGAGGCTTAATAAATGCTTATTTCCTCTTTCCCTTCCCAGTGGCTGGGAATATATAACCTCTAGAAGCAACCCATTTCACTTTAGGGGCTCTCTAATCTAATTGATAAAATGTTTGTACTTATATAAGTCAGCTGAGTCAGTCAAGTAGCGTTTATCATTTATTTACCATGTGTAAATCGTGCCAAGATACAAAGAAAGGCAAATAGCCCTTGATTACAGTCTAATTGGGGAGAAAGTATATATACAATTTCATATAAAAATTTATTTAGGATAACTAACTTTGGGAAAAGTTTAACATTCGGGGGGATCCAAAAAGCTTCTGGAAGAAGACGAGGCTTTAGCTGAGCCTTGGAGTGAGCCAAGGAAGAGAAGGTAGCGATGAGGAGGTAAGGAAGTTCAGAACGTGGGAGAGCAAATTATAAGTCTTGGAGTCAGGAGATGGAGTGAGGGGCCAGTGTTATGGGCTCCCAGAGTATATAGGGGGTGTGGAGAGGAAGGGAGTATAGAATGTATGAAGAACAGAGAGGTAGGAAGGATCGGGTTATGGAGGGTTTTATAAGCAAAGCAGGATTTTACATTTTATCCTGGAGGTAATAGGGAATTATTTGGATTGACCGAATAAGGTAGTGACATGATCAGATTTGTGATAAAGAAAAGGAGATTAATTTGACATCTAAGTGGAGAATAAACTGGAATGGGGAGAGACTTGGTTCATGGAGACCAACCAGCAGGCTACAGGATATTGGGATAGTTCAGCATGAAGTGCTAAGAAGGAGAGAAAGGGAGGCATTTAAGAGATGATTCCTCATTTGTCTATCAGGGGTCAGGGAAAACAATTTCAACTCTTTGCACATGACATCCCTTTAAAGACTTAGAAATAAGTCCCTCCAAAGTCATTTCCCCTCTAGGTTAAACATCCTGAATTCTTAGTGCCCTCTTTGTGCCAGTCTTTAGCTGTGCCTTACTTGTCAATGTACTTCTTAAGCTGGAGAACAGTAATAGAAAGCATTAAACATAACAAAATATCCTCTACACCACTCTTTGTGGTAGCAGAAAACTAAACCAAACTAAACCAAAACCAAACCTAGAAACAGAATGGGTACCCATTGATTAGAGAATGACTGAACAAATTGTGATATATGAATGTCATTGTATCATGTGCCATTAGAAATGACAAATGAGGTAAAGATAAATGGGAGAATTCATTTGAAGTATCAAATGAAGAAAGTAGGAGAGAAAAATGAGGAGACTACACGAATATAAGTAACAATAATACTGAAAAGCAGTCGAATGACAACGACCTGTAATGAGCTTAAGGTCTAGTTAAGTCCAGAGGAGCTAGAAGGGGAGCAGTTAAGAGAATGGGCATCTTCAATGCCACATGTAGTCTTGTGTTAGCTGACTCTTCTTAAATGTTTCACAATCTATTACGAGCAAGGGTTAGTATTTGCATTATAAGAACAAAGGGTTGAAAATAATAAAATTCTCATAACTAAAAACAGGTAATGTATAATCAGAACAGAGTACAGTAAGATGAAAATGTCCATTATTCTGCCTCTATTTTCATGCAGTCTGCCTTTTCATCCATACTATGAACTGCCATACCAACGATGACTTGTATTGATCATGTAGTCTGGAGTGCTCCTGCTCTCCAAACTTTTCCATAAGAATTGTCATCTAGTCACATATTCTCCATTCTGTACTTATGCAATTGATTATTTAAACACCTGAAGGAGTTTACGTTTGTCCCTATTCCGTTACATCTTGCTGGACTTGGTTCAGTCTTTTATAGCACTTCCTACTACGCAAATAGCTTAGAGTGTAGTTTCCATGCTATAGTATTAGTTGCTGAAATAATGTACATTTCATTAAAAAATAAAAACAATTCCTAAATGACAGAAGATAGTTACATTTGATCTAAGGTTGGGAGAAATTCCGAGAAAAAAGCAAAAAACAAAAACAAATTGTGGCTGACAGTACATGGATGAAATGATCACATCTCAACATTGCTGATCTGATCACTTCAGTGGATGGATGGGGATGGCTGCACAATAGATTTGACTCCAGCCACTTGTATTGATTTTGAAGATAAACACAATGATCTGCTCTGTGATGTAAATTTGATTCTTTTGCCAAAATAAGACAAGGTCTATAGGGGGTTGGGGAAAAAAAAATCTTTTGGTTAAAGGACTAAAGTCCTTAATAGAACTTTGAAATCAGAATATTAGAACTGAAAGAAATCTGAGACATCAACTTAGCCAACCCTATCATTTAACAGATAAAGAAACTAATACTCAGAGCAAGTCTTTATATCAAAGTTGTACCTAAAACCAAGGTCTCCCCCCGAGTGATCTCTCCTCCATAAAGATGACCTTTTTTTTCTTTATGGTTTCAACATATTTTCAAGATCTACCAAGAATGCTGTTTTTTTTTTTCCCCACAGTCGCCTTATGTTTACATGGGAAAACCAGCAGAGCTGAGATTCCATGAAATTTTGTCCAGTATAAGCTTTGAGTTACAGCATCAGAATCTTATAGCCACAACAAGCTCTTCAGAGGTCATCTACTCAAGCCCCCTCATTTTACAGATTAGGACACTGAGGTCTAGAGTGGGGCAGTGACCTTTCTAAGGTTACACAGGGATTTAGTTACTGAGCAAAAATCAAGGTCTCCTCAATCCAGTGTCCTTTATTTTACCACTTGGTATTTTTTGAAGATTTTCCAGAGAATCATGAAAGTTTCTTTAAAGACTCATAGAAAAAGCAGAGCACATTCTCCTTGTTAGGCAGGGGTCTTTGTTAGAAAAGAATTGTAAATACAAAAGGACACTTGGAAAAATACTCTGAAAGAGTGCTTTACTATTAGGAACAAGAGAACATTGTGAGTAGTGAGAAAAAAGGAATAGCTTTTAAACTCAAAGTACTTGCAATTTTTTTTCTGATTCTGCAATTTTCAGTAGACAAACCTTTCTTTCATTTCCTGCCTCCAATGTTTCTGTTTCTTTCCTCTGTAAGGATTCAACCTTCAAAGAATAACCCGATACACTGGGCTGTGCTAATCCAGACCCATGGGAAATTGTGTTCAGCTGAGTAATAGCAACTCCCTCATCTCAGCACCCATTCAGCTCATCCAAAGGCTCTCCCCACCTTTGAACAGAAAGGAGCCATTTAAAGTACTAGTTTAAGAAAAACCAAAACTTTAAAAGTGAAATTATGAATAATGTTTTTTAAGATATTGTTTTATTAGATCTCCTAAGCACAGTTCGTTGAGGGATATTTGAACAGGTGTGTGTGTGTGTGTGTGTGTGTGTGTGTGCATTTAATGAATAAAATGAATAAAAATTGTTCACAGTTCCAAATGACATTCTTCAATAAGTCCAAATATCATCTATTCAAAAGTACTATGATTGTAGAATTATTTTCTTTGCTAGTAATCTTTTTAAACATTACTTTCTTATAAATTTGATATACTCGAAACCATCAAAATAAAAGAGAAAACAAATAATTTTAGCAAAATAATAAAATGTTGTCTTCTATGTTTCTGTATTTCCTTCCAATCGCTTTTTCTTCTAAATATTCCTGAAATTTGTTGCTACTTTTTTAATAGACGTAATTTTTTTGTTGTTGCATTTCTGACATTTTCCCTCCTGTGTTACTTATTGTAGGTCTTTCCCTCGATATGAATCAATTTCTACAAAATACATGACGTCCATCATTTCTTTCGGTCTCTGTTGCTGTTGTTCAGTCCTGACCCCATTCATGACCCCATTTGGGGTTTTCTTGGCAAAGATATTGGAGTGGTTTGACATTTTCTTCTCTAGTGCATTTTGCAGATGAGGAAACTGAGGCAAACAGGATTAAGTGACTTGTTCAGGATCATGCAGCTAGCTTCTGAGGTCACATTAGAACTAGGCCCTCCTGCCTCCAGGCCAGGCATTCCATTCACTTTGTCACCTACCTACTACATGGTCTCTAAGTCTTTAGAAACAATCATGAGTCATTCCAACAGAGGCCACTGAACAGCATTAATACCTTGGTACATGTAATTAGGAACTTAATAAATGATTTTGGACAATAATAATAATGATGATTCCAATGACTTTTCATAGTATTTACTTTCTGTACCACATTTTTCCTTACTTGATCAGGTTTAATTCAGCACTTTGCTTTTCACTTGTCTAGAATTGATTCTCAAATTCCTCCACCAACTCAGAATTGAAGCCCCAAAGCTGTGATATCCTATATCATCCTCCCTCCCTATCCTGGCCCACCTGCCCCACCCTGAGCCCAGTAAAGCTCACACCATATATATGAGGTAAAATGTAAAATTATTATATGCTCAATGACTACTCATTCAATCAAGGATATCTATGTTTAAACAAGTCTCTATCCCTTCTCTGACAATGCTTACTTTCTAGTGAATATACGTGATATTTCTAAAGTTCTGTCAAACTTCACATCACTAAGTAAATGGTAGCATTTACTACTTACTTACTTACATTTATTACTTAGTAATAAGTAATTATTATTATTAAGTAGTAGTAATAGAAATAGGGAGGGGATATAATACATATATAGGTATGTTATGTTGTTTTTTAATTGTGTCCAACTCTTCATGACCCCATTTGGTTCTTTTTTTGGCAAAGATATTGAAGTGATTTGCCATTTCCTTCTCCGGCTCATTTGACAGACAAGGAAACCGAGGCAAACAGGGTTAAGTGACTTACCCAGGGTTACACAGGCAGTAAATTTGAACTCAGGAAGATGAATTTTCCTGACTCCAGGATCGAAGCCCAATCCACTGTGCCACCTGCCTGCTAATAGGTAGGTATAATATAATATAGAAATAGAAGAGTGAATGAGACAAGTATAAACCAAGTATGATATAAAACAAAATGTTAGACGTGTTACAGAGAGTCCTCCCTGACTAGAGGGTGGGCAGAGAAATATTTAACCTTTTGATAACTGTTGATGTCCTTTCTTCTTCTTTCAAATATATCTATCTCCCACATCCTCAGAAACAAATGAAACACCCTTCCTCAAATCTACCCTCTCCTCAAATTGTCATCCTATATCTCTTCTCTCTTTCTCAGCCAAATATCTAGAAAAAATGTCTACAATGCCTGCTTCCACTTTCTCGCAGGCACTCGCTAACCCCTTTCTATCTGGCTCCTGATTTCATCATTTAACTAAAACTGCTCTTTCTATAGCTACCAAAGAGTCTTCTACCTGCCATAATGCAACTGTCTCTTCTCAGTCCTCGTTCTTTTTTACCTTTCTGCTACCTGTAGTACTGCTGGACACTCTTTCCTCATTGGGTTTTCATAAGACTGTTCTATCTTGCTTCTCCTATCTTCCCTATCTGATGTTTCTCAGTCTTTTTTTGGCGGTTCTTAATCCATATTATTTCTCTCAACTGTGGTTTTCTAAAAACTCTATTTGAGCCCTCTCCTCTCCCCTCTCTTCTTCTTCTTCTCTCTCTCTCTCTCTCTCTCTCTCTCTCTCTCTCTCTCTCTCTCTCTCTCTCTCTCCCTCTCTCTCTCTCTCTCTTTCTCTGTCTCTGT
Source organism: Pseudochirops corinnae (assembly GCA_028646515.1). NCBI lineage: Eukaryota > Metazoa > Chordata > Mammalia > Diprotodontia > Pseudocheiridae > Pseudochirops > Pseudochirops corinnae. Next base: position 44,322,281 of record CM053592.1, on the reverse strand, counting down.
CTCTCCTCTCCCTTTCCCCTTCCTCTCCTCTCTTTCTGTGTCTCTCTGTTTCTCTCTTCTTTTCTTCTCCTTTCTCTGTCTCTCTTCTCTTCCCACACTTCCTCCTTTCTCCCCCTTTCCCTCTTCTCTCTTACTCTCTCTTCTCTCTTTCTCCTCCTCCTCTCAACTTCTACCTCTCTCTTTCTCTCTCTTTCTCCCCTGTCCCTCCACACCTCTGTTTCTTTCTTTTCCTCCCTCTCTCTGATTCTCTGTCTCTTGGTCAGTCCTCTCTCACTTCACCATCTCCCATGGATTTAATTATCATCTTTATGTTAATGATTCACAGATCTATATAACTGATCCAGTCTCTTCCCTGAGCTTCTGTCCTGTATAACAACCAGAAATTTTAAATCATATATCCCAGAGATGTCTTGGCTAAAATACAAATCCTCCTGTTTTGCAATTAAAGTTGTATACAATTGGGGCAGCTAGGTGGCATGGTGAATAGAATAGCAGCCCTGGAGTCAGGAGGACCTGAGTTCAAATCCAGCCTCAGACACTTAACACTTACTAGCCATGTGACCTTGGGCAAGTCACTTAACCCCAATTGCCCTGCCTTCTCCCCCCAAAAAAGAAAAAAAATCTATACAATCTAATTCAAGTCTATCTTTGTACATTTATTGAATATTATTCTATTTCATGCACTAATATTCTGCTAAAGTGACCTATAAAATTTTCCCTGAATTTGACATACCACATCTCATTTACATGAAAATTGCATGCAAATAATAATAACCATTGACAAATAAAGGGTCAAAGTATACAAAAGTTGGTTTTCAAAAGAGGAAATACACACCATCAACAACCAAATAAAAGGATGTTCCAACATCACTGATATGAAGAGTACTGCAAATTGAAATAACTCAAAAGTTTAACTTTATGCCTCTGAGTGCCAAAGATTATAAAAATGTTCAATGTTGGGAAACAGGCAGTCTCATATATTGGTGCTGTGAATTTGTCCAAAATATACATGAAATTATATATGTGTACTTGTATATGTATTTAAAAGCCACTAATTGTACATGCTTTTTGATCCAGAGATACCATAACTAAGAATGTACTCAAGAAGGGCAAAGATGGGGGAAAGATCTTATACACACACACACACACACACACACACACATAAAGCAGAAGTTTTTGTAGGAACACACAACTGAAAGGAAATGGAGGTCATTTTTTTTTGGGAAATGGCTAAACCACATACAATGGAATATTATTGCATTGTAAATAGTGACAGATATGAAGAAAAACTTGAGAAGACTGAGCTAATCTAGAGTGAAGGAAGCAAAACCAGGGAATAATTTATACAATGACTACAAGAATGAAAAGGCAAACAACAATGAGAAACTAGAATTCTGAATCTAGTGAGCCATCATGACTTCCAAAGAGAGCTAGTAAACATATCTTCCACATCTAAGCTAAAAGCTTTGAGCTATGAGTGAAGAATGAAGATTTACCAACTTATTTGTTATATAGCAGCATTCTATTTAGCAACCAGGAAATCATCAGAGATTGACAATGTTGTAAAAAAAGAAAAAAGGAACATTAATAAAACATTTAATAAGAAAAAAATTGAATCACATGGCTTGATTATACTCCTTTACCATCACCTCAAATTTTATAAAATAGGCATTTTATCTTTTCTATTGGGAAGCCAGGTGGCACAGTGGATAGAGGTGCCAGACCTGGAGTCAAGAAGACTTATCTTCTTGAGTTCAAATCCTGTCTCAGACACTTACTTAGCTGTATGAAGCTGGGCTAGTCACTTACCCTGTTTGCCTCAGTTCCTCATCTGTAAAATGAATTGGAAAAGGAAATAGTGAATCACTTCAGTATCTTTGTCAAAAAATAGAACAAAACAAATGAGGTCACAAAGTGTTGGACACAATTGAAATGACTGAACAGCAGCAATGACATAATTTCTTTGGATATGCGTTTATTCAATTGAATTCAATAGTCATTTATTGTGGCTTTTATGTGCCAGGCAAAGTGAACTGAGGAACAGCAATTAAAAAAAAAAAAGAGTCCATTCCTTCAAAGAGCTTACAATTTATTAGGTGAAATAATGTAAACAAAAATAATGTAAATCAATATATACAGTATATGCATATATAGTACATACAATATATACAAATACAAAATATATACAGAGTAATTTCAGGGGTGGAAAAACTAAGTACTAAGGGGATCTAGAAAGGGGGCAGTAGCAGGTGGTGTTTGAGCTCAGAGATGATTTCTAAGAGGTAGGTTCACATAATGAATAGAGAGAAGAACTTAGATCCCAGAAACTCTGAGTTCAAATACTGCCTCTGATGCATTAATGGTGTGAAAGAGCCATTTGATCTCTGAGTGGCTCAGAAAACTCTCTGACTTAGAAGTTAAGGAGTTCCCTACAATGGTGCAATTCATTAGAGTTTACTCAAGACTATTAAATCCACAAATTTATAAAATTAGATGGAAAACAAGTAATAAGAAATCATCATCAATTAGCATTTATTTGAGAACCAAAAGGGGTGATTTTTATATATAGTTGTCTTTTTTAACAGTTACAGCTTTTGAACATTCAACAGCATTCATTCAAAATGGTGTCTAATTAAATGTACTCAGACAATATATATGAAAACGTAAAACAAATATCAGACGTGACATCTCATAATGTGGTTTTAAAAATCAGATTCAACACTTCTTGATGGTGGTAGAACCATATATAACCGTGTGTAAGTGAATTCTTTCTGAGCCTCTGTTTTCTTCTAAGTGGAAATAACAAAACATTTCACTTCATAGGGTAACTTTGTGTGCGTATAGGGGGGAATTCTCTATAACTTTGAATCACTATACAAATATAAGCTAATATTATATTGTCAAAAAGACATAATTTGAAGCATATTATTTTTCTTTAATGCAACGAAAAGGCTAGCTACTATTTATTTCCAGTCAATAATAGCAGATATTCATATAACATTTGAATATATGCAAAGCAAATTGCATAAACTATTCTCTTTTTTTGAACCTCACTACAACCCTGTGAGCTAGGCATTGCAGGTTTTATTAGCTTTATTTTATATGTGAGGAAATCGAGGTTTGGAGCGGTGTAGGGTCTTACCTACAGGCACACAACTGGTTAGTGTCAGAAGTGGGATTCAAAATAAGGTTTTTCCTTATTCTCGGCAGTGCACTTACTCCTCTATAGCTCATTGCCTTTCAATATCTTTATTCCTATCAATACCTTAATCATTTCGAGAGAAGAAAAACTTGATTGATTATCTGCTGAGGTTCTGTATGTTAAAATTTGCTTTTTTGATAATTTCAGAAATGATCTATTGGCTATTAGCTGAGAGCCCATCCATAGTATGGTCACTAAAAATATAAACCCTGCCTAATAAAAATAAATAGCTAATAAAACTAAATTCATTAACTATAAAACAGAATAGACCTAACTTGAAGGTTTAATGTGTCTGTCCTGGGTATTAAATTCCTTTTACTGTAAGTGGGACCATTTCAACTGGAGAATTTTAGTAAGCACACAGGACATCCATCCAATGCAGCAACCAATTTTCTGTCATTTCCTATTATACAATAATCTATTTTCAATAACAATGTGAGAGAACTCCACATCATGGGAGACTGGGGATCCTATGGAAAAGTTGGGGATAAGTTGAACATCACTTCCAATGGGGGACGCCATAAAGGCTATGAAATGTCTATAAATGTTTACATTATACATGTTGTATGTGTCTATACACATACATATGTAAACATACAAAACAAATTATGTAGTACAGACACTAATCCTCAAGATATGTGTGTGGCATAGCCTACGTATATTAAGCATACTGATTGAAACTGTCCGAGTAAGCCTCCAGTAAATGTCCCGGACACATTAAGCTGAACATAGCAAGAATTATTATCTACTTGAATCTACTTTTTAATTTTCTCAAATGCCTCTAATATATCATTTGCCTCTCATTAGTCTTTGAGAGCATCAGAGTGAAGTTTGAACAATTCTAAAAAGAAATACAGCTAGGATCTTGCTAATAAAATGATAAATCTTTTTCTCCTTCCAACAATCTGTCCAACCTGTCCTAACGGTATGGCATAGTTCATGGCTATGAACAGATACAGTCAACATCCAAAAACATGGCAATCACATGGGGTCTAATTTGCAAGCTCTTGCTCAGACAAAATTCCCTTTGGCTTTACCACTTGGACCTGTAACTCTGAGAAGCATGCCACGGCCAAAGTCTATTTCAGTCAAAGAAAGCATGGCTGTCTGCCATGGTGAAAGAAACCCATGCTACCCAAAGCTTGAGCATTCTGGGAAACAGAAACATGTGCCCACTTGGTATAAGGCCAGGAGAGTTATGCAGAAGAAACATTTGTGGTGGGATACACAGCACTGTATATCCACAGAGCTTGGCTTTACTGAAAGGTCAGCCTCCTGTGAAATTCATTAATACAGCCTGTTAGCTTCATAGATGAAATTAGGAGATTTAGGATCTGATTATATTTGATCCACCACAATTGAAATGAATGTGACTTGTCTAGATTTTGAGTCCAAGCTTACTTTTTTTTTTCACGTTGGCTTTATCTGCACAACATAAAATGAATTGGAATTTGGCAATTAAGCATACACAGAGGATGAAATAATGTGTGTGGTGAAATTCAAGGGGAGCAGAACTAACAGATCCAGATACAGACATAATGAATCTCCCTTAATACTTCCATAACACCTCCTCATCAATGTTGAAATCTTCACAATGAAAAAACCTCTACCATCCTGGGTTCCACATGAAGGCAGTAATATGAGGAGGAGGAAGAGAAGGAAGAGGAGGAGGAGGAGGAGAAAGATATCAGGGAAATCCTTTGAAAAACTATACAGAGCTTTATAAAAGAAGTTGCCTGTTCAACTGGCATATGTTTGAATTTTTTAAATATTTTGTGAAGAATGAAGTGAGTAGAGATCTCCATTCTTTATGACAGTATTGAGAATTTATTTGCTTTTAATGGATCATAATCATTTCAAAAGAAGCTGTTCTTGTGGTTTATTTGTAAATCTACTGTGTAAACCTTTTAGATTCATAAATCAATCCTGATAGTTATTACAGCATTAACATTGTTGCAGAATTCTTGTGTTTGCTTACATGTTTAATTGATAATTTTTCATCTTCTGTCAGGCTTTCATGGAAGTTCTCATTATTTTAGAATTAAATGTATTTTTTAAAGCAAAAAAAGAAATCTTTGAGGAAATTCTCCCATCTTCAAAAGCTTGCATCCTCAGAAAAGCTAAAATCTCTCCTTGTTGAGCCTAAGATAAATGTCTGAGAAAAAGAGAAAAGCTATGTGTGTAAGAATGAATGTTGACAGAGACTTACGAATGGAAACGTTTTGAAGTTTGGGTCTGTTGCTCACTGTGTGGCCTGTGGAATTGTACTTCATCATTTTTGCATCATTTCACCTGTCGGTAAAGAAGCAATCACTTTTATCCTCATTATCTTGTAAGTGATTTCTTTCTGTCTTTTTTTTAATGTTGATAATGAACTCATTTTTCCTATAGAAGAACAAGTCTATCCTTGGAACAAATGATGCTGCTGGGGCCAAAGGACAGCCTCTCTTCTATCTTTCAGTTTCCACCCCTTCGGAAATGGATGGACCTTTCACAGGAACCTAAAGGTCAATTCCTTGAAGGCTTTGTTGACTCAGCCCTGCTGAAGAGACAAGTTCTAGAGTTTCAAGCTCTCTAAGGAAAACAACACCCACTCTCCACTCCTTAGCAAAACTGAAACCTAGACGTTTTCAGCAGGATATGGAAAAAGACAATAATTGTTGTGGAACTAGATAGAATAATGTCTTCATTTTACCAGTTGCCAAAGGCCACAGAGCACCTGTGTTCTAGAATGCTCATTTATTGAGGTGTCACCCTAATGGCAACATGTGCCAGAGGGACCATGTGTATCAGAAGGAGGTAGCTAAACTATTGCCTTAGGGACTGCGCTCAGATTTTATTCCAGCTGTGTATGAGGGAATTGTGAAACCCCGAATCACTTAAAGAGTCAGGCTCTCTGATGTGCCTCTATCCTTTAGAAAAGTAGGAATTAGGCCAACTCTACAATATTCTGGAATGTATTATCCAGTGTGGGAATTATGGGACCCACTGGTTCTCTTCTCCTCCCTTGGCCTTCACACCATGGGTACCTGGAGAAAGAAGAGGAAAAAAAAAATCTGAGAAGTGAATTCTGCTTATTAATTGCTAGTAAAAGGTTTGGTGGGGGCAGACGTAGAAACTGACATTTAAAATGAGATTTTGATAATATCTGTTGGTGTTGTTAGCCCCTTCTCTTTTGTCATGGCAAGTAATACTGACATTTTTATCATGAGGAAACAAAAAAATAGAAACAAAACTAATAACTTGATGCAACACAGCATTCAGCAATTATCTTACATATATGGTATACAATAGAATTTTAATAACATTTTCATAATTTTATCTCTACAAAAAGATTTAGGAACAAGGTCATTCTCTAAAATGGGCTGCTTGGTTTAAAAAAAATAAAATTGCTACTTATAGGTTATCTTATTTTTTAAACTCTCTGGTTGAAAACTAGTGAAAGATGAACACCCAAGCATTGTGGTGCAGTGGATGGGGGCTGGCGTGGGAGCTGAAGGGCATTGGTCTCAATCATGTCACTGGCTGTGACTTGAGGCAAAGCATTTCGCATCTCGGAGTCTCAGTTTCAGCTTCTATCAATGAGGCTGACCTCTGACATCCCTTACAGCCCTCTTTGTTTATTTTGCTTTTGTTTGTTTGTTTAGTAAAGTTTCAAGGGAAAAGATCAGCTAAAATTACTCATGGTTGACAAGAAGCTAACCAAACTTTGGACCACAGAAAATCTCATTCTTTTCTTGCTTGTCTGATATTTTCCTCTACCTTCCTTCCTTTCTTCTTTCCTTCCTTCCTTCCTTCCTTCCTTCCTTCCTTCCTTCCTTCCTTCCTTCCTTCCTTCCTTCATTCCTTCCCTCCTCCCTCCCTCTCACTCTCCATTTCTTCTTCCTTCCTTCCTTTTTCCCTTCTTTTCTTCCTCTCTCCTTCCTTCCTTCCTTTCTTCCTTCCTCCCTGCCTCCCCCCTTCATTTCTTCTTCCTTCCTTTTTTCCTTCTTTTCCCCCTCTTCCTTCCTTCCTTCCTTCCTTCCTTTCTTCCTTCCTTCCTTCCTGACTTCCTTCCTTATTTCCTTCCACCTTTTGGAAGTTTTACTTGTTTCTTTTGTTTTCATAGCATTCATTTCTGCGTAATGAAACTCCCACTTTCTAAGTTAACTTTACCTTTTAAGTAAGAAAAAAAATACACAAAACCAATTGAATCATCAACAACTACCAGTGGTACAAACAACATTCCAAAACCATTATTCTCCACCCCTCCACCAAAAATGGAGGAGATGCATTTATTCATTTTCCACTGAAGAGGCGATTATGAGTCATTTTATTATTGTTATATATATTTTCAAGGTTCTGCTTGCTTATGTATGATGTTTATTATATTTAAATTTTATTATATTTAAATAGATCTCCATCTTTAGTCATATTTGAACTTATTTTAATTAACTGGGACCTCTGTTGTAGTCATAACTTATATTCCTTTCTGTTCCTTCAATCTTTTTTAAAAGTAAAGTTTATTTTATTTTGAATGGAAAACATTAATGTTATTGTCTGTCTTTAAAAAAAGGAAAGTTGTATAGCAATGTAATTTAAAGATATTTTAGAAGTCTATGCATAAAGGAATTTCATCTCTTACAGGGTTCTATTCAATTGCAGCCTTAATGCCTTTTGATGATAAAAGAAGATATTGTTTTAACTATTAAATGGGTGTACTTGCCATTTCAAAACAGATCAAGCACATTCCCAGGAGGCCATAGCACCAGACAGAGTGTTCAGAGGTAACAGGTCATCCTGCTCCTTGATGTCAGAAGATAAAAAATCAGAGCATAAAAAGGATAGCCTCTCCCTTGGCCCACTGTGTAAATGCCTAATTGTTCTCTGGTATAGTAGGATGGTGGGTATATTGTAAAGCCCAGAATAAATAAGGCAACAGATAGTCCAACTTCTTTCAACCACTAACACAAATCATTGTTGGGATCAATTTAATTTGCTAGCTCATTCTGGCTAAGTTCTACCTAAATTTAGACCTGTATATGGGAAACAGTATGGCAAAGATTACCCTTTACTTGGAATCTTTGACCTTGAGTGATTAAATGCATGAATGGATGAAAGCAAAGAACATAGCTTCTTGGAGTCTCAGTGTCTTTATCCACAAGATGAGTGGGTTGATAGAAAATGTAAGGAAGATGAAAGCAAGAGCATATAACGTGAAGGAAGAACACAAAAGTGGGGCTTGATCTTGTAAGAATAGTGCTAAAGATCAGGATGAGCTAAGACTCACAAGGATTGCTAAGGTCCATAAAAACACTTTTAAGCTATAATGGGGGAAAGAAGAGGTTCAAATAAAGGATTGGATTATTGCTATGGGTATGCGGAATGAGGTAAAAGGATAACAAAGAGAAGACAACCTGCTCAACTCTAATTTTGCTTCTATTTTCTCTGCCAGGGATGATGGTGTTTGGCCTAGAAAGGATATAACAGACACGATTAACAGGATGTTTGTAGCTAACACAAGCAGAGAGATGATAAGAACACCTAGCTGCCAAGATGAATTCAAGTTAGCAAGAAACTGGAATAAATGGTGGATGAGACTGTTGAACCAATGTTGAAGTTCTAAGATAACTGACCTCTGGATAAACCCATAAATGCCAAAGACAAAGTAAAAGGAAGTTAGCTAGATTTGGGGGGGGGGCAGAGGAGCGGGTCCATCCCTCTGCCCCAAGAATTAAAAGCAGAAAAAGCAGCAGCCCTGCAGCCACCTCCACATGGCTGCTTCAGATCTGCTGGCCTGCAGATTGTAGGAGGGCCAAGAGACCATCCAGAGGCTAAGTGCTCTTGCCTTAACCTACCTGGGTTAGGATTGCAGTACTGGGTAGTGGTCCTGAGGTGTGTGACCAGTGAGCCAAAGCTGGTGGGAGCTGTAGAGATGGCAGCCTCCTAATAGCTCTGGCAGCTGTGAAAACCCCAGCAATTTGGGACAAAGCTCTCCCCTCTGGAAGCAGAGTTCTACTGTGGCAAAAAGCTCAAAAATCAAGTAATTGACTGGCAACATGAGCAAGCAAAGGAAGCAAAGCAAGTACAGACATCCAACTTTAGATTTCTTTTTGGGGGACAAACAAGATCAAAGCATGGAACAACACAGTCAGAACTCTTGCACCAAAAGCTTCCAAGAAAAATATGAACTGCTTATAGGCCATGGAGGAGTTCAAGAAGGATTTTGAAAATCAAGTAAGAGAAGTGGAGGAAAAATCGGAAAGAGAAATGAGAATGATGCAAGAAAATCATGAAAAGAGAGTCAAAAACCTGACAGAAGAAAATAACACCTTAAAAAATAGATTAACTCAAATGGCAAAAGAGGCCCAAAAAGCCAATGAGGAGAAGAATGCCTTAAAAATCTGAATTTTCCAGATGGAAAAAGAATTTCAAAAGTTCACTGAAGAGAATAATTCCTTCAGAATTAGATTGGACCAAATGGAAGCAAATGACTTTATGAGAAATCAAGATAGTATTAAACAGATCCAAACAAATGAAAAAATAGAAGGCAATGTGTAATATCTCATTGA
>CM053592.1:44295895-44312028 GCA_028646515.1 Pseudochirops corinnae | reverse complement strand
AAAGAGGGGGAGAAAATATGTAACTCAAAATCTTGTGGAAATGAATGATGCAAACTATAATAAAAATTTAAAAATATTAAAAAAAAATGAGTCTACTATGTGCCAACTACTGTGCTAAGTGTTGGAGATACAAAAAGAAGCTAAAGACAGTCCCTCAAGGAGCTTACAATCAAATGGAAGGAGACAAACAAATGTATACAAAGCAAACTATATATAGAATAAATTGGAAATATAATTGTTAAAGGTATAAAAATTAATAGAGGATAGGTAAGGCTTTCAGAAAACATAGGCTTTAGCTAGAATTTAAATGAAGCCACATCACTGAGGTCCGTAGTCAGAGTGGAGGAAGGAGGGAGGGAGTCTACATGTTGCTCCTGACTCGGGAAATAAAAATTGAAATGACGACAACAACACTTTGCTGCAGAAAGCTAATTATGTGTACAGAATTTTTTTTTTCACTAAATAAAAGTTTTTATTTAAAAAAGAGAAAAAATCTGGCTACAAACATGTTTCTTTCAGCAATAATTACATTCTACATACTCTAAACTGAATTAAGCCAATTGATCAATTTTTTTTTTCCCAAAGTAAACCTGAACTAACCCTATCTTGAGTAAATTTAGTTCCCTAAATATGTTGTTTGTACAATGTTTGAAATTCCCTTGTTAGAAAGTCAGTATGAATTCCTTAAACAGGTCTTGTTGCTTCCCTTTTATGTTTGGATGAACTTGAGACCCATCATATCACCTGTCATGGATCCCATTGACAAAGCAGTGAAACCTTTGGACTCCTCAGAACAACATGTCAAAAGATTCAATAGTTAGATAGATATATACATCTGTATCTTTATCTCTAGATCTAGGATTATATCTATAGATACAGGCATAGGGATATATAGGACTGTGGAGGATGACAATTGAATTATAATTATATTTTCAATTATATTGAAATGGTTATCAAAATATTTTCAAAATAAAAGCAAATTCATGTTAAATTCAGGTTAAAAACTTCTGTTTCAGATAAGTTCCAACTATTTCTACTTTCTCTAAAGTATAAAACTCCATGGGTCCACAAGTAGTCAAACAGGAGTTTTTTAACTATGTACGTGAAGCAATTAGATTGAGTAATAGCCAATTGTCTGTAATAATATCCACAATGCATATCTTTCTTCCACTTTGTGTTTCCCATGTGGATGTCTAAGCTAGTTTCCCTTCAGTCACTCCCTGAATATTCTTGAAGTTTCTAAGACTCCATGCCAATAATACTATGTCATTTTCAAACAAAAGCTATTGTAAAACCATAGAATCATACAGAAGGGACTTGAAGGATCATATAATCTTACTGTTTTTATTGCATTTATGTGAAAAGTGAATCCCAAAGATTTTAGGTCACTATAGAGCCACCTTCAATTGATAATCTATCTTCTGTTTGTACTTTACAAAGCGCATCCTGCAGGATATCTGAAATACTTTTAGGATTCCTTTTCTCTTTATTTTATTCCTTGCTTTATTGGGCCATCATTCCTAAGTGTCATGGACTTCCATGATATTAACAGATACTTCTTGTTTGAGAAGAAACTTTGAGGCTAAATTTTGTTTTTACCAAGTTAAATGTTCTTTTGTAATTGTCAAAAAAATCACAGCAGGATCAATTTATATGCTTTACACCTCTTGCAACTGATTAGGCAGAAGAGATCGGGTTGAATTGCATTTTGGAAATTACAAAGTACTTTCAATTATCCCAAGCTATTCACTGCTGAAGAAGATGATCTTTTAATAACCCACATACTCCCTGTAATGTTTTATGTAGGGCCATAACCTGAAAGTTTCTCATCCCAAGAAAAAAACAATTGAGAGAGGAGAAATTGGTGGAATTACAAAGGACGTCTTACTTCAGGTGCAGTAACACCAATAGAGGTGGTAATTTGGCCTTACCCCACAGGGTTTGGAAAGGAAGTGGGGAGTGGGAGATGGAGACACCCTAGCCCTGGGGGTAGCAACTACCCTGAGCAGTAGGGCAGGCCATCAAAGGACTGTGAAGATAAGGTAAGGTGAGGTACTAGAACCAAGGTACCTGAGAAAGTACCCCCAAATGCCCTGGTACAAAACTCCTTTTTCCCCAGTGTTAATATAGCCCATTTATTGGGATTCTTTCATTATGTAGTAGCTCACACCTGTTACATTGGCAACCTATGTACTTTCTTGTCTGTTCATGAATATCTGAACCACAGGAAATCGCTTTTTTGTTAATTGTTTGTCTGCTGGTCCTTACTGCTCTCCAGTTATGCAAATCACCTTCCCTCCTATTCTCAAACCACCGAAGCATTTATAAGATCTTCCAACTAACAATCTCTCTTAAAAGAGCATTGAGAAAGTGTTACATCTTCATTTGGATAGCAATTTGGCAGTTTCAATTTCAAAATGCAGGAGCAGTAGCCAGGAGCATCTCATCTGGGTGTTTACTTATTCTACTTTCTGCCATGAGTGTGGGGGAACAAGAAAAATTCACACACAACTCAAAAGAGCTGGTGGTAAGACTAGAAAGGACTAAGAAAGGGTCAAGATAATGGCAGATTTCCACTAGCAGAGAAAGGGTTGACTTACAGTTCTTAAGCAGCTATCTCTACCATCATCTTAAATCCAGGACAACGAGCCACGGGTGTGTGCAAGCAACTCCCTACACTATACGTAGTGCTACCATCCTGGAATGCCTAACTATTGAGGTACTCAGACTGGCAGAAAATATATCAAAAGACTTAAAGGTGAAACACATTACTCCTTGTCACCTGCAGCGTGAATGGTGATAAAGAATTGGATTCTCTTATTAAAGGAATGATTGCTAGTGGTGATGTGATTTCACACATCAATAAATCTCGGATTTGAAAGAATCAACAACGGCAGACTAGTTAAAGGATGGTTGGATTCCATGTTATCTCAGAACTCTAGATCCTCTAACAACTGCCCAGTATTGGTGGTTTTCAGGATACTGTGTCTCTGTGAAAAACCACAAGTTTTCCCTTTTGCATTTCCATTTTGAGTAAGGGGGAAGCTTACTTACCTTTCCAATCAAAGTTTGGCATTGAACTCTTAATTGTCTGTGTTACCATGGCTTCCAAGAAATTATTGATTCTTAAGTATTGGGCTTGACTGAGTTGACTGTTATTTGTTTATTTTCAAATCTGTTTAGATTTTAATTGTGATGCAAAAGCAACAATAACAAGTACTTAATTTTGTGCCAACTTATTTTCACTGTGGTGGATAAGTTCAATAAAGACCACAATGAAAAAACAAAAAAACATCGGACAACAGAGCCAGAGAATCCAGTGTACTTCAAACCCCACCTAGCTGGCTATCTACGGGCTATACATGCAAGCCCAACCCTCCTCTCACCAGGATTTTGCACCACCCAATCAGAATGTAGCAAACAGTGTTTACAGAAAAAAGGATTCAGGTTAAATGTCTGGATAATTTAAACAAACCTAGCCAGCTTTTCAGTTCCATAATGTGCTGTACAATCAGGTCTCCGCATCTCTTCCTATATACTAAAGAAGATGGAAAAACCTTTCTCCTTTCTGCTTTTTTTCTTTGAAATCACAAGGGGCAATAAAGAGCATTAGGGCAGCAGATTCAACTGAGAGTTTGCACTTCTGAGCTAAAGGTATCTTCCAATAAGCCTCCATCTTTTTTCCGCCAGTTAGGAGCTAGCTGCCCAAATCTTCTCAGCTGATCATCAATGCTGCTGTTGTTTTCAGATAGCTCCAAAAAAAGCTGCTTTTTGTCACTCCTACTTGTATCCAGTGTTTTTTCTCTTGCCATATTTTTCAATCTCTACCATAACCTTTACCCTCAAATTCCTCAGCCTACTTTCAATAGCTTAAATAAGAGTTGACTGGTACTCAGTGACTCACCTTTCACTATGAGGTTTAAAAAAAATGACTAAGTTTCACCCCACAAAATCAACAATCTTTATTTAATTCTCTGAAGTCTCCACCAAATTATATTACTTTTCATTTTTTGTCTTATCCTTTTGAAGTTTAATATAGTTACATGCAAATGAGCTGAATAATGATCATGTCCTATAGCTTCAACCATTAATTAATTCTTAAAATTATCTTCCATGATATTCTACATCCTTAAAACTATGTTTCTTTATACTTGTATATTATGAGTTTTTTTAAAATAAATTTACTCTGACTATTTAAACCATGATTCATATGCATACATTCTTTACAAGATAATTTAAGTATTTATATCAGGGCCACAGTTCATATTCTGTCCCAAACAGCTCAAATCCCATCTAAGTGCTATGTTTCTTTAGACATATATTTTAGTAGTTTTATTAAGCCAAAGTTCTTTTCTTCCTCCTGTCAGGCATGCTCATTTATGAGAGAGAAAGTTATCTGTATGTTAGAAGGATTTTTGTTATCCTTTTTAGCTTAGTTTCTCAGGATCTATGGCCATGGCAATGTCTAGTTTCCAGGTGTTAGATAATAACTCCCAGAATAGCCGCAAGGATTCTAGATGGTAATTCCTAGAATCATAGTGATAGAGTCTTACTGAGGCTATGTTGTGAGATATGAGGGTGACATAATTAATATTTGCTACACTTGCACAGAATGACAATATTGGCAAAGTTAAACTGTGAACTTTAAAGTTGGCAAGATATCTTCTTTGCCTGTAGTCCTATAAAGCAAGTGGGTACTGGTCAGTGAGTGGAGGAAACCACAGGGAATCTGTGTGTGCCTTGACCAACCCCCATCAAGGCTTGAGGGGATTTAGGGAAGTGCACAAGCTGTGCCTGTCTCGTTTAACCCTGTCCAGACATGGGGTAGTTGCCCCTCCCAATTGCTGGCCCCTGTGAGAAGGGTTAGGGAATGCTGTAGGAACTGGTTCTCCCATTATCAGCAACCCTTTGAGAAAACCAGACTAGAATAAAGTAAGAGTTTCCAGGTGTTAGATAATAACTCCTCTATAATAAGCTGCTGGTGGTGATGACATGTTTGGTTAAAAATCCTCCACTATAAGAGCTTTGCAGGAAAGTACCAATAAGAAGCCCACAGGATGAGATGTGGATCATTGTAATCTGAACCAGTGAAGGTAGTATGCACACCATTTAAAAACCCAGATTGACTGCCATGTCAAAATGGGAGAAAAGCAGAATTTGGGGGGTGGGGGGCAAGAACATTTCCTCAGAGCTGACATATTTAGACCTAATCAATCAATCAGTTTCAAATCCAGCTAACTGTTCTATCATCCAATCTACCTTTTGTACCAAAATATTGTGAAAGACTTTGTGCCATGACTTGCTAAAATCTTGGTATACTACATCTCTGGGATTCCCCTGTTATATCATCTGTCTAGTAACTGTCAAAAAGAGAAATGAGTTTAGTCTGACCTAACCTGTTCTTGATGAAGCCATCCTGGTTCTTTGTTGATCTCTGCATCTCAAGGGTTCAAAAACCATCCCTTCCATAGCAGGCTCTAGAATGTTGCCAGAATTTCAATCAAACTCCCTGACCTGTAACTTCAAAAATCCATCTTCACTTTTGTGAAAATGAGGATATTTGCTCACATCCTGTCTTGCAATACTTCTCCCATTCTCTGAAAAATATTGACATCACCACCAGCAGCTTAGCAATACCACCTGCAAGTTCTTTCAAAATCCTACAATGTAGTTCATCGCTGCCAGAGACACCTGAACCCATTGAGAACAACTAGGACATCCTTTCCTGTCTCCTTATTTGTTTCAGTTGACCTTCACTATCATTTTTTTTTCTCATACAGTAAGCAGTTCCGGGACCTAAAACCCTTATTTTTCCATTGTCTAAACTGTTGACACTATTTATAATTATAAGCATTTATATGGCATTTATTTGCATAGTGTTTTACATATCTTTTTTTTCCTACATCAGACTGATCTGTCCCTTAAATGAGCATCTACATCCTAGACTTGAATCATTAGAATTAATTAAACTTCAAGAAAACTCAGAGCATGTGCCTGAGAAGTCAGAATCTTTCTGACTAATGCTATCACATGTTCAAAGCTAGATTTATGTGAAATCTCATTTAGAAATATATCTGTAATCATTGTTTTTCTCCTTTCAAACTCAGCAGAAAGCAGTTTCCAACTTGAAACCCCATACATTATCTTACACCCACACATTACAGCTGCCTTTGGGTTTCCCCCATCACATTTTTATTTTCTTCTTACCTTTAATTAAAATGCATTAAAGGAAGAAAAGGTGGAAACAAAGGATTTTTAACCAAACAGCATTTAAACATAAACAATTACTCTCAACTTCACTGTTTAGAAAATACATGCCTGGCAAGCCATTTGGCAAGGTGTCAAGGAAGAGATGAAAGATAACATAAGTAATATTTTTATGTCATTGGATAAAGTGAAAACTGCTTGTGTGATTTGAGTCCCAATTGTAGCTTTTTAGAACGCTAGTTAAGACACCTCCTGATTTCCTTTTCTGTTTGTTTTCATAAAATGTAAAGGTATATGCAGTGTTTGTGGTGTGACCCACTGTGTCTCTCCCATAATGGGAGTTTGATAAGTGTTGGTTAAATTAAATCGAATTGGCTTGTCTTTAATCTTCCCAAAATACAACTGCATAAATTTAGGGGATTTGAGGTCAGCCAAATGAATGAGAATTCTCTCTCAAACTATCGTGCAACTGAAAGAGAGAGAGAGACAGAGAGAGGCATAGACAGAGACAGACACAGAGACATATAGAGAGAGACACACAGAGAGAGAGACAGAGACAGACAGAGAGACAGACAGAAAGACAGAAAGAGAGAGAATCAGAAACAGAGAGAGAGACAAAGGGGGGAAAAGACAGAGATAAGAGACAGAGAGAGAGAGAGACAGAGACAGACAGAGAGAGGCATAGACAGAGACAGACACAGAGACATATAGAGAGAGACACACAGAGAGAGAGACAGAGACAGACAGAGAGACAGACAGAAAGACAGAAAGAGAGAGAATCAGAAACAGAGAGAGAGACAAAGGGGGGAAAAGACAGAGATAAGAGACAGAGAGAGAGAGAGACAGAGAGAGACAGAGAGAGACAGAGAGAGAGAGAGAGAGGGAGAGAGAGAGAAGTTGTGATTTCATTGGTAGAGGGAATGCGATTAGTAAAATTAAATTTCTACAAATCAAGTTATCTTGTAAATGCATAGAAAAAGATTCCAAAGGAATCAGAACTACAACCATTGAAATGAAATTTTTACAAGGCAGAAAAATTTGAATCCTAGGCTCAATTCTTTCACCAGCTAGCTGTGTGACTAAGCAATTTACTTGACCTCATAGTACCTTATCTTCAAAGTGACAGCAGCTGACTAGAAAATTTATAAGGGACTTTTTATTAAAGCTAATATTCTGAGATATCTGCACACCCATATTCAAATATCCGTATTTATGTTCCTATTTATATATGTATAACCTTACATATAATAATATAGTACACATGTATATCATATAGTACACATGTATATTCAGGAACATCTTTATAAGAATAGTGATAATCAACATCTGAAAAGTTCTTTAAGATTTGCAAAATACTTTACAGATGCTACCTCATTTGATCTCCACAACAACTTTTTAAAGTCAGTGCCAGTATTATCTCCATTTTAAATATGAGGAAATTGAGACTAGCAGAGGCTAAGTGACTTGGCAAGAGTCACACAACTGTTAAATGTCTGTGGTGGGATTTGAACTTTGGTCTTCCCAAATGCAAGTCCAGCACTAAAAGTACTGAACCAATTAGCTGCCTCACTTGCTGCTCATGTGTACATATATGTACATCTGTATACATCACATATGTGCATCATCTGTGCATATAAAATTACCTGATGTGAACATACATATACTATATGCTTAATCATATACATATATAATGCACATAAAATTCAATTTCATATCATATATTAATAATAACTAATAAATGCCTGTTACAATTAGCTTGTAATATACCAGGCTCCATGCTAGATTCTGGGGTTACAAAGATGTAGAAAGAAACAATTCCCACTCTCAACAGTGGATATTTATATACCTCTTCAGGGTTAAAAGCCACTCAGTGTATGCTATCTCATTTGAACTACACAGAAAAAATGCTCATGAATTGAAAATACTGATATCTCTGTTTTGCAAATAGGGTAAATGGGTAACCACAAATAGATTAGCTCTCTCAATGTTATCCATGTCTCCTGACTCTAAATCCAAGGCTTTTCCTACTACATTATCCTCCCTCTGTAATATATGGGTCATAATTATACATAGATACTCAGATAGATTGACTTCATCAATTTAATTATTCCCTTCATGATGCATATTGCTACCCCATCAGTCCTTTCCCATCCTATGCAACTCTACTACATGCCCTACCCATATTTCCTACATGAGGGTCTAAGATATAAGCATTGACTACAAGTTAGGTATAGGGCAGGATTTGCAATTTTGATAGTATAGAGAACTCCTTAATGAGGAAACTACCTCTACCAAGAAGGAACTGGTCAGCATCTTCTCTGCAATATCTATTCCTCAAGAGTTTCTCTATTAACAAAGATAAGTCTTTATTACTTGGTATATATTAATATAATTTATCATTATTTGTTGTTCATTTGAAATTAATACAACGTAGTACATAGCAGCTTATGGAAATCAATCTGATTATTTTGAAGAAATATCTTATATTTTGACTGAGTTTCTCACTAACTTATTTTAAGTAAATTTCCATAGAAAGTTAAACTTATTACATAATCATCTCCCTCTAGTCTAGATTGTAAGCACTTTGAGATTCATCTAATTTTTTTTTATATTAAATCAATCATATTTGCAATGCAATGGATAGAACACTGGGCTTGAAATCAGGAAGATTAACCTTCCTGAGTTCAAATCTGGCCTCAAACACTTGGGAAAATCACTTAACTCTGTTTGTCTCAGCTCCTCATCTGTAAAAGGAAGTGGAGATGGATATGGCAAACCAGTCCAGTATCTCTGCCAAGAAAAGACCCAAATGGGGTCACTAAGAGTAAAACACGACTGAAACAACTGAATGACAACAACAGTACCAACTAGGCACTTGCTAAAAGGAAAAAACAAAAAAACAAACAAACAAACAAACCCTGTATGATGCAGAATAAAGAACAATGGACTTGGATTAAAGATAGACTTGGATTGGATTCCTGTCTCTGAAATTCACTCTGTGTGTGTGTGTGTGTGTGTGTGTGTGTGTGTGTGCATGTGTTTATGTATGTGTGAACATTATCGTGCCTTTCCTCATTTATAAGATGGGGCTAATAGAAAGAAATAAAAAGCAAATTTTGTAGAAAATTTGGAAGCATGTCAATATATTATGAACCCTTTCATTAAGAAGAGCAGCAATATACTAGAAATGATGGAATGGAGGGAGGAAGAAAAGAAAGAGAAAGAATGGAAATATGGAAGGAATGAAGGAAGGAAGCTATAGGTCTACTTGTGCAGCCTCGATGTGGGGATCTTGGTAGGTGGTGGAGACAGTTGGAGAAAGGTGAAGGAAGGAAGAAAAAGAGAGAGAGGAAGGAAAGGAGAAAATTAATAAGCCAAAATAAATCATTTTAATTATATGAAATTTAAAAGCTTTTGCACAAGAAAAATCAATGCAACCAAAGAGAAGCAATTGAATAGGAAAAAATCCTTTCATCCAATATTTCCGATAAAAGTCTAACATGTAAGAAATAAATAAAGAGAATTAACATAAATATATAAAAGAAAAAAGATTCTCTCATTAGGTAACTGGTTCAAGTTCCAGATTATGTTAGCAATTTAATGTAGGACTAGACATTTTCTCTGATCCTCATTACCCCTCAGATTTCTCCAAAATAGGGATGAGCCAGAGATAAAAAAAATTTTACCTCTCTCCAAGATCTACAACACCTAGAACCCAAACAAGATAAAAATTTGAAGACCGAAGAACTAAAAAGAACCCCTAATCCTTAATGCATTCACTCAGCAACCTTCCTCCACCACCCAGTAAGCTCTCCATATCAGGGCTGCATAAGTGGACTTTGTAATAAAATTCAACTCTATATTCCTCTCCATCCCTCATCCCATTGTCTTAGAGATCCAAACCCCAAATGACAGGAATTTCTTGAGGTTGTGATAGCATAATGGAAGGGCTCCATGCCAATGGGCTAGATATCAGAAGGAATGGGAGCAGGGCAAATGTTTGTATATCTGTAGTTGGGTATACATAGTAGGGATTATGACACTGTAATAAACTTGAGGGAAAAAGCTTCCACCTGGGGCCAGTTCTGTCTCTCCTCCGATGACCCTGTAAATCGCTTGGCACAGAGACTAAGGCAGATGAACTACTAATGCAAGAATATCACCACAGTTTTCTAGGTTCTGAAGAAATCTTTAGAACTGCAAAGTATTCATAAAATGTGAGAATTAGAGTGAAAAACGATTCTAGTTGTCACTTATTCCAATATTTCTCTCCCTCCAATCTACCCATAATGCTTTTTTTTTTCTTGCACATAGATTCAGACAGGTCACTCTTTAAAAATCTTCAGTGGTTCCTCATTGCCCATTAAGAAAAGTTCAAACTCTGCTCTTTGGCATCCCATGCCCTCCACAGTCTGGTGCCCCTCTACCTTTCCAGTCTGATCTCATTCTACTTCTGACTTATCCAACATAGACTACTCTCTGTCTGAGCTCTGTGTTTTCCTCACTTCTGTGCCTTTTTTCCCTTGTTAATTTCACTATGCCTGGGATGCCCTCCTCAATCTCTTTGCTTGTTAACTTTGCTTGTTGACCTTACCTATCCTTTTGAGAACAATTTGAATGTGACCTCCTCCCTGTAGCCTTCCCTGTTCTCTCACTGTTGGTAACAATGGCCTTTCCCCTTGAACCTTGCATAATGCTTTGTTCTTTATTTCCTTAATGCAGTCATCAGGTGTCATATAAAGCAGTTTTGGCATGTGTATGTGTAGGTGTGTGTGCATATGTGTGTGTACATGTGTCTTGTGCTCCCGCCATTAGCCCAATATACTATAAGTTCCATGAAGGCAAGTGCTATTCCTTATCTACTCTTTGTAGATGATAGATCTATGGGATTTGGTATTTGAAAGAACACTAGAGGAACAGCTAGGTGACACAGTGAATAGAGAACTGACCCTGAAGTCAGGAGGACCTAAATTCAAATCCAGCCTCAAACACTTAATGCTTACTAGCCATGTGACCTTGGGCAAGTCACTTAACCCCAAATACCCTGCTTTCCCCCCTCCAAAAAAGGAAAAAAAAAAACCCAAACAAACCCAAAAGAACACTAGAGATCATCTAGTCCAACTCCCTAATTGGCATAAAAGGAATCTGAGGAACAGACTACTTGTTATTTGTTTAAGGTCTCAATGAAAAAAGTAGCACAATAGAGGTTTAAACCACCTTTCTCTGACTGCAAATCTTCCACTCTTTCCTCTGCAGTACATGCTTCCAGTCCAGTGCCCTTTACACATTAAGCAGGGGATATGTGTTTTTTTAATGCTAAGACATTGGTCTACTGGGAAATGTTATAGGACACAAGCCCTGAGCTTAGCACAGTGAGTAATAAATACTTGTTGTCTTGACTTGAATATAGTGATCCCCATGTTGGGAACCTTCCAATGATATAGGTATCACTAGACAACATCCAAAATTATCTGCTTCAGGAATTATGTTACAGTGGGAGAGAGAGCACATGGATTTGGGATGTTGGTGACAAAAGTCCTAGATTTATATCCCACCTTTTACCTGTGGGGCATTAGGGAAGTTATTCAAATACCCTGCATCATTGTGTTTTCATATGTGAAATAAGCAGGTTTCACCAGACAGCCTCTGTGGTGCCCTCTAGTTGTGATTC
This sequence comes from Pseudochirops corinnae, assembly GCA_028646515.1. Lineage (NCBI taxonomy): Eukaryota > Metazoa > Chordata > Mammalia > Diprotodontia > Pseudocheiridae > Pseudochirops > Pseudochirops corinnae. Next base: position 44,300,150 of record CM053592.1, on the reverse strand, counting down.
TATAGTACTTAGAATAAGAGTGAAATATGGAGTATATATTACTCACCCCACCTTTATAACGCAATAAAATCCTGTGGGATACCATTTATGCACTTTGCAGAGTTGTATAAAAATCAGAAAGATAGAAGCATCATAGTGTAATGGATAGTCTCACTTAACTTGAAGTCAGAAACATCTGGGTTCTAATTTAATCTCAGACACTTATAAATTATGTGACCTTGGACAAATCACTCAACCTCTCTGAGCCTCCTTCGTAAGATGGGGGGAGAGGATTTGGGGAAGATGGTAGATTTGATGGAAGATTTTGGGAATAGGTCAGAAAATCCAAACTCTCAAGATTTTCTCCCACAAAAGAAATAAAATAGTGCCTCAGGGCAAACACAAAGTGGTAAAACATAAATAAGATTAGAGTCAGAGCAGGGATCCTCCTGGGACAATTTGAGAAGATCAGAAGAAAAATCCCAGTATAAGGTTTGTTCTCTGTGAAGAGTAAACATCTCCAGAAGAGTAAACATCCCCTTAAACAACAAGTGATGAGCCCTGGGGTTAGGTGGGTTGAGAGGCTGCCTCAGCTACAGCCACAGGACCTTTTAGCCCTGGAAGAGTGAGGGGAATTGGGCATCTGAACTGGGGAAGATCAAGGGAATCTCTGCTGACAAGGATTGACAGACTCAACTATATTGTGGAGACACAGCCCCCTGGTTCCGACTCCAGGCCAAGGGGAATAACTGAAGGAGTATCTGAGGCCAGAGGCACCACCCTCCCATACCCCAGGACTAGAGGTAATTATAAAAACTAAGCTACTACAAAATAAAAAAAAAATGAATGAAAGAGAAAGAACCCAGACATAGAGAGTTACTATGGAAATGGAGCAGACCAGGGTTTAGAAACTCTCTTCTACTCCACAGTAATGTCAAATTATCACCTGCTCAAAAAGATTTCTTAGAAGAACTTTAAAAAGACTAAAAATCAAATGAGAAAGATGGAGGAAAAACTAAAAACAAACAAAAAAAAAACCAAAACAACAATCCAAGAAAAACAACATTATGAAAAGAAAGTCAACCAATTAGAAAAGAAGATCCAGAAACTTAAGGAAGAAAACAGTTCCTTGAAAATCAGAGTCAGAAGGGTGGCTAGGTGGCACCGTGAATAGAGCACTAGCCCTGGAGTCAGGAGGATCTGAGTTCAAATCCAGCCTCAGACACTTAACACAAAAAACTAGCTGTGCGACCTTGGGCAAGTCACTTAACCCCAATTGCCCTACCTTCTCCCCTGCAAAAAAAAAAAAAATCATAAGTGGACAAGGGGGAGCCAGTAAAATTATAAGAGATAAGAAATAATATGTCAAAATAGAAAGAATGAAAAAAATAGAAAAGAATGTGAAACTTCTCATAAGAAAAATTACTGATCTGCAGAACAGATCAAGAAGAGAAAATGTAAGAATAATCAGACTACCTGAAAGCTATGATAAAAAAAAGAATCTAGATACAATAATACAAGCAACAATTAAAGAAAATTCTCCTGAAACATTAGAACAAGAGGAGAAAGTAGAAACAGAAAAAAAAATCCACCAATCACCATGTGAAAGAGATCCTACAAGGAAAATCCATAGGAATATTATAGTCAAATTCCAAAACCCCCAGCTCAAGGATAAAATATTAAGAGCAACAAGAAAAAAAATAAATAAATATGGTGGGGTAACAATTAGAATCATGCAAGACCTAGCAGTGGTGACCCTAAAAGATAAGAGGTCTTGGAATACCATATAAGGAAAAGAAAAAGAACTAGGGTTTGGGTCAAAAATATCATACCCAACAAAACTAAGCATAATCCTAAATGGAAAAAAATGACATTTAATGAACCAGAAGACTTTTAGGACTTGGTAAAAAAAAACAAACAAAAAAATCCTGAACTTGACAGAAGATTGGACATGTAAGAGCCAAGAGAAATATAAGGTACATACCAAAGACTAATTACAAGGGACTCAATAAGGACAAACTGTTCACCTTTCAATATGTAAAATGTATGTCTACACATAATATAAAATATGTCTATACATTTTACATACAAAAAAGTCTAACCCCAATCTTTCTTACAAACTAATAAATTACTAATAATGAGTGACTTTAATGACTTTATTAATGACTTTTATTAGTCAATTAATGACTTCAAAAAGTAAAACGACTTAAGAAACTTTAAAAAAACTAATTATCTTATACAAATGAGATGTGAGAAGAAAAACCAACACAGAGAAATTAGATTGGGGAGTAGTTTTCCTGGGGAATGAGTTCAAGAGGGAACAATACATATAAAAAAATTCAGAGAGAAATAGCACACTAAGGTCATAGGGAATGGGAGAGGAAAGGGAGGGATCTTTGGAGGGTGGGGTGAGGAAATAGGTCAAGGGTAAGTATAGAAGGGTGTTCAGATTCATGGGGATGGGAAGATAAGGGAAGAATCTTTGAGGGGGTGGGGAGTGAGGTAGGCTAAGTAATAGGAGAGCAAGGTAGTGGGTAGAAGTAAAGTAGAAGACTCAGTAGAGACAGGAAATAAGAGACATGCACAAACATAAAAAAAATTCAGGAGTAGAATCTGTTACGGAAAGTATGTGTTTACATATGTATGTATATATGTGTATGTCTGTCTGTTTGTTTATCTATCTATCTATCTACAATAATATCCATACCTAATTTCAGCCTTCTGAGGGAAGAGGTAGGAAGAGGGGAAAAAAGAACACTGTAAAAAGTACACAGCAGAGAACAAAAGAAAACCTACAAGGAAACAAAGAAAAGATGGACAGCTCTCAGCCCAAAGCATAATATTTATTACACGGGCTTTCTTGAAATGAAAATTTATTGCCATATATTTTGAACTCTCACTTATATTCTGCTGTGTACATGACATGTTTTCTTTTTCTTTTCTTATTTTGAATTTGTTTTAATATTTAAATCTACAATGTATTTCTTTTTTTCTTATTATGTATTTGTTTCAGTATTTAAGTCTAAAATTTAAAAAAAATAATAATAAAATAAAGTGGGGGGAATGATAATAGCATCTCATAGAAGTAATTCAGTGAACAAAGGGGATAATCTTAGAATCAAGAAGACCTGGATGGCTCCCTTGATACATATGGCCATGAGCAATTCATTTAACCTCTTAATGTCCTTGCGAACTCTGTAAGATTACCTTCACCTCATTGTTGTGAGGATCAAATTAGCTAAGTTATTTAAAGTGATGTATGTATTGTGTATATATGTGCATATGTATGCATATTTATACGTGTCTATATATACATACATAAATATATACATGTATACATACACATATTATACATATATGGGTGTGTATGCACATACATGCATTAATATGTGTGGATGATTTATGTGTATTTTGCATACGTGTATGTGTGCCTATACATAACATGCACACATAGTATACATATATAGGCATGTGTGCACATATTTATATGTGTGTTATATATCTACATATGTGTGCATGCATTTGTATGTGTAAATGTGCATACATATTATAAATATAGGAGCGTCCTGTACACACAGATATTTATGTGTGTATTGCATATATGTTTTCCATATGTGTGTGTGTGTGTGTGTATATATATATATATATATATATATATATATATAATATGCACACAAGTTCTACATATATGTCTATGTAGGTATAAAATATAAATATATGTGTACGTTGTATATGTTTCACATATATGTATGTGTATACATGCGTGTGTATACGCATACACATATTAAATAAGAAGAACTAGGCTGGAGATGAAAAGAAAGGGCTGACTGAGGTAGGGGGACAGTATTGAAGGGGGAAAGATTCCACAAAGGTCTCCAAATACCCTCAAGATAGAGTCCATTAATAAGAATTAGAGAAACTTTTCACACTTAACATATCTTGATGTATTCATTCAGAAAATTATCTTTTTAAACTATTTTCTATACGCATTTTCTTGCACAAAAGCTAATTTCACATTGCTAGTTTTGAGCTTCCTCTAAAACTAGAGTTTTCTGGACTCCTCATTGCCGGAGTGCCTGTAACAACAAGCACCCTAGCATACATAGGGCGGCTACTAGCACAGGTTCTTAGATCTGCTTTTCTAAAGGAAAGCAACTCAAAATGGGTTAACAAGCTTACTTTAATCAAACATATCATTTACCTAGTTCAGGGGGAAAAAGTCAGCACCCTGAACTTCAGAGAATACAAACAGAAGTTACAAACAAACAGAAAAACA
>CM053592.1:44288051-44295395 GCA_028646515.1 Pseudochirops corinnae | reverse complement strand
CGCCACAGGCTCCACGTGACCACATTCAGCCTATTAGGGAACAGAGTATACTTTCAAATATCCAAGGGTCCTCAGAGTCACGTAGCCACTTTAACAAAGGGCCTAGGGGCAGGGAAGATCTTTAGATTCCCATAACAGTGCCCCAGAAGTAAACCTCTCACTCTAGGGAATTAACAGAAGCTTTAACTTCTGCCAGAAAGATGGGAGGAACCTGTATGTTGAGCAGATGCCAAGAATCGAGTCTAATTTGATATTTCCCACAAGCCATCAAAATTGTGGTTTTCCCTAACAGCAGAGCTAATGCCCCCCTGCTTTGTCTTTTGTGTTCCCTGTGGAGTATGTTTTATACACTGATATTTGAAATTGATCACACAGGTCTTATTCCAAGCTGACCATAAACAGGTGGAAAAAGTGGTATAAGTAAAACAAACTGCTAATGTTTTATCTACTGTGGTTGATTTCTTTTGCTCAGTTTATACAAACCAGTTCCCTGGATGTTCTGCTGATAACCCTGATTTAAATATCATTTGTAGCTGAAGAAATGAGCATCCATCCATCCATTCATAGAAGTGGGAGGTGCAATTTTTGAAACTCTCTCACTGATTAATATTTAGTACTGGAAACTGAGCGTGTATATTCCTCTTTTTAAAATCAACTCAATATACACATACCAAATAAATATAGATGAAATAGATAGCTATGGATACACTCATACACATGCATATATAGATGCATATGCCATTTGGGAATTTATTAGAGGAAGATTCATAAGATCAAATATAACATCTGTTACTATTTCACAATCTGAAATCTCCAAAACTCTAGTTTGAAGAGGGAAAAATAAGCATGTCACAAGCCAACAAAAACACAGAATGAAAATTAATGTTGAGAGTTTTCTTCTCTAATTCTAAAGTATGTACCTTTTATAGTTGTTTTTTAGAAATTCCTTTAATGATAATTTATATTTGTGCAGAGCTTTTTTAAGACTCATCAAGCTTTTCCTCACAACAACCTTAGAAAAAGAAAGTAACCCTCCCTTCAATACCTCCAATTTACAGATGAGGAAAACTGAGATTTGTTGATAATCACATAGCTTATTGGTTGATTAATAGATTGCATCTGGCAAGAACCTATTTAAATTTGAATTCTCACATTGTATTCAAATTCAAATTCAAATTCAAATGCAGATTCTGACAAAACAGAAGGAGAATTAAAAAGGAAATACTCCAAATGAAAGAATCTTTTAAAATATAATACCTTCCATTTAGAATTTAAATCATTTATATTTAAAAGGGAAATTAGCTTTAAACCAGTCTACTAATCTACTAATTCCCTATGTGATCTTCCGACAAGTCGCCTTACCACTCTGGGCTTTTTACTCACCAATTAAATAAGAAGAGTGGTGGACTTAAGTACCATGACATAGAAGTGGGAAAGAAGTAATAGTAGCTAGCATTTATGTGGTGCTTTAAGGTTTTGCAAATATATATATACAGAGAGAGAGAGAGAGAGATTTCTGTCTCTCTCTGTCTCTCTGTCTCTCTATACACACACACACACACACACACACACATCCAACCACCCTGGGATTGTTACCCTGATTTTACAGATGAGAAGAGTGAAGTAAAGAGAAGTTAAGTGACTTGGCCAGAGTCTCCTCGCTAATAACTGAATGAGACTGAATTTGAAATCATTTCTTCCTAATTCGAAATCCAGCCCTTTAGCTATCTCTCTAAGAGGCACTGCCTACCTATCTAGAAAAAAAAAGTTTTGGTTATGGGAGTTAGGAGAGTCTTGGCACAGAGATTGATTAGCTGTGTGACTATGGGCAAATTATTTAACCTCTCTGAATCTGTTTTCTTAGCTGTAAAATGGACAAATAATTATGCCAATGTTACTTACCTTGAAAGGTAGTGTCACATACTCATGTGCTAGATTTGCATTCAGAATTATAAGACCATAGATTATGACCTGAAAGGGACTTTAGAAGTCACCTAGAGAGACTCTTCCATTTTTACAAAAAAAGGAAACTGAGGCTGAGTGATTTGATCTATGTCACATAGGTAGTGAGTGGTATCTGTCTCCAAAGCCAGCATTCTAATGTATATGATCATGTTCAAGACTTAATTTTTCAAGGACTTAGCTCCTAAGAGACAGATGGGCCTATGATTGATTCCCAGTATTGACCTATTTTATCACACAAAATTGTTGTGAAGTTCAAATGAAATAATGCGTATATGATGCTTTGCAAACCTTGCAGTGTTGTGTGAGTGCAAACTACTATTATTAGACAGTCTCTAAGGTCTCTCCTAGCTGTAAAATTTTCTGATTTTATGACTCTTTCTTCTTTGTGACCCAGAAACCTACTTACCTCCTTTTTGGATGAGACATTCTAAACTCCAATTACAGTTTTATCATAAAGTTACTATATGCTCTTGGGCATGCCACATAACATCAAAGTTCCTTCCACTGCACAATGAAATTAGGTACACCTGCCCATTTTATCAGAACATTATAATCAATAGATAACTGACAAAAAGCATCATTTTCTATTATAAGCATTTTTTTTAAATATTTGTGTTAATATCTTTTATATTTATCTCATTTTTGTTTCTTTATTTATTTCTTCTTTCTTCTTTATTTCTTCTTTCCTTTATTATTTCTTCCTTTATTCCTATAATTATTCCTTTATTATTTCTTCTTTCTTCTTCTTTCCTTCTTTCCTGCTTCCTTCCTTCCTTCTTTCCTTCTTTTCTTCCTTCCTTCCTTCTGGCTTTCCTTCAACCACTGCATTTTCAATCTAAGAGAAAATCCAGAGGTCATCCAGTTCCCATCCATTTTAGAGATAAGGAGATTGAACTTTCAAAATATGAAGTGGTTTTTCCCAATACTCCACTTAGAATTAAGGAAGAAATGGGAGTAAGACCCCTTGCCCCTGATTTTCAGTCCTCCACTCTTTCTCCTATGCTGTACTTCCTTGTAGCAGGAATAAGTTAAAATAATGCAATCTCTGCCAATCATATGGAAAAGTATATTGGGAGAAATCCTGAAGCATATACCCAGCAGTGGCTCCCAGTTTTAAGGCAGAGCAATAACTTCAACTAAGAATGGCCTTTTGTTGGTTTATTTTTAATACCTAAGCAGATTTTAATATTCTCTCCTTGTTTCAGTTGCTTTCTTTAAGTATGAACTTCATTTTTCAATACTTGTGGGATGCCAGGTATCTATTTTTGAAGGAGGTATGTTTTTGTTGTTATTGTCATTGCAAAGGAAAGCCTAATATATTTGTGCTGAAGTCATTTTGCCATAGAACACATGCCATAGTAGGATACCCCCAGGAAATCTCTTTTATCTATGGTGTAATAGGGTCTACATCAAAATCTCCTAATAGAACAGACAGCAAATTGAATGATAAAGCAGGAACTCTCAGAAGAGGTTTGGAAGCAAAGACCTTTTAGGAACCTGCTTAGAAGAGGGGGGTGAGTAGGAGAAAGTAAAGAGGTGAGGTTTGAAAGAGTGTGATGTTAGCTTCACCAAGTAAGAGTGAAAAAAGAAGAAAGCTACACTCGGTTAGGGGTAGATCCCAATAATGCACGAGAATGGCTTCCAGACACAGGCAAGGGAGCAGGTGGAGACAGAAGCCCAAAGGTCCATCGGAGAGGTTTAATGGCCAGAGCTGGTGCTTAATAGTGATGATGATGGTCCTAATGATTTCCTTTTAATAATCTTTCTAGTTGTTGGAAAATGATGTGTTCTGACTAGTACCAAACAAACGAGTGAGGTTCTGCTGGACGACACGGCCCTCGATCTGCCTGGAACCACTCAACTCGGTAAGGGGGTTTTTGTTTTGTTTTGTTTTGTTTTTTTAGCATTTGTCACCAAAGCAGAACATCTAGATTCTTAACTTGCAATTTTATTTAAAAGCGTAAGTATGAGGGAAAGGGCAAATAACAGAGAATAGATAAAAGAGTGTGGTCCTATAAAAAGAGGATCCGTAGTGATAGCATCCCTAGTGAACTGAGGCTGGTAGGGAAAGTTAAGCATAACCACAAAGGTATTCATTGCTAGATTAGGGAAAACAGGAGCTTCAAAGAAAGGGTAACACCACTGCTTCTGGGGGATGGGATGCTGATAACTGACATCAGAGAAAAAGCAGAGCTGTTTGATATGTATATTGCTTCTTTTTATACTGCTAAGGAGAATGGGTTTTACATTAAAAATGACAGAATAGATAGGACTAACAGAAAGTTCATACGGTAAGGTCATCATAGTAAGGAAGCATCTGGGTGTTCTTGATGAATTCAAATCACCTGCTTCAGAAAAGCCATCAGAAAGAACTGCTTGAGAAGAAAGATCAGATGTGATTAACAAACCACTGTCAATGGTATATGAAAGACAATAGTAAAAAAAGAAGGTGCCAGAGGTCTGGAGAAGAACAAACACTGCATCCTCTTCTTGTAGAAGAAGATGCAAAAATGTGGAGTGGAAAATAAGACAATTAATTTAGTTCATCTCAAAAGTTATCTAGGTCACTAACAATTGGAGAAATGAAAAGTTAAAAGAACTCTGAGGTGCCACCACTCCCCCCACTAGTTTGTCCAAAATGACAGATGCTGCAGGGGATGTAGAAAAATAGGGACACTAACGCATTGTTGATAAATCAATGAACTAAGCTGGGGTGGGGAACCTGCAGCCTCAAGGCCACAGCTCTCTAGCTCCTCAAGTTGGCCCTTTGACTGAATCCAAACTTTCCAGAACAAGTTCTCTTAATTAATAAAAGGATTTGTTCTGTAAAACTTGGACCCAGTCAAACAACCACACCCGAGGACCTAGAAAGTCACATTTCACCTCAAGGCAGCAGGTTCCTCACTCCTGAACTAAGTCAACCATTCTAGAGAGTAGCTTCACCAAGGAAGGGCAAAATAAGAAGAAAACCTTCCTTCTGTTCATCGTTGCTTTGGGAGTGTACCCTCAATAATACACAAGAATGTCTTCCAGACACAGACAATGAGCAGTGGGGACAAAAGTCAGGAGCTTTAATTAAGAGACTTAGGAGGCAAAGTTGGATGGTTAGTAGAGATGGTGACAGTCCTGGACAGTCTGGAGAGCTCAAATGACTGGACTCAGAGATTCCATTAATGGCTCAGTATCAAACTGGCTGAAAGTCTATTCCTCTAAAGAGGAATTTCCCAAGGATTTTTACTTGTTTTGTGCCATTTAATAATATACAGTATGCTCATCAAATTGAAGGACGAAAGGAAATATAGCTAAGACAGTGAATGATAGAGTCAGAATCTAAGGAAATTTTGAAGGACTACAAGGTTTCTTAGTCAGTCTTCAAAAATGACAAGAAAACCAAGACACTGACCTTCACTTTGATTCCTGGGAAAAGTCTAGAATGAATAACTAAAGAGATAGTTCATGAACATCTAGAAAAGAAAGTGGCAATTTCAAAGGACCCCCATGGCTTACTTGAGAAGAGGGTCATTAATTCCTTTCAGGATAAGATGTTAAATTGATAGGTCAGGAACATAATTCAGGTATAGATTACCTATATGCTAACAAAGTGATAAAGTATAAAATCTTCTTCTTGTGGAAAAGATGAAAAGATGTGGACTAGATAATAAGACAGATGAATTTACAACTGACTGAATGGCTAACATCAGTGTCCATCAATGGTTCAATATCAGCTTGGCTGAAGAATTACAGGGGAATTTCCCAGGGAACTACACTTGGCTTTGTGCTATTTTATATAGATGGCAGGCTCATTAAAGTTGAGTATGGCACATAACAGGAGGTGTGGATAATACAATGAATGACAGAGTCAGAATAAAGGAGATTTTTATAGACTACAGGGTCTCTTTCTTTTTTTATTCTTTTCCCTTTCTTTTTGAATTTTATGTTTAATTTTCAGTTGTGAATTTTCTCCCTCCCTCCATACCTTCCTTCACCATAAAGAAGTTAGTTTCTTTTAATTATATTTCTGAACATATTAGATTGTGCAAAACATTTCCATATTGCCCATGTTCTGATGGGGGTGAGTAGAACAAGAAAAAGGAACAATATGTTTCAATCTGCACTGAGTCCATCAGTTTTCTATCAGAAGGAAGATAGAATTTTTCAATTTCTTTGAAATTGTGGTGGATCATTGTATTGATCAGAATTGCCATGTCTTTGATAATTAGTTACCATTATTATGTTGCTGTTGCTATGTACTGCTCACTTCACTTTGCATCAATTCAAGCAAGTCTTTACAGGTTTTTTTGTTTTTTTTTTAATGAAATCATCCCTTCATTATTTCTTACAACACAATAGTATACTATAGCATCGAAATAGCATAACTTGTGTAGCCATTCCCTAATTCATGGAACAGTTTCTATATCTTGACCATGACAAAAAGCACTGCTCTAAGTACTTTTGTAATTATACATTCTTTTCCTTTTCCTTTGATTTCTTTGGAGTATAGACCTAGTAGTGGTATTGCTGGTTCAAGGCAAATTTTATAGTTTTGGAAGCATAGTTCCAAATTGCTCTCCAGAATAGCTGTATTAGTTCACAGCTCCATTAACAGTGCATTAGTGTCCCTATTTCCCACATCCCCTCTGGCAATTGTCATTTTCTTTTTCTGTCATCTTACCCAAACTGATAGGTGAGAGGTGGTACCTCAGAATACTTTTAATTTGAACTTCTTTAATTATTAATCATTTAGATAATTTTTCATATGACTATTGATCATTTTTATTTCTTCCTCTATAAACTACCTGTTCATATCCTCTCATCATTTATTAATTGAGAATGGCTTCCTTTTTAAAAAATTCTATTTTAGTCTTTATAGATTAGAGAAATGATTCCTTTACCAAAAGAAAACCTCACTGTAAATTTTCCTCCATTTTCTTGCTCTCCCCCAAATTTTGGCTGCATTAGTTTTGTTTGTGCAAAAATTTTTAATTTTAAGTACTCAAAAATTTGCATTTTATCTCCTATGAACTTTTCTACCTCCTGTTTCATTATGAACTCTTACTCTATCCATAGATCTGACAGATAATTTCTTCAATAATATCCTACTTTGTTTATATTATCATTTGTGTCTCAATCATGCATCCAGGTTGAGCGTATATTAATAAATGATGTGAGATGTTGGCCAATACCTAACCTCTAATAGATTCCTTTACATTTTTACCTTCAACTTTTCTTTTTTTTTTATTTTTATTTTTGACTCAAAACACCAGAACACAAATAGAAAATAGAGAAAATAAAAAATGTTATCATAAACTTAAATATTGGGACTTAAATACAAAATAGGAAAGGGGGAAAAAGCATGTCATTTGCATAGTAGAACATGAG
>CM053592.1:44255551-44283051 GCA_028646515.1 Pseudochirops corinnae | reverse complement strand
CAACAAAAGGTTTAATGATGGTAACTTTATTATGGACAAATTCATAGACGTTTCCTCCCATTTTTCATCTGTCAGTTTTCCTCTTTTCATACTTAAACATTCACAGGTTAAATTAAATTGTATTTCACTTCAAACTTTTTATAAACTTCTCTCCCTTCCTCCAGGGTTTCCTATTTTTTAAAACATAATATTGCTCATTATTTTCTACTTCCATAACATTTTACAAACAAGTTTATATTCTAAACTGGCACTTCCCTTGACATATCTATCCTTTGTAAGATTAAGTGTTTCAGGTTAAGGTACTTTCATGGTTCCTTTGATCTCCTTGTTGTGTCAACTGTTTTACCTTAACTGAACTAGCATAGCAAGCAATGATCATTTATGTGGTATGTTTAGGTGGATGTGTATATTTAAATCCATTTTCTACCTCTCAGAAACAACTATTATTTAAATATCAGGTCTGAATCACCTCAATTACATGCCATAATTTTTCACTTTTATTCTTCCAAGTTAGTATTGATTTTGATCTTTGATCTTCTAATCTTTCTAACAAGTCGATTGTCTGACTACACAAAAAACCAATTCAGAATTAAATCCGCTATATATATATAATCATGTTACAACATAATAAATTTCATTTTTGTAATGTTATTTAGTACTTGCCATGCCCAGGACCTCACTTATCTCCTCTCAAAGAAAATATTCATTAAATATAGAAATAAGGCTTCTTTATAGTTTATAATTTTTTCAGTTTCTTATTTCTGATCCAGCTTTCCAACATATTATTTTTGTCATCCTCTCTACCTCACCAAAGATCAAAATGGATATTGTTTTCTTTTTAGAGAGATATAAACTTCTTCATATAATTCTCCTCCCATGCTACCCCCCTGAAATAACTGTAATTATCTTCACCTCTGTGATCTTCATGAACACTGCCATACAAGAAGACCAAGCATTCTGTGAAATAGCATTTCTCATTTTTTTTAATGCATAATAAAACTAGCTTTGTCCACTCTCAGGCTATTAAGGAAGAAATCATCCTTTCATTTGGCTACAATTTCCTTTTGTCTCTTGTTTGTTGGGTTTGTTTGTTTTAACACAAAAGCTAAGGATTCATTTCCTCCAACAATACATCCACTCATTGATCACTATTCAAAGATTTCATACTTCTAAATATGAGTTCAGGTACGTAGGTGGTTCAAAAATGTCTTTTTTCTCCCAGTCTGCTACTATAACCATGAGTGAGGGCCATTTTGAATTTCTCTTAGCTCTATGGATTTCCTTAGCCAAAGAAGAGAATTCATTTTCAACAGCAGCCAGCTTGTTGGTGACCAGGTTCTCCATCTTTAGAGATTAAGTCTGATGCTGGAACCATACTCAACCTAACTATGCAAAAAACAAATAAATAAAAAATTCCTAATGGATGAGGAATAGTCGTTACTCAGTTGTAATTGGATGTTCCATCCTTAAAGATGGCCCATTATTAAATAAATGTTGGAAAAAAATTTCAGTAGACAATGAATCAGGCCTAGCTAGTACTTAAGCAGACTAATTCTTGGAAAGCACAGTCTGTTGGTTTGACTATACTCAAAGATTTTCCAACATAGTAGAACTTTCTCGTACCTGTGTTTTGCTGACATCTTTCAGACACCCAGGGTCACCTCCACACCAGGGGAGGGCATTGGAACAGGACTTTCTGGGGCAACCCATTAAAGTTCAAAAAGACATAGCAGGATTACATGTTGCCCTTTGCTAAAGAAAAGATTGAAAGAAAATCAAGTGACACTTTAAGAAGCTTAATATTATTTATAAACACAAATAGGGTTCCGAAAGTCAACAGAGGTAAAGAGGACAAAAAAGTTAACTTTCTGCTATCCATAGCTTTATCTAACATATTGAGCATTTTTATCAAAAGTAAGTAAATATTCACGTGTTTTTTAAGATTGCGAATTGTCAAGATACTAATGATTCAAGAAATAAAAGATCATTGACTCCTCTCTTTGGATAGAACTGCACTGTCAGTAATAAGAATGTTTTAAAAACTTCAATGAATTCATAAAGCCTGATTGACTCTCTGATCGTAGGTACTTCATGGACATTTGAAGAAGTAATCCATACATATATCTCCTGCCACAAGAATATAAGTAGCAGTAGAAATGTAATTTTTAGGACATTTGAATTATAATGCCATCGCTGATCTCAAGATTTTGATCAAGTCTTGGTGATTTATTGGAATTAATAACCCTCTATACTGCTCCCAATTCTCCTAGTTATAATTTCCTAGAAAGTGCTTTAATTAATGAGAAATATCTAACACTGCTGAATGATCTAGAGCAGAAGTATTGAATTTTTGTTGTATAATAGACCCCTCTAGCAATCTAATAAATACATATTTATATTTATATATTCACTTATATAATTACATATATCATTATAGAATATAATTAAATGCAAAATAACAAAGTACATAGAATTATAAAGGAAACCAGTTATATTAAAATTTATATTTATATCAAAATATGAGGAAAAATTCACAGACCCCAGTTTTACAATCCTCATCTAGAATTTCCATTTCTCTTTGGATACTTATAAACCTTTTCCACTACCTTTTACTTTGTCATGTTATGAGTTCTATGGACAGAGTAATTAGTGTAATGAAATAGTTGGTTAATTGGGCAATCCAACTAATTTAGCCATCACTGATTGAATTCAGGGAATGAGTCATCCATCAGAGACTTATGCTACTCTAGTCTTTTGTGTAAAATTTATAATGAGTTTTAATATAAATGTGACCTTAGGCAAGTCACTTAATCCCAGCTGCCCCTCCAAAAGAAAAAAGAAAATAAAGCATAGAAAATATTGCCAAAAAAAATGTATTTTGGAAAGAGATGGTCAAAACAAATAACATGAAGTAGCATGTTCACATGGAAAGGAAGCTCAGGGCAATCCCTATTCATAAACAAACTGTATTTAATGAAATAAAAAATAATAATAATAATAATTTTCTAAAAAATGCCAGTAAACATTTCTTTCTTTTCTCCCAGTAAGAATTCCTAATGTCTAGCAGTCCATATATACCAGGGCTTCTCAAAAGCAAATAGAAATGTATTTGACTTAAATTAAGCCATTTTCATTTGTTACCAAAGTAATAATAGTTGATTGCCATCCTTGATAAACCTGAAGAAAACATTCTAGGGGGAAAAAACAGAAAGAAAAGACCTTTTGCAGAAAAGAATTGGATTAGTAAGAATCTGGTAATGGTTATGTCTATATGTAGCTACTGAAATTATCGGCACTGATCACTGTTTTTTCTGCCTTAGTAAAAAACAATCATGACATAATCAATGAGAGCCATCATGTACCAATATGGCAGCAGAAAAATCATCTGTACTGTGCTACAATCCAGTTTTTTGGCCCATATAGATAAATATATCTATAGATATATGAACTTATGTATATGTGCATGTGTATATATAAACATATATATATACATTTGTGTGTATGCATGTAGTTACCTCAAACACTAATTTATAGGGTTTTTTCCCAATTGTTACTAGACATTGGCAATTAGTAGAAAATTGCAGATTATCCCTGAAGTTCTTAAAATCATACATCCTTAAAGTTGTAAGAAACCTCCAAGATCATTTAATCCAACCCATACACAAATAGCACTCTGCTCTGCAAAATCCCTAACATGTGACTATCCTCCACTTAGAAAATTCCAATGAAAGGGAACTCACCATCTCCTGAGGTCATCCTTTCTGTTTCTGTTCAGTAATAATTGTTAGGAAGTCTTTCCCTATAAAATTTGGATCTTTATTGCTTCCACACTTTGCTCAGAATTCTACTCTAAGGAGCAATGAGAGGAATTATCCTTCCAATTCCAAATGGCAGTCTTTCAAATACTTAACGACTTTATGTACCCTTAAGTCTTCTCTGCATTAGACATCACCTACTTATTCTCATGACCCACTTACAACATATTTCTAATCCTCTCTTCATCCTGGTCACTCTGCTATGGAAATGCTATAGTTTGTTAAAAATCCTTCCTAAAATATGATGTGCAGAACAACACAGGAAGTTTAGATGTGGATTGACCAGATCAAAACAGAGTGAGACTGTATCCTTTCTTGGGGATACCATGTCTCTCAATGTAGTCTAAAATAATATTAGCCTCTTGGGTGCCATGCTAGAATGCTAATTCATAGTAAGTGTTTAGTTCTCAAAAAACTCTGCTTTGGTGGCTCAGTGGAAAGATTTAGATTCAGAGTATCTGGAATCAGAAGATTTGGAAATAATACATGTGATTTTGAGTAGGTCACTTAACCTGACTAATTAAATAATACCAGCCTGTAAAATAAAGGGATTGGACTAGATGGTAGCTAAAACACCTTACAAATCTTAATCAACAATCCTACAGTGGTTTAAAATAAACCAAAATGTAGCCACATGGCTCCACTTTATAGCCTATGTAGATAATTTTTATTAAATTCAAGTTAAACATGTACTTTTTAGATTTCACTTGTTTTTCTAGCCTTTCAGGATCTTTAAGGATGCCAACTTTCTTATCCAACAATTTATATATCAAGATAAAATGTATTTTATCTGCAAATTGGATAGACATTGAAAGTACATGTACAACAAGTAAGTTTGCTTATAATCAAGTCATTTATAAAAATTTTGAATGAGAAAAATTCAAAGACAGATCCCTTGAGGTATTCCCATGGAGACTTCCATCCAGAATGAAATAGATTCATCAATCACTATTCTTTATGTCTAGTAATCCATTGAGTTCCAAATCTACCTGTGCTATCAATAGTCCATATATGTCTATATCATCCACAAGCATGACTTTGTTAAATATCTTACTTTATTTCAGATCTACTCTAGGATTTTCTTGATCTACCAGTCTGCTAAACTTATTATTAAAATAAATGACATTGTTTAGCATTAACTGCTCTTTATGGTACTATACTAAGTCTTAGGAATCTCTATTTCCTTTTCAAAATTATTGAAAACAATCATATTTGTAATAAATTATAAAGATTTTCCAAGAATCAAAGTCAAGCTCACAGGCCAAATATTGAATATTCCACCATCTTCCCTAATTTCAAATTATGGACAATTTTGCCCCTGGACACTACTATCATACTTTTCCACTCTCCCTAATCCCTAGATCACCCATAGAAGTTAAGCAATCTTTTATCTCAGTTTTCCAGCTTACTATAAAGTTTGGAGTCAACCAATCAATTTCCCCACATTCACTTAAAATGCTGTACCTTGATCCATTTCTTTGGTGAGAATACTCAATCACTCAGAGGTGTAAACGAGGTCTGAGAAAGACCTAAACATTCATATTAAATCAATTAACAGTAAGCTTTAGACAAAGTGAGAAAAATGCTTGGCTAATTGGGAAGCCCTCAAATGCCACTGGATGAGAAAGGGAGTTGCATTGCACAGAAAGTGAGTCAGTATTGACTGAGTGGGTGGTCTATAAAATAAAAAGCTAATTCAGAAATCAAAGATTAGACAGTCTAGTAATTGAGTGGTCAAACCTTCCAACCAAGCATCTGAATATAAATTGCTTGGGAAGGAAGAAAAGGAAGGAAAGCATCTTGTCTTACATACTTTAATTTGTAATAGGGGGAAGTCTGTTTGTAACAATCATTCCTATTATGCCAATTTACTATTTACCTCCTTCTTGAATCTAAGTCTGGATTCCTGATATCAAATGTAATCATGAGAAGAAACACACCGGTGTGGGCTCATGAGCCACACTAAATCAATCTGAATTTAATACCTCGAACTCTCAAGTTGTGTCCGTTGCTATACTGCATTTCCACATATTATAGACAGTAAGATGAACATATTTATTTGAAAGTAAAAATTTTAATATCTGCTTACATTTATTCCTATTTAAACTGAGTTTGTGCAGATAGGAGACATCATTTAAAATCATAATAGTTATGAACAATTATTAAAATTTTCTTTCTTCAATATACAGACTTGACATTCCTGATCCTTTTAGTGTTAAAAAAAAAAAAAAGGACACTTTAAAACTCTCAGGATGTCTTGTACTACCCCAAGGGAAGATAAAGTACTTGCCATCTGAGGATCCAGCCTAACAATAAAAGTGGAGGCTTAGAAGAATAGACCTATTTCTTAGCCAGTATCAGATGGTTTTGATAATTACTGCCTTATAATATAGTTTCAAACAGGGGTGGGGGAACCTGTGGCCTCAAGGCCATATGTGGCCCAGTAGATCCTCAAGTGGGGCCCTTTGACTGAATCCAAACATCAAAGAATAAATCCCCTTAGTAAAAGAGTTTGTTCTGTAAAACTTGGACTCAGTCAAAAGGTCACACCCAAGGATCTAGAAGGCCAATGTGGACTTGAGTCTTCAGGTTCCCCACCCTTGGTTTAAGATCTGGTACAATCCCCCTAAGGGGGAATGAATAGTTTATCAGAGGGATATTGCAGGGATCTCTTTGCTGGCACTGAAACAGGCTTCTCTTCTTGTGCTTCTGCTTGGATCTGGGTCACAGTAATAGCTGGCATTCTTGTGGCAAGCGGGAGCACTAGCACAGAACTTGTGGCAGTGGTGGAGAAGGAATCCTCCTCATAGTTCCAAGGCAGAAAAGAGTGCTTGTGATCACTCACAAAACAGAGCACAGGCCAGGAAGGAAGTAAAATGTGATGATCACAGCACTTTGAAAGAACTTAAAATTGACAGATCCCTGGAATTATCTCTGAAATCAGTTGCATAAAACCCCTGAATCTTGGGACAGTACACCCTCCCCACTGGAAGCAGAGTCCTACTTGAACAAAAAGTTAAAGTCAAATAATTGGCTGGGAAAATGAGCAAATGAGGAAAAAAAACCTCAGACTATAGAATCTTACTTTGGTGACAAAGAAGGTAAAAGCATACAACCAGAAGACAACAAAGTCAAAGTTCATAAATAAAAAGCCTCCAACAAAAGTATCAATTGGTTTCAGGCCATGGAAGAATGGCCTTTTTGAGTTTGTCAAGGTCAAAAAGGACCTTGAAAATCAAGTAAGGGAAGTAGAGGAAAAATCAGGGAAGAGAAATGAGAGTGATACAAGAAAATCATGAAAAATGAGGCAACAGCTTGTTAAAGGAGACCCCCCCAAAAATGCTGAAGAAAACACCTTAAAAATAGACTAACCCAAATGGCAAAAGAGACCCAAAAAATTAATGAAGAGAAGAACGGCTTAAAAAAGCAGAATTGGCCAAATGAAAAAAGAAGCCCAAAACTCACTGAAGAAAATAATTCCTTAAAAATTAGAATGGAGCACATGGAAGCTAATGACTCTAGGAGAAATCAAGAAATTAGAAAATAAAACCAAAAGAATGAAAAAATAGAAGACAATGTGAAATATATGATTGGAAAAACAACTGATCTGGTAAATATATCCAGAAGAGATCATCTAAAAATTATTGGACTACTTGAAAGCCATGATCCAAAAAGACCATAGACATCATCTTTCAACAGATTATCATGGAAAACTGCCTTGATATTCTAGAACCAGATGGGAAAATGGAAACTGAAAGAATCCACTGATCACCTCCTGAAAGAGATCCAAAAAGGAAAACTCCCAGGAAAATTGTAGCCAAATTCCAGAGTTTCCAGGTCAAGGAGAAAATATTGTAAGCAGCCAGAAGGAAAAAGTCAAGTACTGTGGAAACCCAATCAAGATAACACAAGATTTAGCAGCTTCTACATTAAGGAATCAGAGGGCTTTGAATATGATATTCAGGAGGTGAAAGGAGCTAGGATTACAACCAAGAAAATTTGACTTTCAAATACAAGACTCAAGAGAAGCATAAAAGGGTAAACAGGAAATAGAAATAATGGACTTATGAAGGGGTGAGAGAGGAATGTGCTGGGAGAAGGAGAAAGGGAGAGGTAGAATGGGGTGAATTATCTCACATAAAAGAAGCAAAGAAAAGCTTGTAAGTGGATAATAAGAGGGGGGAGCTGAGTGGGAATGAGTGAACCTTACTCTTATCAGATTTGGTTTAAGGAGGGAATAATAAACACACTCAATGGGTATGTATATCTATCTTACCCTACAGGAAAGTATGGGGAAAAAGATAAGGGGGAGGGGATGATAGAAAGGAAGACAGATTGGGGAAAGAGGTAATCAGAAGCAAATATTTTTGAGTAAGGACAGGGTCAAAGGAGAGAATAGAATAAATGGGGTGGGATAAGGTAGAGGGAAATATAGTTATTCTTTCACAACATGGTTATTATGGAAGTGTTTTGCATGACTACACATGTATAACCTATATAGAATTGCTTGCCTTCTCAGTGAGAGTGAGTAGGAAGAGAGGAAGGGAGATTATACAGACCTCAAAGTTTTAAAAATGAATGTTAAAAATTGTTTTTACATGGAACTAGGAAAATAAAATATACAGTCAAAGGGGTTATAGAAATCTATCTTGTCTTACAAGAAAACATAAAGGGACAGGGATAAGAAAAGGGGGTGGTGGAAGGAAGATTGGGGGAAGATGTTATAAGAATACATGCTTTCTTGGGGTGAGGGGAGGGTAGAGATGGGGAGAAAATTTGAAACTCATAATCTTGTGGAAGTGAATGTTGCAAACTAAAAATAAATAAATTAATTAAAAAGATATAACAAGAAAAACAAAGATTTGATGGTGCTAAACCTCCTTCCATTACATTTTCATTATTTTGTTGATATTCTTCACTTTTATTATCTCAAATGAGTTTTGTTATTATTTTTTCTAATTCAATAAAATATTTTTGGTTATTTAATTGGGATGACATTCAATATATAAATTAGTTTAGGTTAAATTGTCATTTTTTAGAATTACAATTTCACGTGCAACTATTTTTTCTTATACTATGTATGGACATGCTTGCTTTATTCCATCAATTAAAAAATAAAATATATATTTTTAAAAAGACAAATTGTTGAAAAAAAATTAAAAATTGGCCTTTATGAGGGCCAGGTTAGATGACAATGATGATGACAATGAAGAAGAAGACTACAAAGATAAATTTAATGAAGATGATGACAAAGGAGGAGCAGGAGGGGGACAAGGAAAAAGAGAAGGAGGAGGAGGAAAGGAAGGAAGGAATGAAGGAAGAAAGGAAGAAAGGAAGGAAGGAAGGAAAGAAGGAAGGAAAGAAGGAAGGAAGGAAGAAAGGAAGGAAGGAAGGAAGGAAGGAAGGAAGGAAGGAAGGAAGGAAGGAAAGAAGGAAGGAAAGAAGGAAGGAAGGAAGGAAGAGTAAACATAGAACCTGGGCTACAGTATTAAATAATTTGTCTATACTCCAGTGAATCAAACTCACTGGTCACAAAAGTACTTTCTGACCATTTCTCTACTTATATTGGGTAACTTTTAAAGCATTTTAGTTCGACCCATTTCTTCAAAAATGATTCTCCTTAGGAAGAAAAACAAAAGCAAAGGAGGGAGATTTAGTGCTTCTTCCATTCTTCCTGCTAAATTTCATCTGTTATCCTTATTCTATCCATATTAATCAGCAATCCTATCTCTTCTGTGATCTTCTTCTTGCTGCCAGCATAGCTTTAAAGAGCCAGTTTTGTTGCTCTTATTATTTTTCACCAGCCTCAGCTCATTCTAGGCTCTTAATGCTCCTTATACTGTTTTTGTAGGACCATTTAGTCTTTTGTATTCATTTTCTGATACTTGATCTAAATTCCAACTTCTGTTTTCACCATTTACATATCTGTGTTGGTTGATGAGCTTTGTGAAGCCACTTCATTCTCTTTAAAAATCTTTTTTTTCCCCTTCACAATAGAATCACTTACAGTTACGCCTTCAAACTTTCTTCAGAGGATTCCAATCCCTCTAGAGCTGACATCAAGGCAAGTGAATAATGTATTAGATAATCTGCTTTTAGTAGAGCGAGAAGTCTACTAGTTTCTGGATAACTGTACCGCACACCTTCCCCATCAGAAAGTACCTTATTGTGCCTCCACGTGTTTTGTGATCAGTTTTCAAAAAGACATAATTCCTCTAGATGACCAAGTGATATGTAGGAAACACACATGAAAATCATTTCTGTTTCTTCTTTAAATTCAATCAAGTTCTTCTTTACAAGATTCCATCCTTCTATTCCTGGGTTTTCTCAGACGACCAAATATTCTCAGATGAGCATATAACAATAAAAACAATAATGTAATGTTTGGCTACATTCATAAAATTATTGTGTCCAGAACAAGGAAGATAATAGTCCTCCTGAGTTCTTCTCTGTTAGGTGTATATGTAACTGTAAAAGGAAGTATCTAGGGAAAGGTATTTAATGATAAGAAAAAGTTTCGAGTACTACAATCTCATTTAATTCAATTTAATAAGTGGTTATTAAGTTTCTGATCTGTGATAAACACTTAGATGGACAACCCCAGTCCCCCTTAGAACTTACTGTCTTATTTACATGAAGTAGATATATGGCAATAAACCTCCTTGCCGAAGAATATAGTTCATTTTGTCATTATTATTCCATTGAGTGATTTTTTGTAAGCTGTTTTCTTTCTGTGTGTGAGAATCAGTGGAGAAGGGTTTTCTCTTTCCTGGAGCACATTCTGTGTGAAGCCCAAACATTGACTGTTTGAGTCAGCAATACTTTTGTCTGTAATGCTTAGATTATAGAGGAATCCAGTTTCTCCTACAACATAATAAAAAGAAAATTCCAGTTCATTAACTCTCATTGCCTGTGTCATGGGTCACACTTATTTTGGTTATTATTTCATTATACACAGTATTCTAACAGGATAGAACAATGAATGTATATGATAATTTAAGTATTTTTTATGTGTTGCATCAACACTTATTAACTTTTTATGATCACCTCACACATTTTAGAATGGATCTGCTATACTTCAGTGTTCATTTTAGGTTCTATTTTCCTAAAATGATAGTTCATTTTCCTGGTAAGGCAATCCATTAAACAGCAACATTTAAACTTCAAATAACTACCAAGCATTTTTTAGCTTTGTTGGCATCTATCCAATATTCAAGATATTTTATGATTTGATTTTTCTACTACATTCACTCTTTCTTTCCATTCCACCTTTTAGAACAACTAACTATTCCTCCTAGCAAATAAGTTAATCAAGTTAGAGTGAAAAATATACTTAGAAAGCAAACTGATGCATGACTACCCAAGTCAGGCAAAAAGCATGTAATTATAGGAACTACATTGTATCATGTGAAATCCTTATGAAAAAAATAAACCTTTTGAAAGATTCTTGTTTAATAAAATATTTAGCTATAAACTGAAAGACAGAAAGACCAGAAAATATCTCCCTTTGAAACTGAAATGAATAAAAGTTAACATTAACATAGCATTAATGATATGTAGTAGCAAGCCTCACTACTCATCCCTAAGAGATGGCTTATAAGGATATTTCTGATAAGACATAGATGTCCCTCAGATTTCACGAAGGAACATAAAAGGAATGATAAAAACTTAAAATATCATAAATTATAGAATTCTACAATTATACTTCTAAGAAAACCCCTTGGGAGGCAAAACCAAGATGGCAGAGTAAAAACAGGGACTCTCCTGAGCTCTCCACCAAGTCCCTCCTAATATCATTAAATAATGACTGTAAACAAATTCTAGATCAGCAGAACTCACAAAAAGATAGGGTGAAATAATTTTCCAGGTCAGCAAGAAAAGTCTGTTGTAACAGGACAAGTTGGGCCAGTGCAAACTAGGTCCCAGTAAACCCACAGCAGGCCTTGGGGCAACTGAATCAGTAGCAACAGTGGTAGTTTCCAGAACTCCCAACTCACAGATGCCAAAGACAACTTAGAAGGTTGGCAGGAAAGGTCTATTGCACCTGGGTGAGAGTAGAGCACAGTCCAGTGCAAGCCATCCCTGGCCCAGGAAATCAGAAGAGTACCATGGGAACCACTAAATCAGCAGTGGCAGCAGCTGCTTCCTGAGCTCTCAATCCACAGATAGTAAGGGTGGGGGGGAGTGGATCGAGCAAGTGATTAGAAGGAGATTACAGGGGTCTCTTTGCTAGCACTGAGGCAGGATTCTATTGCTTTTCCCACACTCAGATCCAGGTGACAGTCCTGAGTGGCAGTTCCAGGGCAAGAAGCACACCAGAGCTTGCGACCACAGTGGAGCAGGGTCCCTCCTTACAGTTCCAGGGCAAACAAAAAGAGAGCTTGTGGTCACTCACAGACCAGAGCACAGACCAGGGGAGGAGCAAACACCCCTCCTTTGATCATACCACCTTGGAAGAACCAAAAAATTACAGGTCCCTAGAAGCATCTCTGAAAACTGCTGCATAAAACCCCACAGCTTGGGAGAGTGTAACCTCCTCCCTGGAAGCAGAGCCTTACTTTGACAAAGAGTTAAAAGTCAAGTAACAGACTGGAAAAGTGAGCAAACACCAACAACAACAAATTCTGACAATAGAAAGAAATATGGCGACAAGGAAAATCAAAACACACGCTCAAAGAAGATAACAGAATCAAAGCTCCTATGTCCAAAGCCTCTAAGACAAATAGGATCTGGTCTCAGGACATGGAAGGGCTTTAAAAAAAAAAAAGGGATTTTAAAATCAAGTAAGAAAAATAGAGGAAAAATGGGAAGAGAAATGAAAATGATGCAAGAAAATGATGAAAAATGAGTGGCAACTTGGTAGAGACACACAAAAAAATATTGAAGAAAATAACAACTTGAAAAAAGAGAGTAGGCCAAATGTAAAAGAGGTCCAAAAAACACTGAGGAGAAGAATGCCTCAAAATGTAAAATCGGTCAGATAGAAAAGGAGGTACAAAAGCCCACTGAAGGAAATAATACCTTAAAAATTAGAATGGAACAAATGGAAGTTAATGACTTTATGAGAAGTCACGAAACAATAAAACAAAGTCAGAAGAATGAAAAAAATAGGAGATAATATGAAATATCTCAAAGGAAAAACAACTGACCTAGAAAATGGATCAAGGAGAGATAATTTAAAAATTGTTAAACTACCTAAAAGTCATTATCAAAAAAGAGCCTAGATATCATCTTTCAAGAAATTATAAAGGAAAACTGTTTTGATATTCCAGAACCAGAGAATAAAATAGTAATTGAATCTACCAATCACTTCCTGAAAGAGATTCAAAATGAACATTGCCAGGAATATTATAGCACAATTACAGAACTCCCAGGTCAAGGAGAAAATATTGCAAACAAACAGAAAGGAACAATTCAATTACCATGGAGCCACAGTCAAATGAACACAAGATTTAACAGGTTCTACATTAAAGGATTGGAGGGCTTGGAATTTGATATTCAGGAGGTGAAAGGAGCTAGGATTACAACCAAAAATCACCTACCCAACAAAACTGAATATAATCCTTCAGGGGAAAAATTGATATTCAATGAGATAGCAGAATTTCATGCATTCTTGAGAAAAGACTAGAGCTAAATAGAAATTTAACTTTCAAATACAAGACTCAAGAGAAGCATAAAATGTAAACAGGAAAGAGAAATAAGGGGCTTATTAAAGTTTAACTGTTACATTACTATATGGGAAGATGATATTTGTAACTCATAAGACCTTTCTCATTATTAGGGCGGTTAGAAGGAGTATAAATAGAGGATGCAGGTGTGAGTTGAAAATGGAAGGATGATATCTAAAAAATAGAATAAAGGGGAAAGAGAGGAATATACTGGGGAAAAGGAAAAGAGTGATAAAATGTAGTAAATTATTTTATGTAACAGAGGCAAAAAAACCCAACAACTTGTACAGTAGAAGGGAAGATGGGGAATGTGGAGAGAGTAAGTAAACCTTGCTCTCATTAGAAATGGCTCAAAGAGGGAGGGGATACTATACGCATCCAATTGGTTATAGAAATCTATCTTACCCTACATGAAAGTAGAAGGGAAAGGTGAAGGGGTGGGGAAACTCATAGAAAGGAGAGCAGATTGGAGGAGTGGGTGGTCAAAAGCAAAACACTTTTGAGGAGTGACAGGGTAAAAAGATTAGAGAGAACAGAATAAATTAGAGTGGATAGGGTGGAGAGAAATACAGTTAGCAATAGTAACTATGAAAACTATTTTTCTTGAGGTGGTTTTTCTTGATCTACATTTTCTTTCACAACATGACAATTTTGGAAATGTTTGGCATGACTACATATGTTAACCTATATGAAATTACTTGCTTTCTCTAAGGGAGGTGGGGTTGGAGGGAGGAAGAGAGAGAATTTGAAGCTCAAAGTTTTAAAAACAATGTTAAAACAAATCTTAAAACAATGTAAAAACAGTTACAGGTAAACACATAACTAGTGAAAAATAAAATACTGAATAAAAGAAATCCTCTGAGTTCAAATAGTTCAGTAATGTCATCCCACAAAAAACAAACATACAAACAAAAAAATCATACTTAACAAATTGCAGTGACTACCTAATATGTCCAAGATCAAAAGCCCTTCTTAGTCACAAATTAATATTGGCCTACTTGCTGTAACTCACACCAGAGACATGATCTTCCAATTGTGGGCATTTTCACTTGTAGGTGTCCGTGCACTCTGTCCTCATATCTTCTTCCTGGCTCCCTTGGTTTCCTTCAAGTTCCTAAAATTCAACCTTTTACAGAAATTCTTTCCAGACCTTCCCACCCCCTTAATTCTACTGCCCACCCTTTGTGCATTATTTCCAATTTTTCCTGTATATAATTTATCCGTATGTAATTATTTTCATTAGATCTCCCCCTTAGACTGTAAGCTTACTTGATAACAGAGACTGTCTTTGTATTCTTTGTATTCCTACTGGAATTGTTTTTTAGAAAAGGAAAAATAAAATCCGTACAACAAATATACATAGGAAAGCTGAACAAAATCTCACATTGGTCACTCAAAACACACACACATATGTATATATATACACATATATACATATATACACACATACACACATACACACACACACACATATATATGTATATATATATATATACACACACACACACACACACACACACACACACACACACACACACACACACACAGACATATATATAATGAGTCCATAATCTCTCTGTCAGAAGGTGGGTAATATTCCTTTTTACTGGTACTCTAGAATGATGGTTAGCATTGAAGTGATCTGAAATCTGAAGTATTTCACAGTTGTTCTTTTTTTTAAAAAAGCAACATTATTGTCATTATATAAATTGTTCCATTTCTACTCGATTGATTCTCTGTCAGTTCATACAAGTCTCTCCAGGTTTCTCTGAAATTGTTTCTTTCATAATTTTTTTATGCCATTTCATTACATATACCATACAATAATAGGGTGGTCTCATGTAATGGGGTTTTGATTTCCATGCCCCACCATGATTCAATGTCTCACCTAGGACTATGAGTTTTCCTGTAGCTCTCTGGGTTTTGCTCACTCTTCCACTCTGCTCTCATACTATCAGGTTTAAATTCCCTAGGATAGAACATCAACACATAGTTACATTCAAACTCTCCCAGGTTCCTAGGGGATAATCTGCTTAAGTGGAAATATACTTGTCCCTTTCACTCCTTCAGCTCAAGGTCCTGAGACCTTGTCTAATGTGTTTTCCATCCACACAACCAACTTCTCACAAGGTAATGTATCCACACAATGAAAGTTATGTAAAACAAGTCAGTTGCAATTATTACACCTTTAGATCTTAAATATAATAGCCTACTTTATAATAAATTAAATCAATAATACTATTATATGCTAATTCATTAAATAGATATATTAATAAAAATATGTTATAATATATATGCAAATCCAGGTCATACTTCCCCAATGTTCTCAGTAGATATGGTGAAGAAGTGAATACTGGGAAGAAACTTAATAGGATCCTGGCACTAAAATATAAGAAAGGAACACATGAGCTTAGGGGATCTCATAACTCTATGTTTCAGGCTTCTGTTTTATTGGTCTATTCACAAACAACTGAACTATACAAAATTTCTTCTCTGATCACTGCTTGCTTTTGAGCCTCATTCTTCAGAAGGGGAAATCTTCTCTTCTCTACTATAACATAGTCTTTAAGGCTTTTTCAATTAACCATCCACCTTTAAAAAAAAGATATTCAAAAAATACTACCTCTAAAAGTAGTTCTCTTTAAGACAATCAACTGTCATACTCATCAAAATGGCTATAACTGGGCTACACTGCCCAGCCCAATCAGCTATTCATTCACTTGGATGCTGTACTATACAATCACAATGAAGCTCAGGGAAACAGATGGAGAACTGTGGGCTTAATGAAAGTACAATTAAATGAACTCATAAATTGTGGTTAAATGGACCCAAAATAATAGTTATTAATGGTTGTTCATCAGCTTGGAAAGCAGTCTCTAATGGAATGCCTGAGGAGGAATGTGTTCTTGGCCTTGTTTTGTTTCATCATCATCATCATCATCATCACCACCATCATCATCATCATCATTTCAATTCCTTGGATAATAACACAGTTTTGTTTGTTCCAATTTACTTAACTCAGAACCAAAGTGGATTGACTGAAGTCAACCTTGAAGGATGTCTCTAGAAATCAGCCTCAATCTTTTTTTTAACATTTATGAAAGCCTTGGAAGTAGATAGATGTTGTTCTTTTTATACATGTAGATGTCAGGAAAGTAGAACATATTAATAACTAGATGACAAAAATTACGTCCCAAAATATCTCAACAAGTTAAAATGGCAGGCTGCTATCATTAAGATAAAAGTAAATGAGGAGAAATGAAAACTCAAATATGGGTTTAAAATATTAATTATATAAGGACAGACCAGGGATGGCCTAGATAGAAAATAGTTTCAGTGTAGTACAAAATTAATATAATTCAGTAGTGTAATATGGCCCTTAAAAATGCTTATGATTATAGGATTTATATCATATATCATATCTAGACTAAGATAGAAAAAGAGATTCTATTCATGTTTTGCTCAGTCACAGTCAGATCACATCTGGAGCACTGTATTCATGTCTGGACATACATTTTAGAAAATATATTGATAGATTGAAAGATGCATACCCCAGAGGAGAATTGTGGAGAACTGAAAGAAGAGGCAATGTTTTGCCTTGAGTGGCATCTAAATTGGAATTCAAATCCAGTTCTTTCTTACTATAATCCCAATGCTCTCCCCATGCAAGGATGCCTTTGTAATAGGTGGAAGTTACCTTCAGGCATTTGAGGCTCAGTGTAAGGAAGTATTTCAAATAATTAATGCAGCCAAAAAGAATGAGATGTCTTGAAAGGTATTAAGTTCACTATCACTGAAGATCTTACAGCAGAAGGAGGATAACTTTTTTCAGAAAAGTTACAAATGGGATTCATAGTTTGGGCAGATATTGAGTCAATCAGTCAATAAGTCAGCAAAAATTTATTAAGTGCCTGCTATATTCCAGTCAGTGGGATAAATTCTGAGATACAACAATCCTGAAAAGTATATGCTATAATTATCTGCCTTTTTTAAATTATTATATTGCAAGACTTCAGGTAAATATTTTCTTACCAGTCATAGTTAGGTATACTCCATTCCTGTGTAGAGGGCTTATAGTCTTATATTTTCAGATATAATCACCAAATATAAATGCTATTCTCCAATGCCATCTTCTTAGTCAGTTTTTCATTTTCTGAATCTATAATTTTCTTCAGTCTTTGACAGCCAGCAGACATGAAAATACCACGTAAGGTTACAGAATCATAGATATAGAACTTGAAGGAATCTCAGATGTCTTCTCATCATATAGATGAGGAAATTGGGATTCTTGAAATATAATATGATTTATCCAAAGACACAAATTAAATAACTATCAGGAGTGATTAGGAACCAGGTCTTCTTACTCCCTCAAATAGTGCAGATTGAAATACCTTCAAATCTTCTCGCCCCCGCATTTCTTATTAATGCTCTGCCATATATCCACCACAAGCTGGGTACCCTTCATTCCAGGAGCTTCCTTCTAAGATTCTTATTCTTATTCTATCCAATGCTGGTTGGATACCAACGAAGCACACAAGCTATACAACAGTTATCCCAGCACTCACTATATGGACTGCACACTTTCCTTTTCATTTATAGCTCAATTTTCATGGTGCTTCTTTTATAAAACTCATTGTTTACATGTGGCCATCTACTCAAGCCCACGATGTGCTCCTCAGTGGTCATATCCATGACCCTCAACTTTAATTCTTTGACACCTGTTTTGTTGCATGACACACGTCATGCAGTCTCACTTTAAAAATGTTAATGATAAAATGATGTATTTTTCATTTTTGTACCTATCCACCATAGGGGTTTGTTTTTCTTCTTTTTGTTTATTTGTTATAGAGGTTTTGCTTTGCTTGTTCTCTCACTCATAGGGAGGGGAGAGAAAGAAAAATAAATACTTGACATTTGAAAAAAAATAATAAAAAATTGTACATACTTAACCATCTAAAAATGTAGTCAATTGATGTGTGTGTATATCTGTAGTGGTGGCTTTCAGTTCTTTACATTTCCAATTCCTCCTGACTTTCCTCTTTAATAATGTAATAATAATAATAATCATGAAACTCCAAAAAATTAAAATAAAACAATGTGTTTTTGATTCAGAGAGACGTTTGAGATCAAGAAAGGTCCTGTATAATTTCCCATAGGCAATCTAGGCCCTACTTTCTTCTCTGTAATTTCAACCCCAGTTAATTGTCCATTTGCTATGTCTGTCCAAGATAGATATACTGATGAACAGCACTGTGGATCAGCCATCTGATTGCAT
The DNA here is from genome assembly GCA_028646515.1 of Pseudochirops corinnae. Taxonomy (NCBI): domain Eukaryota; kingdom Metazoa; phylum Chordata; class Mammalia; order Diprotodontia; family Pseudocheiridae; genus Pseudochirops; species Pseudochirops corinnae. The sequence goes on along the minus strand of CM053592.1, from coordinate 44,264,293 downwards.
ATCATAATCAGAAAAATAGTTATTCTTCCTTAATTTGAATTTTCTGCATGAATAATTAGGCTAATGTCTCTTGAGTGAAATTTGGATATCATTTAGGAAGTATAATGTTCCAGATCCTGTTACAGTTATCAAGAAACAAAAGCATCTGGAGAACTTCACCATCTACAGAAGGAAATCCCTCCTCCCTTTTGCACTCTGGAAATATGATGGACAAATTCCATTATATCGTAGAAGGCCTTTGGTAAGCTGACATCACCATGAATTATTCCTCACTTTATAATAATTAAAGGGCTGTTGAACAAATTAATTTCTACAGTTATATCTTCTAAGGAATCTTGAATGATTTTTGACATATGCAAAACATATGTCTTTCTTTTTGGAAGAGAGCCTTTAAGATAACACCTTATTCTATCAAACCAAATACTTTCTTTGTAGTCAACAAAACAGTGGCCAAGTAAAAATTTGTATTTTCTTTACCTTTACAGAAATGCATGACTGTAAAAAAACAGACTGCTAGGTGTTGGCAAAATCCTGTTTCTTCCTCGGTCCTTTGATGCCTGAGTAGATCGCCTTTATAAAAATGTTGCAGAGGTTGGTCAGTAGTTGTTTAGATTTGGTTACCTTTTATTGTTGATTTTTTCCCGAGGCCTTTGTTATATGCTTCCTTCTTTCAGATATATTGAGAATCCATCAAAATCATGTTGCTTCCAACATAGATCTCCTCTATCTAAGCTTAATCTCTTCCAGCTTTGCTCCCCATCTTTGTTTTCCCTAGGGCAATTTGTACTTCTTCATAAAAGGATGTGACATGGAAGAGATCTTACATTTGTTCTATTTGGCCCTAGAAGCAAAACTAGGAGCAATAAAATACAATGATAATCTTGCATCTACAATAACAAAAAGAGAATTAATGTGATCTCAATGGCACAGCACCACCCACCCTAGCCAATAACTTTTCCCTCCTTTTGCTTCATGTAGTAGGCTGTTCTTATATACATATTATATGTATATATATATATATATATATATATATATATATATATATATATATATATATAATCGTATGTGATAACAATTCATCTATGCAACATATCTGTTTACTAGAATGTAATTTCAAAGGGCATCTAAGTGGTGCAGTGAATAGAGCCCTGGCCCTGGAGCCAGAAGGACCTGAGTTCAAATCCAGATTAATTAAGATGTATAAAATGTTATTATCCTCCATGAAAGGCAGACATTTTACCTCATAAGTTTTTTCTTGACTTAAAATTCCATTTTAAACAGCTAAGACAGAATCATGTGTCCTTGATAACTCTATGGTCCTTTACGATTTTATTGTTTATTGGTTGAAAGTGGTAAAGGTAGAAATCAACTTTAATTATGCAGTTGCCTCATATCATTGACTTTGTGGAAACCAGAATTCAGGGTTAAGGGGTCAAAGTGTATGCAAGATAAGGACAAGTAGATTTATTACTACACCAAAATCATGATTTCAAAAATTCCACCTATCCTCCCGTTCAGGTTTTGGAAAGGAAAAGAGACTACTTAAACATCCTGAGAATTATGTTGTTTTCATCCGTGTGTGTACTCCTTCCAATGATGCAGCTTTTTCTAGAATACTATAGATGGTTTCAAGATGTGGTGTTTTAGTGAATTATACATTTAATATCATTTCATGGAGATGGGAGACAAGAAAACAAACTCTAACAGGGTGTTCAGGTAATTAGTAAAGGCATAGTAGGGAAGTGATAGCCCTTCTTACTTTGCTCTCATCAGATAACATCTGCCATTTTAGATTCACTTGTGAGTGCTGTATTTTAACAACAATGTTGAAGTAGAAAATGGCAAAAAGAGGGTAGCCAGAAAGTTGAAGGAACTGGAAACAATACTGAATGAAAAGTAATTGAAGTGGTTTGTAATTGGAAAAGATTTTAGATAACATCCAGTCAAATCTCTGCCCTCCCCCTCTCATTTTTATACGAGCCAACTGAGTCTCAGAGGTATAATATGCCTTGTCCAAGAGTACACAGTAAGAGACTTGCCACAATAAAAAATAAAGGAAATGGAAAAAGGTACCTTTTACAACTATTGGGAGAAGCCTTAACCAAACGAGGGATAACAATAAGAAATAAAAATATGCAACTTTGTAGAAACAAAAACCAATGCTGTTGATTTTGTTTGTTTTTTATGAAAAAAAGCACTCAACAGTTTACTATGACTTAAAGAACCTAGAGTAAAAGATTGATCCAATAAAAGTGCATTTTAAAAAGAGTGCTGATATAAACACATAGAGGCTCATATTGGCCTTTGCAATGGTGGAGGTAAGCTATGAATTGTCTTGTAGCTCACAACTGGAACCATTGCTTTAAATTCTCAGCTTTCCCTAAACCCAACACCAAGGAACCAATACAGGAGAGTTTATTTATCTAATCTGGAAATTAATGGGTTTCACATAAGGAAACACAAATTAGAATAATATGGGGTAATATAGATATTCACAGCTATGTGTGATTAACAGAAAAAAGGTGGGCACAGGGTTCCTGAGTGAGTTCTGAGAAAATAGTCATTTGATTGAGTCAATACAGGGTCATTGTTTCTATTTGCTCCTGCCCTGTACTTCATAATCTTAGAGAGCTGTCTGAGGCACTAAGATTTTATGTGACTTGCCCACGGTCACACAGCCCATATGTGTCAAAGGTAGGATTGAATTTAGTTCTTCCTAACTCAAAAACTTCATCTGCTATGCCATGTTTCCTCATTTTTAATGTGTTTTAAGTTGATACCTTTTATTTTTACATTATATTCATTTCCAAATATTTCCTTCCCTGGATCCACTAACCAACAAGCTTTGCCGCATGACAAAGATTAAAAAAAAAAACCAGCTTAGCAAAACCAAACCCCACACCTCTTTGTCTGACCATCTATGTAGCCCTCCATATATAGTCTTCTTTTTCCACAATGAAAAGAAGAGCTGCCTTCTTTTTTTGATATCACTGCTATAATATTTCTCAGTAATCAGCTGTAAATATAATATTTACATCCAGAAGCAACTAAGCATCAATAAGAGGACTGCAAAAAAAGTCTCTGGATTTGGAATCAGAGGACATGGGTTGGAATCCTGGGTCTGCCACTAACTAACTTGCAGAATCATGAACAAGTCATAACCTTTCTGGTCCCCAGCTAACTCATCTGGGAAATTAAGTCACTAAGCTAGATGGTCTCTAAGGCCCCTTGCAGCTCTATAAATCTATAGTTAAACTATCTTCTCAATTAACAATGATAGATCACCATGAGTGAATTGAGCATGTAGCATTTCCTGTCCATTGTTGATAGCCAAAAATTGTGCATCAGCTGTATAACAGATTATTCATTGTCTTTGAAGAGGCAGTTATTATCTAGCAAATGGCAAGTAACACAAATAAGGTAATCAGAAATGAAAGCCATTTCCCAAGTGTACACGGAAAGAAAACCATTATAAAAGAGCTCAGAACTCTCTAGGCCACCTAACAAGGTTATAAGAGAAACACCTTCTCCATGTCTGATCCACTAACATGAATTTATTTGATAACAAGTAACTTATTCTTAAGGAGAGAGCCCCAAATTCAATTTGTATCTCATAGTCCAAGTAAATAAGAAAAGGCTGACAGATCTCCTTCTGTAAATCCCAACAATTTCATGTTCCCCTTGGATGTATTGGGAGGAAAGCAGAGAAGAAAATTAGTTTTTGCCCTTCTAATAGGCTATATAAGCTGAAAGTTTGTTTTCTGCAGGATTCTCAGAGAGTGCTGTTTTCAAAGAGATAGGTATGACATAGAATAATTAATGCCTATTTAAAAAAAAGTCAAAGGGTAGAAATGGAAAAATAATGAATGTAAGTTAATAAAATATAAACTAAAAATTGGCACCTAGGCACCAGAAACATAGGATACTTGCTTTAATCATATTTTAGTTTAAACAGGGAAAGAAGAGCCTTATGTGGATGTGTCTGGATTATTTATCTACAAGGGATAACTGATGTTCTTCATTCTTGAATTCCTTGTAACTATTTGCCAGTTGAATGTGCTTATGGGAGCTAGGAGGGAGAAAGCTCTTGTGCCTGCATATTTGGAGACTTAACTTGTTAAACTATATTAGGTACCTGTAGGACAAGCTGAAGATATCTGTCACTATCAGTTACTGAAGCTGAGTTGGGACTCGGGGTTTGAGGGTTTTGCCCTTGCCCTTTATTCATTTTCTAAAAGACCTCACAATGTAAGTGAAATAGCAGGTGTGAAACTGGACCCCTGGGAGTTCAAGTCTCATATCGGAATGAAAGAGACACTTAGGTTATTTAATAGTTAAAAGGAGATTAATTTATCCATATGTCCCCTCATCTCCATTTATCAAAATCTTTCTTCAAGGAAAAACTCATGTTCTACCCACCATGATTGCCCAAGGAAGAAGTGGGATAGTTACTACCCCAAATTTATATAATTCTCTATTACCACTCCTGTGCACTTAATCACAATTCATTTTATGTTATAATTATTTGCTTCTCACACCCACTCCTAGACTGATTCAATGAGATGTGTCCATAAGATGGTCTTCATTGTAAAGAGGATCAAATCAATGCTAGGAATCAATTATAGGAATTGGGGGTGTTTAGCCTGGAGAAGAGAAGGTGGACCACCACCTCCTCTCATGTGGAAGAGGGATTAGATTTATCTTCTTTAGCACTGCAAGAGCAAAAGTAGAAATAACTTTGAGGAATTTACAGATAAATGTAAGGAAAATATTCATTACTAGTAGAAATTTAAATGGAGGTGCCTCAAGAGGAGGTGATTTCCCCAGTCTTGGAAATACTCAAATGGAGGCAGGATGTCCACTTGCCAGGAATGTCCTGTACACTCTTCCTGCTCAGGTAGGGGTTAGATCAGATGATGTCTGAAATTCCAAATCTTGGATTCTATATGCCCTTGAGGACCAGGACTGTATTGTTTTACATCATTGTAATCCCAGTGCCTAGCACAGTGCCAAGAATATCATAGATGACTAATACATGTCTGTTTAATTGAATTAGACAAGCTATGGGCCTCAAATAACTGCATTATTCCATTTTTGCCTTCATTTCTTTCTCTTTATTAATGGATGATACTTTTTGTTAATCAAGGCCTCAGGAAGATCATTCTTTAAAATGGTTTAACAAAGTCGTTTTTAGTATTTTGATGTGTTTGGAGTCCTAAAAGGATAAAACAATCATCTCACTGGAGGAAGTTGGTATCTAATGGACCTCAAGGTCATCCTTTGCTGGTATTCAATATTCACCTTTTATGTCCTTTATATTTTTTCTCAAACAGGACCATAATGCCAAAGAATTTAGAAGATCTTCTTTTGTTCATTGAAACAAGGGCTCTTTGGAATCTCTTTCTACCCCATCGTTTTATTCAATTGCTAGAAGTGAACGTACTTAATAGGTTTGTCTGAATAAAATATGATTGTGTGTATATGTGTAAGGGGTGTCTTTGGAAACAACTCCTCAAGCACTCCACCTTTTGACAGTATTTACTTATGAGTGAAGACAAATTAATGGTCTTGGATACATAGTTAACCTCTGGAAGTGGTTTCATGTTGAATGGAAGGCCTCCCTCTTCTATTGGGAACTGATTTTGAATATCATATGCTTCCTCTTAACTTATGATGCCAAATGAAGAGAAGAGAACAAAGAAAGGAAAAAAAGAATAGAATAGAGATATGACATGAAATACAAAGATGAGCAAGAGGGAATGGGTTGGTCTAAGAACATAGATTGTATAAAATATGTAGATTTTATGCCAAAGAAAAGAAATAATGACCCTGTCCAATGATGGACAATATTGTGTCATGAAAAAGAAAGGAGAGGACAGCTCACACGTGAACTAAAGGAAATCTCCTAACCCTCAAATAATTGAAGATTAAATAATAAAAAGAATAAGGGAAGATATGTGTGCAAATGCAGAAAAGGCAGAAGAAAGGACACCACTTTTAGCCTAGTAAATGTTATTGTATTTCCCTGGCAATCATCCCAGAAGCCTTCTAGAAGAAGAATTCCACAGAGCTCTTGCTTTGGAGACAGAAATCTTCTTGCCACTTCTATTTCTTTTTAATCAATAATGTATTTCATAGGGAAGGCTTCCTTTTCATTATATGCTACCTCTGGAGACAATGTTTTCTAACTGTTTAATGTCTGTCTAGAAGAGAAAACAGAGAACCATGGGATAATGAGTTGAAAGGAGGCACAACAAGGGTCTTCTTTTATGCTCAGGAGAGTCACTTGAAATGACTGGATGTTCATGAATTGCTGAAGGAAGTGGTGACAGATTGCACAGATCCCCATCACAAGGTATCTAAGGAAGTCAAAATGAGAAAAAGGGGCTTAGATTGAGAAAGCCTTCTGCATAGTGGTGAGAAAGAGGGGATGGGGAGGGTGAGTGGAGAGAAGACAGAGGAAAGATCAGTTGAGATAGTAAAAGCAAACGCAGCTCGAATGCCCACAGTATTTAGTCATAGGGGGTTTTTTGCACTTCTCGAGTCAACAATAAACACCATTTTAATAAGTGCCTACAATGTGTCAAGCAGTGTGAGGATACAAAAATGTGAAAACAAAATAAAACAAAACAGCACCTGCTTTCAAAGAACTCGTAGTCTAATAGGAGAAAACATAAATATGTGCTCATAAGATAAGACATTGATCTAGGCATCAGTACAGCATAACTTGTAGAAAATCTCAGAAGGAGGCTCATTCAGTAAGGGTGATAGGAAAGGCTTCTTGCAGATGGTGGGATTTTAACTGGGACCTGAAGGAAGCCAGGAGATGAAGATGAGGAAGGAGGAGAGTCTATCTGTGATGGTCAGGTGACCATATCAAATCTGCCCCTGCCACTTGTTTTCTAGAGAATCATGCACCAAACTTGGCAAAGCCTCAAGTCAGATATAAGTCAAATTCATTTATTAAGTGCTTGTTTTGTGCCAGTCACTGTGATAGGCCCTAATGATCCAAACACAAAAATGAAAGAGAACCCCTGTACTCAAAGAGCTTATATTTGCTGAGGTTAACTCCTGATTTTCCATTTCTAGAGAAGGAGGTTGGGGTTAAGATTCAGGAACATGAGACCAAAAAAAAATGCATAATCTGAAGTAGAGTATATAAGGGAGGTGTGACAAGAGCTTTTATTTTTTTTTCCCAAGCCATGTACACTCAACCAATTTCATTATTCCAAATGAAGCTTTTGATCAAATATTATACTGTACCCTACAATTATAGAATCATAGCATCATAGCTTTAGAATTAAAAGGAATTCCAGAGGTCACTGAATCTAACCTCATTATTTTATAAATTAGGAGACAAGAGTCAAAGAGAAGTGACTGCCCCAGATGCTCATTTTTGAAACCAGGTACTCATTCTAAATGAAACACCAAGAATCTTTCCCCTACACCATGGCTAACTTTAAATCCCTTCCCATAGGAAAATAATAATCAGACACTCCAAGATTTTAGTCTATTTCCTAATATCTGTATGGCAGAGAAAATGTTGAATGTTTTATTCAACTCAAGTTCCTTTCAAAATTGTTCTTGGAACCATTCTGCCACCAGAAAAGAAAAGACAGAGAAGCATTTGAGACATTAGCTTTCCTTATAAAGTCTATTTAAGTTCTATGATAATCATGCTTTAGGACGACGCAATAAAGGGCAGAATAGAGTGAACGTTTGGAATATATTTGATTCCACAAAAGTTTCACATACAATCAAACTGCCAACATTAGGTTTCCTAGCACCTAATGACATATCAACACTGTGTCCCTTCTAGGAGTGGAATTTTCCCATCAGTGAAAGTATGTGCCCAATTGGTTCCATGCCATCAGCCAACTACTTTGAGCCAACATAATATAGCTTGAAAAAGCTCAATATTGTTGCCTGATTGCCCTGAGGCTTTCACTGGTCAGATACTCTCAGCTGGGCTTTCTAAGCACCAAATTTGTGAGCTAACTACTGGAAAGACTACTACACACCAAGCTCACTAACATTAGGGTTCAAAGAATTCTGATTGTAGAGACCCCATGACCTTAGACATAAGTACAGTTTACAAAATGGAGGAAGAGCTCATGATATCTTGTCAAATTATCCCTGACTTTGTGATACAGGGTAATCTTTGGCTAACCTTTTAATGAATTCTGTGGTTAGGATTCCAAGTACATTACGGCATAAGAAAACACACACCATAGAGGGGAATAAAAACGGGAACAAAAAGGGAAAGTCGCCAAGAAGAGAGATCACCTGGCACTTCTGACAAAATCAGCTTTACAGGCATCATATAAAATCACAGGCATTAAGGTGGCTTGGCCAAGAGGATAAAGCACTATAAGACTTGAATTCTGATTCTGCCTCAGACACTTGCGTAGACAAATTCATTTAACATCTCTCTTTCTCTCTCTCTCTCTCTCTCTCTCTCTCTTTCTCTCTCTCTTTCTTTCTCTCTCTCTCTTTCTCTCTCTCTCTTTATCTCTCTCTGTCTGTCTGTCTCTCTCTTTCTCTCTCTCTCTCTTTCTCTCTCTCTTTCTTTCTCTCTGTCTGTCTCTCTCTTTCTCTCTCTCTCTTTCTCTCTCTCTTTCTTTCTCTCTGTCTGTCTCTCTCTTTCTCTCTCTCTCTTTCTCTCTCTCTTTCTCTCCCTCTTTCTCTCTCTCTCTCTTTCTCTCTCTCTCTCTCTCTCTCTCTCTTTCTCTCTCTCTCTCT
>CM053592.1:44219090-44255051 GCA_028646515.1 Pseudochirops corinnae | reverse complement strand
TTGAGGACCTAAATTAGAGAAGGTGGCTGTAGAAAGAGTAGAAGAGATTAAACTGTCATATCATTGCAAAATGAATTTTTGGAATGGAATGAATAAAAAAATATTAAGCACTTAAAGCGTTCCAAGCACTGTGCTAAGCATTTGCAATACAAATAGAAATCCAGAAAATTTCTGTTCTCAAAGAGCTCAAATTCTAACTGAAGGAGACAGCACCTATAAAAGGGCATATAGACAGTTCCAGTAATCCTTTAGGGAGTTGGATCAGGATACATGCCAAGCCCAAGCATTCTGAGATCATATTTTTAAGAAACTGGGATCATTGATGGGCACATATAAAACTACAGTTGCAGCATTAATTTTTTTTTCAAGAAATTAGCACAGTTTGCAAATAAAAATGTTGAGGTCAGTAAAAGAGAAGATCAGCATAAGATTCAATAGATATGGCAAGACTGTTTCAGTGGTAGAAGCTACAGAGGAAAAGGTCAGAAGAGTCGATGATTACAACCAAGGATTGAGACATGGTAAGAATGGTGGTATCATGCTAAAATCAGAAGGAGGAACAGGTTTTTTTGGAAAGATAACAAACTTTAAATGATTGGGATAGGGTGAGTCATCATTAGAATATGTAGAATTAGATGTCCTTCAAGTTGTTAGAGATGCAGATATTAGCCTGGGAGAAGAATCAAAGTTGGAGATTGACATTTGATCATCAACCGTATAATATTGACAGTAGTCATAAAAATGGATGAGGCCATAGTATAATGGGAGAATAGCACCAAGGACAGAAACTTGGGAAACAATTACCATAAATGAAAAAGAGGAAACAGAATAATCTTAAAATAATAGGAATACAATGATAAGCATGTGACAAACAGAGACTAAGGGAGAGGACGTTATCGAGAAGAAGAGAGTGATAACATTGTCAAACTACAGAGGTCAAGGAAAGGCCCTAAATTTGACAATTATGAGGTCATTGATGATAGATGGATTGAACTAGAAGCCTTCTCTCTAGAAACTGAGGAAAATTTTGGGTCAAACTTGGAGAGAAAATATATCTTTTAAAAGAATACTCCACATAGATTCACTAAAATAAGGAATTCATAAAGATAAATAGTCCAATTAATGAGATGAGGATAAGAGGTGTAGATTTGAGGATAAGATGAACACGAAATAAGATTAGAAAAATACAATGGAAAGCTTTGCCCAAGCAAAAGGTGAAAGAGGTATTGTTCTAGGCAAATTCTCTACAGAAGACACTATTCTTTTATTAAAGCAATGAACAAGCTCACCTGTTCCTCCATTGCCTTATGATTCTCATGGACTCATAAAGTAAAAATAAAAGGTGAAAAAAATTATTCTATATAACTAAAGATAATGAAATATGAAAAAGATTATTTGATTATTTCAAGTATTGCATTTCCTGTTCTGTTTGGAATAGGTCATGTTTTGACTCAATACTCACAAGGGAGGTGTGATCTAATTGCTGTGGCTATTCCCTACAATGATGCCAGTCACCACCCATCTATGCCTGTCTATTCCATTCCATCATTTGTCTATAGCTTTCTGTGTGATATTTTAGAGACTATATTATTTAGAGACATATTCTATGACATAGCAATATAAAAACAATAGGAGAAAATGATATTAAAAAGATGTGTCCAGCAGTGTGCTGGTAATTGCTTAATAACTGAGCTCTCAAAAAGTAGGAGACACATTTTTAACTTTAATCTGCATTATTAATATTTTCTTAAGTTAAGACAACCATCAAACCAATAAACCAAATTCTGGTTTATAGTGATTGCTGATTTCTGAGTAAATAAAATCAGGATCAAACAAGATAATATTCACAAATTATTTTGCACAGTATCTAGCACACAGTAGGTGATTAATAAATGTTATTCTCTCTCCTGCCTTAAATGCTCAAATGAAAAATTTAACTGTCAATTAATTCTTGCAAACTGGCTAGAGCTGATTCCAGCACACCCCTGGATGAGCTTTGATATCAAGAAGATGTATGGGGTCATTGAAAGAACCTCACAATTTCCCAAAGGTAATCAGCTCAATCTCCTCCCATTGAATTCTAGTCTTATATTATTGTTCCTCTGCAGGATCTTTCATTTTTTATACATGCGTGTTTGCACAGACACACACACACACACACACTTATGGAGAGGTGAGCTCAGTTGTCTCTCTAAATGCACACCACACCGTGAACAATAATTTCTCTTCACTCACTTGGGTAGTTAGGGCATGCTCTTCTGAGTTTTTTCAGTTGAGGTCATGTTTTCATATGCCCTAAAATTCTCCACTAAATTTCTTCTCTGGTTACTCATCCACGAAATGGAGGCGACCCTGGGTTCTTGAAGGTTTTGCCAGAAAAACGCACGCTCTGGCAAGTCCTTTCAAGTGGTGAAAATGTTTTGAGAATAGCTCCAGGTAGGAACTGACTGTTATTTGAAGGACCACATTAGTTGATTGTAGAGGCACCTATCACAAAGAGGTTAGCTACCACATAGGGATTTTCTTTTTCTGCCACAATAATTTATGAAAGTGATCCTTTTAGCGGTGAAGGAATTCATGGGAATCAGAGGAAAAACATACTTGCAGAAGAAGAAAATTCTTCAGGTGAGGAATCTCTTAAATATATTTAAATGGTTAAAAAATTTTTGCCTTTGACATTCATTAAACTTTTGCAGCTTAAAAGTAACATTCAGTAAAGTGTCTTCTAGCTATGAGACAATCCCAATCAATGGAAAGAAATTACATTACCACTGTACCCCTTCTAGGGCAGCTAGGTGGTTGTATGTAAAGTGGATTTTAGTGTGTATAAGGTGGATTTTTGTTATTCTTTCTTAGAGTTTAGTTTCCCAGATTCTATGGCCATAACGATCTTTAATTTCCAGTTGTTAGATAGTATTTCCCAGGCTCATGGCTTGTAAGCATCTCCATCATGGTTGTTCAGTGAGATATGGGGGGGACCCATAGGGGAATATGACAGTGTAATGCTGTGTGTGCCTTGATAGGCCCCCATCAAGGCTTGAAGGGAACCCACAGGGTAATAATATGACAGGGTAATGCTGTGTGTGTGTCTCAACCAGCCCATTGAGGTTGGAGGGGATTTAGGGGAGCGCACAAGCTGTGCCTGTCTTCACTGACCCCGTTGAGACATAGGGGTAGGGGGCAACTACCCTCCCCCGCCTCTTCTTGTCCACCCCTGCTATCACCCAAGGGTGATTAGGTGAAGTCGTAGGAATTATTACTTCCATTATCAAGAAATTGAGAGACTAGAATAAAGAAAGCTAGCTTCTTTAACCCCTTGTTGTGACTCTGTTCCTCTCTTCCTGTCTGCCCAGATCAAGAGTGAACCTGTGCTGTAGAACAGCTGTTAGCAGCCCTCTAATATGCCCACCTTTCTTACAGTAGGGCAGTGGATAGAATGCCAGGCCTGGAAGCAGGAAGACTCACCTTCCTGAGTTCCAATCTGGCCTCAGACACTTACTAGTTGTATGACCTGGCAAAGTCACTTAACTCTGTTGCCTCAGTTCCCTCTCTCTATAAATTGAACTGGAGAAGGAAATGGCAAACCAATCCAGTGTCTTTGCCAAGAAAACCCCAAATGGGGTCACAAAGTAGAATGTGACTGAACAATACAAAGGAAAACAAGTTTCAAAAAAACAGCCTAGATTTCTGTATCATGTAGCTTATTGACCCCTTATATTCCAGAGATTAAAGGATGAGATTCATCGTTCAACATTGTAAAATTAAATTTTGCAGAAATTGAAGTTTTATTTCTAATACATTTTCACACAGAATTTGGTCATAAATAAACTTATACTTCTGGTTCGAGAAAAACATCTTCAAGTACAGATAGGCCTATATTCACCTTTTTTTGAGAAAATGGAAAGTTTTATAGTGAGACTTGGGAAAGACTAGACTGTGATGCATCACTGGGGGAAAGTGGGACAAAGATCACCAGCCTGGTTGGCCTTCACAGCCTTTGCTATTTGAACAGAACAGAGGAACATGATAAAGGCAGTGCTGCAAAGCTTTCTCATTATAGTGTCACTGAGCTCTTTTTCAGTTTGAGGAACTGGAGCCATAGGTATAACTGCCTTGCCAGATGGCTAATAATAATGACTAGCCTTTCTATAGCACTTTAAGGTTTGTAAAGCACTTCATAAGTGTTATCCCACTTGATCCTCAGGTATCTTGGCTTCTCTGGACATGCCCAGTTCTCTTAAAATGGAGATGCTCTTGAGGGACTTTTTGAACATGCCCAGTTTGCCTAAAATGGAACCTGCTGTGTCTCCTCCCACATGGGTAGAGGTAGCCTCTTTCGACAGGTTGCTATGTCTTTAAAGCCAGGAGGATTGAGCTAGTCCTTTTTGTGTCTGCTACATTCTTTTCAGGGACTCCTATCTGCTTAGTCCAGAGGGTAAAGATAACAGTTCACCCACAGCTTGGATGCCACGAACGAATCCTTGAGAGGGGAAAGGCTTTCCTTTCCCTCATCTCACTTTTTTCCCCTTGCTCTAAGAAATAGGCTTGGCGGTGTTGGTTTCTTTTCTATGTTGTTCATCTTCCTCAATTTCAGGTGCCAGTGATGATCCACAGGGGACTGGGAGTTTCAGCCATGATGACCTCCAGGATTGCAGGTGGGGTGGTGCTTGGGATTGGAAACTCTGAGAAGCAAGGGAGCCTGAGACTTGAGCCTTAGGTGAGGTTTGGGATATGGAACTGAGTCTGTGCTCTATGGCACTGGAGCTAACCTATGAACCTAATCCTTTTCCTCTCCCATGTGTGAGGAAATGAGTTTGTATATTTGTGACTATACTTTCAGAAGTAAATACTTCTATTTAAAAGTCAATTTGACTATCAGTGGCTAAAAGGTACTAAGGTGTCAGAGCCCATGCCCTGCACTTGGGAGAACACAATCTGTTAGGGTTAGAGTCATTTGCAGAGAGCCTAGACATTCCCTAATCCCCCAAGAGTACCAGAGGTTCTCAAGGCTTCTATGCTGCACTGGCTTGCTGCCTGTAACCCTGGTTCCAAGGTCACTGTGACTCAAACTCCCAGGCCCATGTGGATCACCTCTGGTATGAGGGGAAGAGTAAAATGTAAGTTAGTTGGTCCGGGCAGTGATGGAGGGCCAGGGTAATCTGTGTTACATTCACAAACCTGAGAGGCAGCTGTTATGATGTTCCTCATTTTATATGAAAAAAAAAAATAGAGGTGAACAAAGGTTAAGTTACTCACTCACCTAGGGTCACATAGCTAATAAGTGTCTGAGAGGATATGAACTTAGATCTTCCTGACTCAAAGTCCTATATTCTAGCCACTGTGTCACCTAGCTGCCTACAATAAGAAGGAAGAACTAAAACTTTTGCCCATAAATTAAGTGAAAGTTGACTTGAGAAAATGAGAAGGGACAGTATTCAAGAACTGAAAACAGAGAAAAAGCAAATAAAGACTTTGAGCTTGAGATCTGTTCTCTTCTGATCCAGCCTGGCAGAAAGGAAGAGTTTTACAGTCAGTGGGTAAAGGTGTTACTGGTGAGAGTTATACCTGTTTTGTTTTGGGGACAGGTTTACTCATCAAAACCCAAGCAGAAAATAGAAGACAGAAGAGCAGGTGGACTGAAATACAGTACTTCACTAAGGGCTATGGGCAAAGCACAGACTAAAATTATAGCCCAAACTCTCCTGGAGAGAGTCTTACTAACCACAACACTGAGTAGATGTGCAGTATTGAGTGTCCTTGAAGAGAGCTGGATAGTAGAAAACGGACTAGTCCAGAGGTGGAATGTCTAGAGGTAAACAGCTGAGATAAAAAGCAGCCTGGTAGGAAAGAGATGCTGAAGAAAGGGACCCAATGAAAATCAGGTGAAGTCCTTGGGAGCTTTACAGCACCAGTGACATACATCATACCTCCTTATGTGCTCTGGTCATAGAGTTTTCCAATGTCTATTTGCTCTCCACAGCGAACTTTCTCTGTATTTGTAGAAGAGAGAGCTTAATGTTTATGTATGCATAGTTTTGTTGTTACTGTTTTTTCTTATTTCTATATCATTAAATCTTTGATTTGAGGGAGGGCAGAACTCAACAAGTTCTCCATCTGACTAGTAAAAATCAATACATTGCTGGGGGCTAGGGAACTAAGGTTTGGAGAAGATTCTGACCCAAAAAGTACCTAGAATATGTGGAGGGGAGTTGGGGATCTCTGGAGTAAGAGGAAGCCTGTGTGCCACATTTATAACAGTGAACCATTATAGATGTAGAATATGACAAATATTGAATCTTTCAATCCTTGATTCCATACTTTTCTGTTTTATCCAATAGATTGCTACAACCCCATTTTCTATATAACCTTCCATTTTTCCCTACATATGATCTTTTTCCCTATTGCCTACATACTCATGTCTTAGAAAACCCTTAGAAAATCCTCACCTAATCTAACCTCCCCCCCAATCATGATTGTTCTATAACTCTTCTCTCCTTTACAGTTAAACTTATTCTCAAAACAGTTTACCATCACTGTCTCTTCATTCTCTCCCCTCACTCTTCTCCAAAACTTAAGGAATCTAGCTTCTAATCTCTTCATTCAGAGAAAATTGGTCCCTTCAGAGTTACCAATGACCTTTTACTTGACACATTTCTCGCTCTTGAAGCCTGTCACCATTCTATAGTATTTGGAATTATCAGCTCATTCTAGAAACTTTCTCTTTTCTGGGTTTTCATGATACTGTTCTCTTCCTATCTGTCAAAACCACTTTTTTTTCCCCCTATTTCCTTGTTTGATTCTTCATCCATGTTCTTCATCCACCAACTATGAGTATCTCTCAAAAACTCTGTCCTGAATCCCCTTCTCTTTTTACTCCATACAATGTCATTTGGAATTTCATCAGAGACCATGTGTTCAATTACCATTTCTATTCAGAAGACTATCTATCTACCCTAATCTCTCTACTGAACTACAGACAAATATCTCCAACTGTTTCTTGGATATGAATATTTCATAGGTATAGCAAACTTAACATGCCCCAAAGAGAACACATCTTTTCTCCAAAATCTTCATTTCTTCCAAAATTCCCTATTATCATCAAGGACACCAACATTCTCTTTGTCATCCAAACTCACAACCTCAGTGTCATCCTCAACCTTTCCTTTTCACTCTCTCCACAGAACCCATGTGTTGCCAAATGTTGTCATTTCTATCTTTATATTGTATTTCCTATGTTCTCCCTTCTCTCTAATCATAGAACCACCATCCATGTTCAAAACTTTAATCACCTTTTGCTAATGTTCTAATTAGTTAATAATGTTCTAATTAGTCACCTCACTACAAGTTTCCTCTCACTCCAACTCACCCTCTTCTCAGCCCTTAGAGTAATTTTTCTGAAGTGTAGGTCTGACATGTCACCTCCTGCTACTCCCCTGATCAATGAACTCCACTGGGTCCCTTTTATCATCAGCATGAAATAGAAAGTCCTCTGTTTACACGTACAACTTTTCATAATCTGACTCCTTCCTACTATTAAACTTTATACACCTTTTTCCTCTTCCCTTGCTCTACTATCTAACTTCATTCTTCTCTCGAACTTCCTCAAACATCTTCCATCTCAATTCCATTACTCCGGTTATTCCCCATACCTGGCATGATTTATTCAAGTGGTGGCAAACTCAAATAGAATGGATCTCCACAGGCAGCATTTGACCGATAAAATCACAAATTAATAGTATCTCTATTTTATTGTATTTTTATTTATTTTGTTAAACATTTCCAATCAGATTTTGATCTGCTTTGGGGCCACAATTCTCAGTTCCTTGTTGGCCCCATTTCCTCTGACTCTTTACTCATTTCCTTTCAGACTCAGCTCAAAATTCACATTTTCCCTCTCATCTCAGCTGCTAAAGCTTCCTTTTTCTGATTATTTTCATCTACAACTCTGTATATTTCTTCTATATACCTAATTATTTACATGTTGCCTCTCTCATTAGAACATCCCTAAAGTCAGGCACTGTGTTTTTTGTTTGTTTGTTTGTTTGACTTTGGTCTGTCTGCCTGTCTGTCTGTCTATCTATCTATCTATCTATCTATCTATCTATCTATCTATCTATGTATCTATCTATGTATCTATCTATCTGTTTTTGTGTCTACATTATTTAGTACAGTTCTTGATCTAGATAAGGAAATGCTTAATAAATGCTAATTGATTAAATTACTTACTGACCAGGCCAAAGTACGTTGGGACTATGTCACTGTGGGATTTTCCAACTCTAACACTGAGTGATTCTCTGACTTTTATATGTAGAATTTTATAGTTGCACAGAGACAGGATTTCCCCTCACTGCCAGGAAAAAATGTGATCTAATTTGGACATACATTTTTTGTTAATCCTTCTTAAATCATTCCTGCTACTTATTTAGCTGCCAATCTAATATTTTCCAAAAACTCCTTCCTCTGACCAGATCTGTCTTAAACTTTTTCCTGATTTTCTGCTATTTCCTTTCAGTCCTGGACTTAACACAAATCTAAATCTTCTAACAAGTTTTCTTGGCTCTGCAGCAGTTTCTGAGGAATTCCATTCTGCCTCTTTTGGCGTAAAGTTGTGGAAAGAAAAAATGAGATTTAGGAAGTGTATTTGAGCATGCCAATGGCCACATCATGTCTGCTAGGTTCTGTCCCCACATGTAGAATGAAAGGAACATGCAAAGTAAGAATTCAGTTTATAAAATATCTTCTTTCTTTGGTTTTCTATTGCTTTTTGCTTGGGCAGGTACAATCACTTAACCATGCCCACTGTGAACAGGGCATTCTGCCCTTAGTGTTGTTATGGAAGGGGTCAAAGGAAATAAAGAAGGGGACAGATCCTGCCAAGCAATCTATGATCCTGGTACATCTCCAAACAGTGGGATGTGGAGATCATCTATTTCCATGTAGGGCGAAGTGGAACAACACTCTATTTCCTTTGTTACACAACACTAAAATTTCTTCCTTGAGGTTCACTTAAGAGTCAGCATCATAGGTTGAGAGCTGGAATGGACCATGGAATCCCTTTGATCCCACTCATTCATTTTCAAGATGAAGATATCAAAGACCAGACAGGTTTTGTGACTTGCCCATAGTCACACCAGTAGTAAGGATACAAGACAGGGGTTGAACCTGAGTCTTCTGACTACAAATTCAGAGTTCTTTACTTAGTATTGTCCTGCCTCTGATTAGATCATTGGGATCATGCTTCTACAAACCAATTGGCCCTTTTAATGTAATCATTCCATTGCTATGTTGTCTTTTAGCAGGGCAATGCTTTTCATATAAAATTATTCCTCATTATCCACACATCTACTTGAGTGCGTATTGCTACAAACAGGATTAGGGAGAGAATTATGTTGATAAAATTAAGAGCAATTGAGAAGACCTGTTCTTGATTTCAACTTTTAGAAGTTTTGTTAGATCATTTTCTTTTTGTCAGTTAATACAAAATTTCTGGCTATAGGAAAAAAAAAAACAACAGCTTTCTATTATTTAGAGCAGATGAAAAATATTTTAAATCATGTGGGTAACAAAAGAATAAGGGGAGCCTTCCAAGTACATTAGGAGAAAAAACAGATTTGTTTTACACAATCAATTTTCAAAGAAAAAAAAAGATGCAGGAACAGACACTCTCTCCAGAGACTTCAAAGGTATGTGCTGCCAAATGGAAAACAAGAGACTCTTATTGGCGAAATGCATTTAACCATCTTTTAATGCAATAAACAGACAAGGATGTTTGAGCTTTGTCCCTAAGAAAAGTAAGTGAACATCACAGTGCCTTAATCTGTAACCTGAACTTGCTCAGCCCAGGTAAGATTTGCTTATGGCAGCAGAGGCTGAAAGAGAGCAAATGAATCACTGTAAAATGAGAACCAAATCAGAGCAGAATGGCAAGTCTGGGAAAATAAATATAAATACTGAAACACTTGGCAAATGAGGCCTATCCTTATATATTCTCCAAGAAATCAGAAGTGCATATGAAATCAGAATGGAATGGATTGAGGATGGAGAGTTTTCTGAAAGATACACATTTTTTTCCCATGGATACTCTTCCTCCCTCCCTTCCTCCTTTCCTCCCTCCCTCCCTTCCTTCCTTCCTCTCTTCTGCATTAGAATCATCAAGAATAAATAGTGTTGTTTATCACTTTGTAGAATCTCACATAATTATCTTGGTTTCTACTAGCAGAGTACACACTAGGAAAGTGGATAGTGAAATGGAAAATTATACCATAATTATGACAATGGTTGATGACAATTCACTCTTCATCAGTAACTATGACAATTATGACACAATAATGAGATGATTTTTGCCTCAATTTAATACATAAAGTCTTTTTGATTACTTTTCCAGATGTTTATCTCAGTTTTACCCATCACTTTGTCAGTGAAACTTGACTGCTTCTAATCTAGATTTAACAATCAGTTTTTAAAAGTTTCATTAAAAAAAAAAAAAAAAAGATTTCCCCCGGAAATTCAACCTTGGTCATTAAATGTTTGCTTTGGTTGTAGGTTGGTGGAATCTGAACTCATGGAATCATTGATTTAGAGATGAAAGGAGTCTCAAAGGTCAACTAACCCAACCCTGCCCCCACTTAGAGACAAGGAAACTGAGGATCCAAGAAGCAAAGTGAATTGTACTACATCATACGGAGAGTTAATGGCAGGACCAAGACATAAACCCAAGTCCTTTGCTTTGGGTTTATGTCACTCTTTTTGTGGTACCACAGGGTACCTTCTCGGTTTTTAGCTTGTTTCCTTCTTTCATGCCTTCTGAGTAACTTATTTACAACTGAACAACAGTACTAGAAATTGAATTCCTTGCTCTTTTCTCTATTCTTCCTTCCGTTTTTTACTTTTCTTCCCCTTTTCCTATGTTTTATGTCTTTTAAGCTTCCTCAATTGGTTGAAATGAAGGCCTGGCTAAGCAAATGTATGAATTCCAGGAGCACACAAGGAAAAAAAAAAGCATTTGAGTTCCACCCTTCCCCCATGATAAGGAGATGAAAAGAGGCTCCTTGAAGCACAATCATATGTAACTGAAAGACTGCTGCCAATATTGTGATCTGTACAGTATCTCTGTCTTGTTCCAAACTAACCAGAGTTAAAAGAAATTTCAGTTCTTGATATGGAAAAAACACACCTTCAAAGTTTCCTCAATTAAAGTTTTCCAGAAAGAAGCTTGAAAGAAAAGAAAAACAGTTTGTTCAGAATTAATGATTGACTGGAACTCTCCAAGGTTGCTGACGATTCATAACACCTGAATAACACCCCTATAGAATATGCTCTGCCTCCCTTTAGTTGTGTTTGGCATTGACCTGTTCTGTATTTGACACAGATGATGGCCCTCTCCTTGATTCTCTCTTTTTTCCCCCCGGGGTCTGACAGGGTTTTTCCCTGGTTTTCATCCAAACTTTCTGACAGCTCTATTCCAATCTTCATTGCTAATTCATTTTCTTTCTCCTTTTCCCCTGAGTTTGGGTAACCCTCATAGCTCTCTCTTGAGGCTCTTTGCTTCATCTACTCTGTCTCCCTTGGCAACATCATCCACACCCATTGGTTTAATTAACATCTCCAGGTGGCTACAAAGGGGAATGAAGTATGTGGATGAACTGCTGACTTGTAGTGAGGAATCCCTGGGTTTGCATCCTGCCTCAGGCATTAAATTTAGGCATCACTGCTCAGTAGTTAGTCATGCCTGCCTCTTTGTGACTCTGATGGACCATTTCCTTCAGTGGAATAAGGAAAACAGAGGTTAAATGACTAGCCCAGGATCACATAGCCAGTAAGTGGCAGATTTGAACTCAGGATTTCCTGACTACAGGCCCAGCTCTCTATCCACTGAGCGATCTAGCTGCCATCAACTTCTATAAGACTTTGGGCAAATTATTCATCCTCTCTGGGCCTTAGTTTCCTCATCCATAAAATGACAGGAATTTGAGTTGATGACTCCAGCTAGATTTCCATGATCCCCATTTCCAATTTTGACCCTAAACTCCAATGTTAGAATACCAAAATCTGAGTGTTCATTTCCACCTGCGTATCTCACTGGGACCTCAAATTCAAACTGCTTTAAAAGAAACTCATCATCTACTAAAAAAAGTACCTCCTCAGATCTTTCCTATTTCTGTTATAACAGTACCACCCTCCAAATCACCAAGGCTCAAAAATCCCAATTACCTTTGGTGCTTCACTCTTCATCAGCAACTATAGTCCGTTTGAATTAATTCTTCCTCCCAGACTTCTCTCCCATCTATAAGCTATATTTAATTTCCATTGCTGACACCTTTGTTCGGGTTTTGTAGCATCTTATAGCTCTCGTAGCTCTAAACAACCCCTAACTGGTCTTCCAGCCTCTTCTCATAGGATCATAGAAGTAAAGCTAAAAAGATCTTCAGAAACCACTTGACCCAATGTCCTTATTTTACTGAGACCCAGGGAAGGTGTTAATTTCCCAAAGTCATCAGTTACTAAGAAGCATAGGCGGGATTTGAACACCCATCCTCTGACTCCAGAGATGATATATAAAAAATCTAACGTACCACACTGTCGCTCCCATCTCCAATCTAATATTTACAGAACCAGTAAAAACAACATTCCTAATCATATCACCCTCCTCCCTCTTAGAAAAGTTTTGGTGACCTGCCATTACCTACATGATACAATACAAACTCCTTTGCCTAGAATTTATGACATGTTCCTCCCCCCCCCCTCCCCACAAGCCTGATTGTGGCATATCTTTTTTAGCTATTATGTCTAGGTCTCAAAGAGCACCCTGAGTGTAAGATATCATACAAATGTCATTTCAGAGAAAAGCATTTATAGGATGAATCTGTATCCATGAATGAATGAAAAGCACTTACTATACATTTACTATGGATCACTGGGGAGGCAAATATAAAAATGGAATAGTCCTTGCCCTAGAGATATTTATATTCTAATGGCTGAAGCAAAATACATGGGAGAATATTTTTATCTTTTCTTTCTTTCATTTAGGCTATCATATACTTGAATAGTTACTTTAAAAAGACCCTATTATCCCAGATTCCCTAACATAAGTGATTCCCTTCTAAGTAAAGGACAAAAATACCTATTGTGTTTGCATGATGACATACAGCTGAATTCGTAACCATGGCATCCATTTATTAGGTTATATATCAAACACAGGTGATACAGATGGACAATAAGCCAGGCATCAAATTGATGAGAAAGAATAGAATGGGTTTGATTTCATTTGGGAAATTTTAGAAAGACTCTGAAAATCCCAAGAACCCTCTTTTGCACAAAAGTACATGTTTCTTAATAGAAATATTTTTCTGGTGATATTAAATGGTTTGGACTCAACAGGCAATGGGTTCAAGTAGTTGCAGCATCGTTCCCATGATGACTTATATTCAGCAAATATTCTAAATGCTGACTGCATATTGCAAAAGATAGTGGGACTTGGATGACATGTATGTTGTACTGGTACCTTATTCTCTAACATATTAGGTAAATCCTCTATGAAGGATATATAGAGGGAAATGGATAAGAATCTCATTGGATAGGAAGGATGGATAGACTGTGGTCTGAAATAATGGAGAGAGAATGTAATTAATGAGATTACAG
The DNA here is from genome assembly GCA_028646515.1 of Pseudochirops corinnae. Taxonomy (NCBI): domain Eukaryota; kingdom Metazoa; phylum Chordata; class Mammalia; order Diprotodontia; family Pseudocheiridae; genus Pseudochirops; species Pseudochirops corinnae. The sequence continues at coordinate 44,241,413 of CM053592.1, read as the reverse complement.
ATCTACTGGAACATCAATTCCTTCCAGATCCTTTGCTACACCCCCCCCCCATCTAAATACAAGTGCCTTCTCACTCTCTCAAATTACATGGATTTTAAAATATACTTATAAATGTTTGTATTTCCTTCAAGTGAATATAAACTCTTTGAGGGCAAGGATTGTTCTATTTTCATCTTTGTATTCCTAACATCTAGCACACCTTTCACAGAGTACGAGTTCTATAAATGTTTTAAAAGGATGAATGGATGAATGAACTCAACATTTTGTTTCTTCTCCTTTATTGGGTAAGTATTAAGCACTAATAAAAGTTCATAAGTATTCTAAACTGCCTAACTCTAGAGCTCATATTTTATCATTTAATTTAGTTCAGGTAACTTAGGATATAACTATGCTATTGATTAAGTATCATGATACAGATTTCTTCATTGCTCTTCACAGAATTCAGAAAAAAAATCTGATTAGATATCCTAATAGAGCTTCTTGCTAATACAGAAATACCTTCCAAGATTCAAAGTCTTAAATGAACTTTACTATATGTGCAAAGCAAGGATACATACTACTTCAGGGATAGCAGATCAGGTCTGATGTTGTGGTCCAGTGCTAACTTTTAAATTTCTATCCCTCCATAAAATCTGTTATATATTCTAAAAATACTTTAAATTCTTAAATAAAAAACCAAGTCATTTTGGAAAATTATTTTAATTCAGAACATCATTATATGAAAGAGCAATATGACATGGCTGTTATGGGATCATATTACATAATTTCTGATGAGTTCAACACAATGAACTATTTCTAATCATGGAAAAGGAATGGCTGATCACATTTCCAAATGAAAGAAATGAAATTAAAAAAAAAATCTCTCCAACAGTTCTTAGAGTAATCAGTTGATTTACAAAGGAAAAAAAAAATCACTTTCAATTTCCCAGAGTTTTAACTTCTGAACCATATTCACTTATTAAGTGTCAGAATAAACCATCATGTAGGGCAGTTCATTACCCCTTGAATAGGGGAATAGAGTGAAAGGGTCTATTTCTTGAAATATATAATGGAATTTAAACTAACACTGGAAGACACATAATCCTAAGAAACTTGTATCTTTTTCTGCTTTTTCTCACCTCCATGCTCAAGGTTTGTTTAGAATGAGTCAGGAAGACCCCAAGAACTGAACCAAGCCTCACAGACCACTACATAGCAATCTGATATCCCAGAGACACTCTGTAATTTGTTTCCTGGATCTCTTCCTAATACCCAAGGGCAGCTACCAAGAAAAGAAGATGCCCAAAGAGAACCCAGACTAGCATATTCTTGACTAGAAATCAAAGACTTAATCCAGAACAGAAGCATCCACAGGAATGCATCAAATAATGTAGTTGTTCAGTTTGCTTTATTTGAGTCCATCAATCAGCAGTTCAGCAGACCTTTCTCTAGCCATACTCTTGCCAAAATCTTGAAGTCAGGGAATCACTACTAATATGATGTTACTAACATGATGCTGTAAGATTACTAGTTATTCATTAATATTGATTTGATCCTTCAGTTACTCTCATCTGGTGTATTTTGTGCCTGAAGTGTATTAGATATACTTTTCATTAAATATTTCTTGTGATGTTCATTCACACCCCATACAACTCATGCCAAAAGGATATTCACAGAGATGGAAAACAGATCATGGCAGTTCATTGAGTTTCTCAAGAAAGAAACAAAAGGGCAAGTGGAGAACTTGGAATCAAGGTGAAAGGAGATTTATTTATTTATCTTTTAGTGTAGTTTTTTTTTCATGTGAGGTACAAAGCCTCAAAATACTTTCACTCAAAGTATTTTTCAGTATCATGCAGAGCATCTTGTACAAAATTTGATTATACAGGAGATTCTTATTAGTCACAAGTTTCTCCAGATGATCCTCATCTCAAATAATAATATATATTGATAGTGTTATTTCTTAGAACTTTTGAAGTCCTCCACAAGAGATTAGATTAGCCATTCACATCAGAGAGCCAAAATGAAAATATCTATCTATGTATCTATGTATCTATCTATCTATCTGTCTGTCTGTCTGTCCGTCCGTCCATCCGTCCATCGTCCGTCCGTCTGTATGTATTACTAAGATTATGGTACCTATGGCTAGGAATTCCCCTGATTTGGTTTGTCAGTATTTTTTGCAAACAAAGAAATAAACAAAGCACTATTCTATAGAACAAAGGCAATTGAATTTGAAATCAGGAGAGTTTGGTTTAAATGCCACTCTGTCACTTATTATATAGTCCTGAAAGAAGGTCACTTAGCCTCTTTCTTTGCCTCAATTTTAAAATGTATAATACATTATATATAATCATATTTTCATTATAATTTAAAGAAAATATTTTATATTAAATATATTTTACACATTTAATATATAATTATATAATACATATATACACATAATACATATCATAAGCCTTACAACAACATGTAAACATTATATGTTATTATTGTTCATCATCATCATCATCATCATCATCATCACCACCACCTTGAACAGGTCCCAGAGATGGGAAAATAATTAGATTCAGAATTAAGAAGGAAACTAAGGTCAGGGAGACTACACAGCAGAACTGATATGGCATTTTTAATGATGTCTAGCAGCTTCGGACCAGAAAAGTTCATCATTTTAGCATAGATATTTTTTCAAGTGATGCTATGTGGCTTTAACTCATGAAACACCATGGTCTTAGAAGAATCATAATTACAGGAGACACAATGAGCAATGAAAAGAACCATGTTGGCTACAAGTAGGTTACATAACCAACAATGAGATTTCCATATGAAGTGATGTAGGGATTCATCAATGATATAGTGGGCCTTAAAAGGTCATGTTACGCAATTTAAGTATCATGGAGCCACAATCAGGATAACACAAGATTTAGCAGCTACTATATTAATGGACCAAAGGGCTTGGGATATGATATTCCAGAGGGCAAAGGAGCTAAGATTGCAACCGAGAATTGCCTACCCAGCAAAACTGAGTATAATCCTTCAAGGGGGGAAATGGATACTCACTGAGATAGAAGAGATAGAGGACTGTCAAGATGAACAGAAAATCTGACTTTCAAATATAAGACTCAAGAGAAGCATAAAAGGTAAACAGGAAAGGGAAATCATAAGGTTAAAAATGTCTGCATTCCTACCTGGGAAGAGGAAAACTTACAAGACCTTTCTCATTATTAGGGTATTTAGAGGGAGCATATATAGACAGAGGACACAGGTGTGAGTTGAATATAAAGGCATGATATTAAAAAAAATAAAAATAAGGGATGAGAGAGGAATATACTGGGAGAAGGAGAAAAGAAGAGGTAGAATGGGGTAAATTTTTCCACATAAAAGAGGTAAGAAAAAGTTTTTATGGTGGAGGGGGAGAGTGAGTGAACTTTGCTCTCATCAAAATTAGCTCAAAGAAAGAATAACATACACACTCAGTTGGGTACAGAAATCTATCTTACCCTATAGGAAAGTAGGATGGGAAGGAGATAAGAGAAAGGGGCAGAGGGCAGTGACAGAAGGGAAAACAGATTTGGGGAGGGGGTGGTCAGAAGCAAAGCACTTCTGAAGAAAAACAGGATGAAAAGAGAGAGAGAAAATAGAATAAACAGGGTGTGGATAGGATGAAGGGAAATACAGATAGGAACAGTAACTGAAAAAAAATTGAAGCAAGTTTCTCTGATAAAGGTTTCATTTCTCAAACATATAGAGAATTGAGTAAAATTTATAAAAATGAGAGCCATTCCCCAACTGAAAAATGATCAAAAGATATAAACAATTTTCAGGTGAAGTGATCAAAGATATATAGCTATATGAAAAAATACTCTCACTATTGGTTAGAGAAATGCAAGGTACTACCTCATACATGTTAGATTGGCTAATAGGACAGAAAAGGTAAATGACAAATGTTGGAGGGGATGTGGGAAAAATGAGACATTGATGCATTGTTGATGGAGTTCTAAACTGATTCAACAATTCTGCAGAGACATTTGGAACTATGCCCATGAATACCCTTTGACCTCACAATAGCACTACTAAATCAATATTCCAAAAGAGATTAAAAAAAAAACAAATGGAAAAGGACCTATATGTACAAAAATATTTATAGTAGTTCATTTCTGGGGTCAAGGAATTAGAAATTGAGGGGATGCCCATCTATGGAGGAATGCCTGAACAAGTTGTAGGATATGATTATGATGGAATACTATTGTGCTGTAAGAAATGACGAGCAGGATGTTCTCAGAAAAAAGCAGAAAAGAATTGCATGGGTTCATGCAAAGTGAAATGTACAAAGTAACAGCAATATTGTGGGATGATCAGCTGTAAATGATTTAGTTCTTCACAGCAATACAATGATCCAAGACAACTCTGAAGGACTTATGATGAAAAATGCTATCCATGCCCAGAGAAAGAACAGATGATGTCTGAATATAGATTCAAGAATACTTTTTCTAGCTTTCTTTATTTTTCTTGAGGTTGTGTGTATTTTTTCTTTCACAATATGACTGATATGGATATGGGTTGCATGACTGCACATGAATTACTTGCCTTCTCAATGAAAAATAAAATACTTTTAAAATAAAAAGGTCTTGTTATAATAGTAAGACATAATAGATGGCAAGCTTGAGTGATACATTTATATCCATGCAATAGCCAAAAAAAAAATGAATATCTCTAGCACATCTGGGTGGAGCTACTATGGCAGACTTTGAGGCAGCATGGAATGGTGATTAGAATCCTTGACTTGAAGTCAAGAAGATATGGATTCAAATCCTATCTCAGACACTTGCTAGCTCTGTGACCCTGACCAAGTCACCTCTCACAGCTTCAGTTTCCCATCTGTAAAATCAGAAGGGTGGACTAGATAGTCTCTAAAGTCCCTTCTAGCTACAGTCTATGATCCTATGACTTTTACAAAGATATTGATCAAAATCATGAATAGAAAAAAGACATGAGTGTGTTTCAACCGGTACTAGTGGTGGGAGTATCCACACTGTTAGGATCTATGCCAGTGGAGAAATAAGTATAAACATACTGCCATACAGCTGGATTACTTCCAGAAGAATCAATTCTTCAGGTTGGTGGCTTGTTCAGGGAAGTATAGCATGGTGCTGACTGATTATGGCTTTTCAATGTTATAGTCTTAGAAGCCCAACTTTGTGAGGTCATAATTAACAAAGAATCCATTTGTCTGGTCTAAATACTAGTTCACCACAAGATTCTGTTACCCAATATCTTCCCATTACCACACCCATAGTTTGGATGTGCATTTCCTGAGCTGAGTGACTTGACTTCCCAAATATGATACCAGAATAAAAATATATGAGGGAGAAAGGGAGGGAGAGAGAAGGGAGTAAAAAAATAACAGCAGTAACCTAATACTTCCCACACATGAAGCATCATCACAAAATATATAGGGAAAAGAAGAATCCTGCTAATCCAGCACATGACATTACAGGAACCACAAAACTCGAAAATACTAATTTTTACATTAAAGCATCCCCCCAAACTCCAAACCAACAGTTTCAAACTGTGGTTGTCATATACTATTAAATGGTCTATAATAAGCAACATTCAGAATCAGCACAAAGCCTAATTATAGAATGTCTTTGCTGGAGCTGCTTCTGTTTACATCTTCCAAACCACAGAAGCAAATACTGTAGACATTCCCAAGGCGTCAGCATCTTCTTGCCCATTTTCTTAACTTTCTGACTACCTTTGAACTTTCAGTGAAATCTTCCCTTTGAAAACATAGTGGCTGAATGTTTCCAGTTTGAGCACAATTTTGGTTTAGAACACTGATCCCCACCAGTCAACGATGCATTTCCTAAAATACTGAGCATCAGAAACATAAATTCAGATGTAAAAACAAACCAGCTTTTCCAAAAATATAATAAAGAGCATTCAGTCTGTTTTGGGTGAGTTCATTCTTCTTAGAAAACTTATCATAAGAGTTTTCTTATGTCTTTCTTCTTTGGTAAAATAGGAAAAGAATACCGGCTAACCAGAGATATGTACTAGGCCATTCTCTCTATCACTTCATAGGTTTGGGCTAAATCGTTGAATCTCAGGGTTGAAAGGGTTAATAGCAGAAATCATTTAGCACAGATCATACATAAACCAGAAGAATCCTTCTAAGAAAAGGCATCTTAACTTTATGGGAGTCTGGTGAAGCCCTACAGATCCCTTCACAGAAAAGTGTTTTTAAATGAATAACATATAATACAGAGGATTATAAAAGGAAACCAATTATATTTAAATACAGTTTTAAAAAAAATGTTTACAGACCTAGGTTAAGAACTCCTGCTTTGGGAAGTAGTCAGCTTATGTGGATGTGTTGTGTGTATGGTTTTCCTTTGTTCTTCAAGAGGACCACAACATCAGGGAGGTGATGCTTGACTCCACTTAAAGATATTAAGACAGATGACCTCCCAAGACCTCCCAAGGCAGTCCATTACACATCTGAATGGTTCTAAGTGCTAGCAATCTCATCCTTATCTTCAGATTAAATATGATTCTTACCTCATTATTATTCTGATCTCCTGGACCTAAAGGGAGCAAGCACAGTCTCTTAGCCATCTAAGTATTTAAAGATAGCCATCATGTTTCCCAGAGTTTTCTCTCCTCCAGGTTAAAGATACTCAATTCTGTCAAATGATGCACCTATGGCATGATACCAAAGCTCTTTGCCATCCTGATGGCCATCTGGGTACTCAGAATCACCAATGCCACTTTTAAAATGTGGCATCTAATACCAAATGGGAGATTCTTGATATGATCTTCCCAGAAATACTCAATGGATGATCCAGTATATTCAAGGATCTTCTCTGGCCCTTTCCAACATTACTCATGAGAAGAGAGAGCTACTGTTATGTAAAATTTCACTTCATTTGAAGGATGACTGATAATTGGGCTAAGGAAGGAGCTTCTGTCCAAATTAGAGAGAAGAACATGGCTTTTGAATTTCATCACGCAATAGGTTAATCATAAACAAGAATTTATTCAGCACCAACTACATACCAGACACTATGCCAGGCATTGGGAATACTAGCAGAAATTAAGCAGGCTCTCCCCTCATTTAGCAGATGCTCCTTGGGGTAAAGGAGGCACCTGGGGTAGCCTGTTCACAGAACAATAAATAATATATAGATACAGATGTAGATAGATCTGAGGCAGCTAGGTGGTGCGATAGATAGAGCACCAATCCTGGAGTCAGGAAGTTCAGAGTTCAAATTCGATCTCAGACACTAGCCATGTGACCCTGGGCAAGTCACTTATCCCCTATTTGCCTCAGTTTCTCACCTGTAAAATTCAGGACATGCTGGAGAGGGAAATGGTGACTCACTAGAGTATCTTGGACAAGAAGACCCCGTGGACAACTCATGGGATCATAAAGAGTCATACAGAAGTGAACAACCTCTCTCTCTCTCTCATGTAAATGCATGTGTGTATACATATACACACATGTGTACACATACATACACATATATGTGTGTATACACACATGCATGCATACATGCATAGTTTTTTCTCCAGGGATGAGACACTAACAACTGAGCCAATCAAGTCAGGTTTCCCATAGGTAAATGCACTCGGCGTAAGCTTCTAAGGGAGCTAGTGATTTCATGAGGATGGAAACACATTCCGGACCTAGGAAGCCCCATATTGAGGGGCTCAAGAGTACAAGATAGAATGTTGTATGTGAGAAAAAGTAAACATGTCAGTTTGATTAGAATAGATATTGTGCATGAAGTGGTGTAATATACAATAAACATTGAAAGATAAGCTTCTGTCAGATTGTGAAAGGTTTTAAATGCTAAAGTGAGAACTTCATATTTAATCCCAGAGTTAATAGGCAGCTTAGATTTGAGGGTTTTTTTTGGGGGGGGGGATGAGGTTTTTAAGTAACCAGTTACTTGGCAAATAGTGATAGGAATTTTTATCTTTAATTAACCAAATTGGAAGTACAACATAATTATTAACAAATAGGTATTTCATAAGTTTGCTCTTTTGTGGGTAATTTCTCTTTTACAAAACTGGGATTTTTGGTAATCATTGAAAGGAATTAGCATTGGAACTTTCATCATTAAGATTGGTTGAGAGATCTGGAATACTTAAGATGGCCAGAAAAAATTTTTTATTTATTCATTCATTCATTCAACACATTTGTTAAGCAGTTCCTGTGGGTGAAGCATTATGTTGGTAAAGGAGAAAATTCAATTTGACATTAAGCCATACTATCTGTCTCCATAGAACTCACAGGCTAGTATAAGGTTAAAAGATACAAACACAGATGGCTATAGCATACAATATACACATAATATATTATAATTGAATCAGGAAGCCTTGGACAAAGCGCTTTGTTAGACTTAAGGAGAAAGATCGTTATTATCTAAGATTGTTGAGGAAGACTTAAAGAAAAAGATATTTTAGTTAGACTTTAAAGGATATATAGCAGTGGTTCTCAATCTTCCTAATGCTGCGACCCTTTAATACAGTTCCTCATGTTGTGATGACCCCAACCATAAAATTATTTTCATTGCTACTTCATAACTGTAATTTTGCTACTGTCATGAATCACAATGTAAAAATCTGATATGCAGGATATATTTTCATTGTTACAAATTGAACATAACCCACAGGTTGAGAACCGCTGATATATAGGAATTCAGCAGGTGAAGAAAGTAAGAAAGAGAAGACATTCTAGACATAACATCAATGTTTTAGAACTCCAGAGGGCCTTAGAAAGCATTGAGATCACATTCTCAATTTGTAGATGGGGAGTTGAAGTGCCAATGCAATATTTACTGCACCCATGATTACAATAAAGACCGTGACTATAAATATCACATGATGTTTGATTGCAAAATATAACAGATTCTCCAAGTACAGGACAGAACTGAAATATTTATTTAGACACTAGAAAACTGAATCCCACAAAACCAGTAAGCTGATTCCTTCATAGTACCAAAGATATTAAGAAGCCATACTAATGCTGAGAGCCACAGCATCCTTCAGCCTTCCCACAAACCAACACAAGATCAATATTTACTCGCAAACCTCTCTATCTCCTTAATGAGCATCCTCTCTCCCCCACAGTCTGGCTAGCTCTGACCAGCTTCCTGTGGGCTCTTTCTCCCTTCAGCAAACTCCTCCCAGCACAGGCTCCCTATGATTACATCAGCCTATTAGGGGGCACAGTTTACTTTCAAAGCAGGGGAGATTCAAACTCCCCCCTGGGGCTATTAAGGGGCAGGAAAGATCTTCAAATTCTTATTCCCATTACAGGAGTATAGGGCACATGGAGGTTAAATGACTCACCAAAGTCACATAGCTAATAAACATCAGCCTGTTCAGAAGGCAGAAAATAATCTAGCCCCAAGCAGGAGAAATATAAGATAAATCTCTACAAATAGGGTGGCACCAAATTTTAGATGGCCTCGAATGTCAGACTAAAGTTTGAATTTTCCTTTGATCAAAACCCTTTGATGATTCGTTATTATCTATTAAGATCTTCCTGACCATAACTATGCAGTAAAAAGATTATTCTGATAGTGGCATGAAGGAAAGATTAGAGGGGGCAGAGTGTGGAGCAGAAGATGATGCTAAGAATAATGCTAGCAAATGTGTAGACACACACTTGCCCTTTCTCCCTGTAGGTTAGGGGTGACATCTTGAGCTGTCAATAGATGGCATAGGAACGGTGGATATGAATCAGTTATTCTTAATTTGTTTAAGCCCAGGCCCACATGGGGATTTTGCGTTTTCTAAAACCAAGCTAAATTTAACAAAAACAAAACCAAAACAACAGCAAGAACAAAAAACAAAACAAACAAACAAACAAAATGCCGAGTAGAAGGCCCTCACCTTGGTAGTTCTAACCTTCCTTTCTAGCCTTATTATTCATTTTCCCTCTAACACATACTACATAGAGTCCAGGTCAGTTGATCTTTTGAACTTTCCCAAAGCCCTTCACAAACCTGGCCCCAACTTTAATTTCCAAACATGTTATGAATTACTTTCCTTTCAGTCTTCTGAGGTCCCTCTAGACTGGTTTTCTACTGGTTCTTCACTCTCCATCTCTCATTTCTTTGTCTTTGTTCCAGTAATCACCCATGCCAGGAAAATACTTCTTCCTTATCCCTGATCCTTAGACTCCTTAGTTTTCTTGCAACATTCTTATTTCTCTTCCCAATTTTTCTTCCACTTCTCTTATTTGGTTTTCAAAATCCTTCTTCAGCTCATCTCTAGCTTTAAGGCATTCTTCATGTTTATTGGAAGCCCCTGGTGGGGGAGCTCTGGCTGCGCTCTCCTCCTCCCTCTCTTTGCCATGATCTTTCTTTTCCCCATAGAAGGAATCTAGGGTTTGGTTGCTGTTCTTACTTTGCTTCTTATGCTTATTCTTACTCATGGTTGGTCAGTCCGTGATTTTTTTTTTAAATCTCTGTGGGGCTCTGCTTCCAGAAGGGAAAGCTCTGTCCCAAATTGCTGGGGTCCCCCCGGCTACCATATCTCTCAGGAAGGTGCTGGGTCCCTTTCCTACTTACTTCCAGCTCACTGGATAATGAAGACTCACAGTACCGAAACCCAAGACTGTGATCCGGATCCAGGCCGCTCAACGCAAGAGCACATGGCCTCTGAACAATCGCATAGTCCCCCTCCTATCTGCAGGCCGAGGGTGTAGAAGCTGCAATGTGGAGGCGGGTGCAGAACATCTGCCTTTTGCTTTCCCCCCCTGGAGGCGTTTCGGCCAGACTGCTTTTCTCCCAAGATCTCGCAAGTCCCACTTACCTAGTTCTGAACGCTGCCCGCAGCTGCCGCTAATCTGCTCACCTGCGGCTCCTCAGCTCCTCACGTCCAGCCGCCCCCAGGGCTCAGCCAGGGCTTCAGGCCAGGCTGGTTTCGGTTCCCAGTGCAGATATGGTTCCTCATAGCTGAGCTGACTTTAGTGGAAAGTATATTTGTGTGCGTCTTGGAGTTCTAGGATTAGTTTAGAGTCATATTTTATGGGTATTTTGGGGTGGCTGTGTGAGAGCTGCGATATGTCGCTGGTCCTATACTGCCATCTTGGCTCTGCTCCCCAGACTCCTTAGTTTCTTTCAAAGCTCAGCAAGTACCATCTCTTAAAGGAATATTTATTCTTCCTCACAGCAGCTAGTGTCCTCTCCCCAAATTATCTCACATATATTTTTACATAACTATGCATAATATATATGCATAACTACACATATATGTACTCATAAATGTGTGTACATTTATGCGGATATACACAAATATATCTCTATATATTCTATCATCTATGTATATATGTATGTATCTATGTATCTCTCTATCTATGTATCTATGCATGTATGTATGTATGTATGTATGTATCTATCTATCTATCTTGTTTCCTCTGGCTAGCATGTCAACTCTACTGCAGCAGGGAATGTTTTAGCCTTTATATTCCTAGTTACTGGCACACAGTAGACACTTAATTAATTCTCACTAATGGATTTATGGACTGATTAATGGAGAAGGAATGACTTAGAATTTCATCTTTCTGAAGGAAGAAAAATTAAGCATATTTTATAGGTTCCTCTTTAAGGGTAACAAAATGCACATACAGTATATCAATTCATGTGTGTGAATTTAATACCACATTCTTTTCTATTAAAAAGCATGTCTTTGTTTGGGGAGAGGAAGAATGTGTTTGTCTGATATGTATCAAATGTTAAAATCCACTTTTGTTGCCATTGAGCCCATAGTAAAGAAAAAAAGAAAAAAAAAGTTGCCCATGCAACTTTCTGGGTGACAATTTTTCCTTCCCAATGCCCTGACCCATCCCCTTTTTGTTCCTGGCATCTATACTCCTAGCATCAAACTTTGGCTGATCCTCAATGGTTTTACCTTGCAAAGAACAGCACGGGATTAGAGTTCACAACCAGCCCTAAACTGAATTTAATTTTAACTTATTGAATAGTTGAAGATCTACGTACTAATATGAAAGCTTCCTCCACTATTGGTAGATACAACATTTCTTTACTGTGAATACAGGCAGGGAGCAGCTGGGAAAGGGTGACTAGATTGTGGCTTCTATTGTTTATGTGTTTTCAGTTTTATTGGCAAACAAGCTGGCAATGTTTATAAAATATATATTGGGCTGATGGTCTGAATATTTTGAGTAAAAAAAGTGCCAAGTCAGTGGAGGCCCAGCTGGGCATACAGAAGGTACCACATGTTAAAACAGGCGCACATTTAATGAATGCTCCATTAAATGCTGTTTATTTCAATGAGCCTCCTAAAGAATTTCCTATGCAATAAGAATAAAATTGGTGCAATCAACACAATGCCATTGGGAGATGGTGGATTTAAATAACTTGCTGCATATCACCAATGACAAATGAAGAAGAAGCAAGGTAAATGCCATCAATACTGAGACAAGTAACTGGGAAAGGGAGTGGGTTGAGCATACGCCAGAAGAGAGGCACAGCAGATGGACAGCCCACCTTGTGTCATGGTGCCTATAGGATGTTGGAAGACATAAAGGAAGCTCTCTGATATGTCATGTGGAAGCCCGTGAAGGATTTGTGAGAAGATATGGACAAAAACTCACACAAGATGAGGAAGGATAGATGAATTACTATCTGCAGTAGTGAAGGCAGTGAACACATTGAAGAAGTCACAGATATACTGAAAAGATTGAAAGAAACGGACACTGGGAAGGAATGATTATTAAGCACCAACTCTGGACCAGAACGAGCAAAGTGCTTTACAGATATAATCTCATTTTAGTCTCACAATAACTGTGAAGTAGGTGCTATTTTAACAGTTATGGAAGCTGAAGGAAATAGAGATTAAGTGACTTGTTCAGGGTCACACAGTCATTTGAGATCAAATTTGAATTCAGGTCTTCCTGACTCTAGGCCCAGCAGAATAGAATCCATAGAACCACCTTGCTTCTGAATACAATTGGCCCTCTGGAATGAATAATTTTACTTAAATCTTTCAGAGAAGAGTGTCCTGTGTTGAAGATAGAAGGACTGGTATGATCTGAGGGTGTGAATTTTCCATCAATGACTGGAAGCTAGCTTTCCACTGAATATACTACATCTTTGTGGATACATTATGTTAGTGGCTGCTCTTTAACCAATTTTCCACAACTCTCAGGTAACATGAAGGGTGTTGTTATAACTCCTTGTTCACAATGACCATCTCCCTTCTATTGTTCTTTTTTAATGACTGAACAACCAGAACCTTTAATAGCATTTGAAATCCACATCATCTTCATTGATTCCTCAGTTCCTAATTGTGAGTGTTATTTCCCTTCCATCAGTGCATAGAGGTTCAGTTCTCATCATTATACTATTCAATTTCTCCCCTCTACAAACTATTCTCAACACTGCTGCCAAAGTAATCATACTAAAGCACAGGTCCTTGTGGCTGCTGTCCTCCAAACCTTCAGTGGCTCCCTACTGCCTATGGGAAAAATAATCCCTAGTCTATCATTGAAGCAACTTCAAAGTCTGCTTTGCTTTATCTACCTTTATTGACTGATGTATACTATTCTCCTTCAGAAATTCTGCATCAGGGGCTAAATGGACTACTGGTTATTCCCTGAACTGAATGTTCCAGTTGGTAATTCTGTGAACTCACACAAACTGTAATCCATGCCTTCAATGCATGCTGTCCTCATTTCTGATACTCAGTAACCTTCTCTTCATTCATAATTTTACCCAGTTTCCACTTTCTTTATGGTGCCTTCACTGATGTCCTTAGTATTATCAGTATTCTCTTCTTCCTCAATTTTCCTTATAATTTATCTATTTGTACAAATGTATCCTTCCAATAGAATAGAATCTCCTTGAGGGTAGTGGATGCTTCTCTTGTTATCTTTGTGTTTTTAGCAGCTACTACAACATCTTATTTATTATAGGTTTTTAAATAAATGTTGAATTGAGCTGACAAAATTCAGGTCTCTTTATTTTTTTTTTTAACCTATTATATTTTAAAAGTTTCCTAACTGTTTTTCCTGAATAGAAAATTTTTCCAAGTCTGTTATGACCCTATTAGGCTATATGAATGGATACAACCTCATGAAACTTCTGAAGCTTTGGAAAAGAGCAGTAGGAAGAATACACACATAATGAAAGAATAGCAGGAATACTCTATGAGCCATGTTCTACCATGCTATATCATTTCCCTCTTTCCATGCCAGACCTTGGATTCTTGGGTCAGGGCATTGGGAGGGAAGGAAAACTTGTCACCCAGAAGGTCGCTCATGTCTTTACTATGGGCTTCATTACTCTGTGACTTTCCATGCCAGAACAGTATCTTACTTTTTTATCCATAAATATCTATTCATTGAGCTTTGGAATCTTGGAGTCACTCTGGACCAGTAGTAACTCACTCCACATATCAAATTATTTTCTGAATCTTGTCAAATCCATTTGAACACCATCTCTCACATCTGGCACTTTCTCTCTATTAATAGGGTCACCTGACTAGTTCAGACCATCATCTCCTCTTGCCTGGATTATTGCAATAGCTTTCTAATTGGGTCTCCCATCTGAAGTTGGCTCCTCCAATTCCTCTTCCACACAGCTGCCAAAACCTGACCATGAAACTCTCTTGATCAATGAACTTCAAGGCTTCCTTTTACCTCTAGGATCAAATACAAATTCCTGTTTTGTATTTTAAGGCCTTCACAAGCTGGTCTCACTGTCCTTTTCTAGGTGTACTTTATACTCTCTGCATTGACTCTATAGTCCAGTCAAACTGGCCTTTCTGCTGCTCCTCACAGCTCATATTCTATATTCCGCTTCAATGTCTTTTACAGGCTGTCCCTTATGCCCCATGTGCATTTCTTCCTCATATTTACTTTTTAGAATCACCAGCTACCTTCAAAAGTAGACTCAAGGGCTATCTTATACATGAAAGCTTTCCTTATCCTCCTTGCACCACCTCCAAATACTGACTGTGTTTGACCCTCACTCCCACACCAAAATGCACAAAAATGCATGTTACATATATTTATATATATATGCATATACACAAATATATTTTCATTATCACACAAATATAATAGGTTCATTATTATACAATATATTCATATTTATATGTACATATACACACAATACATATATGTGCATATATACAAAATACCATATACCACTCCTGCAGTATGTATGAATATAATGTGTATATGTGCACAGATACATAAAAATATGTATTGTATGCATATAGCATGTAGCAGGTAGCATATATGTGTATATGTGTATAAATCCGAATATATTTTTCTATCTACAAATTCATATATGTTGTCTTCCATGATAGAGTATGAGCCCAGTCTGGCACTGCCTGATGGTTCAACTTCAGAAAATGATATTTTTTTTCAGGCGAAATTGAAATGAAAGATTATGTATTACCATCTACTTTTTCACTACATACTAAGGATCATGAGACTTTTCCATCTGGTTTGCAGGTAAAACCTTTGATATGTTTTGTCTTCCCATTAGAATGTGAGCTCCTCTAGGGCACGGACTGTCATTTTTTTTTCTTTCTCTGACTTACACATAGTAAACACTTAATAAATGCTTTTCTATTCACTACATTAAACTATTAGGTACTTAACTAATCTTTTTGATTGATTTAAATTTGATTAACTTGAATTCAGCTAGAGATAACTAAGAGTTTCTAAGACCTTTACCAATAGAAGAGACAGAAGTTGAGTTTCTCTCTACCCAGGCTCCATGCCAAGGGGAAATGATTAAGCTCTTTATAATACTCCTAAATTCTCCTGCTGACATTGAGTAGTGAATAATCTGTCCATCACACTGTGCTAAGTCCAGTACTTCCTTCAGAAGGCTTACCATGGAAGATCTGTAGCTTGGGGCATAGGCTGGATTTTGTGCTATTTGTCAGTCGATTTTTCTTGTTTTGCAATACTTGATATTCTAAGCAAATTTTTCTTGTTCTTACTATAAGATAAAAAGTAACTGAATCTAAAAGTGGTGAGATTCAATAGGTAGGAACCTTAAGGCATTTTGTGAGTGATTTAAACCCCAACCAAAAAACAATAGGTTATTAGTATAAGAGCTAGAATTTGTTAAAGCTGCATTCTACAAAATATCAGATTGTCATTTTATACAGTTCTACTTATGCTATTCCATTACAAAAAAAAAAAAAGAAGAAGAAGAAGAATGATTTGCCATTGCTGATAAAGTCCAGACTCTTGTTTGGAAGAGGATTCTCGCCTTTGAGGTCTACTCAAATTACAAAGCTAACTTTCTTTAAGATAAAATGTTTTAAAATCATTATGAATATGACAAATACAAATATTTCACTACACAAAGAAGAGCAAGAAGTTGTGAGTCTCCACTACATATAATGGTACACATTTTTTGCGTTTCTAATTAGGCCTGGTAGTTTCAGTGATTCTCTACTTCTCTGTGTGTCCTACTGGACTTACTTCTTTTTATTAAAAAAAAAAAATCATTCAGCACTCCCCTACATCTTCACTTCATTTTGAATCACTATCATAATCCTCTATCATAATCACTATCACATCCTCTCACCTATCATCCCTCAAAAAAAAAGTTCCTCTACTGCCTAATAAATAAACAAAATAAACCTACATATTGACCATGTCTGAAAATGTCTTTAAAGGTTGTTTATTCTGTATATATTTTGTTTATACAGAGTTATTTATATGCTCTCTCCCTCCTTAGAGTGTGGACTTTTTAAGAGCAGGGACTATATTTTCTTTTCCTCTCAGGAGCTTAGCATAGTACCTAGCATTTCGTAGGCACTTAAATACTTTTTAAAATTGGTAACATTTACATAGTACTTTAAAGTTTGTAAAGCGCTTTACAAACATTATCTTATTTTATCCTCATGACAACTCTAGGAGGATGCTATCATTAACTCTATTTTTTACAAATGAGAAAAATAAGGTTAAGTGACTTGTCCAGTTAGTGTCTGAGGCAGAATTTGAACTCAAGCCTTTCTGAGTCCACTGTACCACTTAGCAATCCAGTCTATCTCTGATGATAGAAGGGAACCAGACTTAATGATCAGTCTTATGGAGTCATGATCAGTTATTTTCTTATTCATTAAGTTTTTCACAGTTGGTTTCCTTTATAATGTTATAGTTACTACATATGTCATATTTCTGGTTCTGCTTTCTTCATGTAATTCCTCCTCACTTCATGCAAATCTTCCAAGTTTTCTCTGAATCTGTGCCATAATTTAAATCGCGGTAAGTCACATTACATTCATATACCTAAATTTGTTCAGATTTTATTCTAAATTTAAATTAATTTAAATTAAATTTAAATGATCTAGTTAAATTTGTTCGTGATTTCCCAGTTAATCTAATTATTCAATAAACACTTATTAATTGCCTACTAATTGCCAGACACTTGATAAAGCAATGGGGACACTATTAATAAAGACAGTCCTTGCCCTCAAGACACTTACAATCTAAATGGGGAGACTGCACACAAAAGATGGCAAGGAAGGGGGGAGGGGAGACACAACAAAGGGCTTCTTGTTTCCCTAGCTTGGAGATATCTTACTGAAACCAGATAGACCAGCAGATGCAAAGTGGAGTAAACTGAATGTCCTATTTCTGCCCTCTACAAAGGAAGACATTGGGGAAAGTTTGTTACTTGGCCCTTTAGTCCTCCAATCAGAGGGGACAGGGGCTGAGGGAAGTGGGGTCAATCAAGACTTGAGTTAGCATGATGGTGAGATTAGAAATGATGAACTTGTCCAGGAGGGACATCTTGTTTCACAGAATTAAAATCAGACCTATTGGAAAGACTTCAAGTAAGGGACATGTGATGGGGAGGCCCTTCATCTGAGGACTAAATTAGCTAAATGAACAAAATCTCATCATCTAACATGATTTTAAAAAGTGATTAAAAAATTAACCATAACAACTAATGAATACCAACTGCCGAGGCATAAAGAGGTTGTAACTTACATCCATGCATGGCAAAGGGACTCACCTGAAAGAAATCACATTTTTTTTCCAATTCACATTGCACTGAGTAGACACTTGAGAGATATTTGCTTAATTCAACTCAATTTAAAAGTAGTAATATTTTTATAGTTGGGGAAGTACCATAAAAAAGATTTGCTGATAATATTTGTATGTATTTGTTTATTTCTCTAAATTAAATTTTATTTTTCAGTTAATTAGTATTTGTATTCTCTCCCTTTCATCTCTCTCCTTACCATTAGAAAAAGAAAAAAGAAAAGAAAATCCAGAGTTCTTATGTGCATATATATTTTTAATGGGAGGAAAAGAAACAAACAAAATACACAATCATTCTCTCTCTCTCTCTCTCTCTCTCTCTTTCTCTCTCTTGCATAAGTATATGTGAAATGATGGGATTGTTGGGAATGAGGGAAGTTCAAAGATGGAAGATGAATTATTCTCATCCCTGTGTTTGCCATGAGCTAAGCAATCTCTTAGGGCAGTGGTTCTCAACCTGTGGGTTATGTTCAATTTGTAACAATGAAAATACATCCTGCGTATTGGATATTTACATTATAATTCATAACAGTAGCAAAATTACAGTTATGAAGTAGCAATGAAAATAATTTTATGGTTGGGGGTCACCACAACATGAGGAACTGTATTAAAGGGTCGTGGCATTAGGAAGGTTGAGAATCACTGTAGGGTATCTTTCTCTTGTCTTGAGAAGAAAGGTTCAGGAATGGAGAGACATTTATGTCATTCATCAGCAAGCAATTGTCATTTGAATAAAAACATAGTATAACACATCATCCCATGTGCTATTTTATAATTAAAGAACAAGGGGCAAGGGTTGGAGTTGGGATTATATAGAGACATGAAATTCAAAGCCTAGGAGTTTTCAAACCAAGGTGTCTGCAAAATGCTGAGATCTAAGGACTGAGAAGGGTGTAAATATCATGAGCCAGATAGAGATTCAGATAAAGGGGAATCTAAACGATATTAGGAGGATGAACTATAGTATGTGGCAGGAAGTTAACCATTTTTCTGACTCAGACTAGTCCCATAAAGCTTCAGTCTTTTTGATGAAAAGGAATGTGGTTTCCTCTCCGGGCTTATACTGTTGTGTCAATTTGGCTCATTAAGCTGGTCTTTAGTCAATTCCCTGTGACTGTGGACAGACTTTTCTAGCCTGAAATTATGGTTTAATTGGAGGCTGGGTGGGAGAATTGGAGGCAAATTTGCATTAATTCCAATATATATACCCAGTGATTTAATGCTAAGGCACATTTCTTAGATGTTTATGCCTTTCAGTACTGTAGGTATGGGAAAGAAGACACCATAAAACCAGGAAATCTTGAATAATGCATTTCTTTTCTTTTAGAAGTAGGCATAGTCAAAGTAAATAAATCCCCCCATTGTCCATGTCCAGAAAAATGTATTTCAGTCCTTTCTGTCAAGAAAGTGAGTCGCATCTTTTGTGGTGAATTTTCTGGAATTATGGTTGGCCATTGTATTGATCAGTTTTATAAAGAATTTCAATTTTGTTTGTTTTTACAAGATAGCTGCTATCATATAGATTTTTCTCCTGATGCTTGCTCTGTTCTGTATTGGTTCATACAAACCTTCCCAGTTTTTTTCTGAAAGCATCTCCTTAATCATTTCATTTATGATAATTGTATTCTATAATTTCATAACTTGTTCAGCCTTTCCCCATTTCATAGGTACCCTATCGGTTTAAAATTCTTTGTCACAGCAAGAGATGCTTTCAATTTTTTACAAAAATATATGGGTCCTTTTCCTCTTTTTAAAAAATCTTTTTGGATATGGGTCCAATTTTGGTATCACTGGGTTGAAGGGTATGCACAGTGTAATAACTTTGGAGACATTGTTTCCAATTACTTTCCAGAATGGTTTGATCAGTTTATAGCCCCTCTCCCCAAATGCATTAATGTACTTGTTTTCCTATAGTCCCTTTGGCATTTGTCATTTTCATTTGTCAACTCTATCACTGATAGTGTGAGATAAAATATTCATTAGGGCTTGTACTATGATTTTCTTTCTATAGTTTGGAAATTTCCTTTCCATGGTTTGCATATCAAGACCATACAATATGGATTGGTTTGCAGATTTACATGTCATCCTTGTATAAAGGCCATGCTGGTCTAGTTTTTTTTTTTTCTTTCTGTATCAGTCCAATGTTTAGTATACGTGTTACCAACATAAACATAAATAATGTATCCTTCCTAACATCCACTATTAGTGGTGGTGGGAAACAAAGCTATAGTTTGGACAAAGTTAAATACTCACTGTTTGCTTCTGTATTATGGTTAAGTAACTTTGATTTTTGCCCAAAAATGCATACTGTTCTGTCTCCTAGAAAATAAAGGAATGAAGAATTAAAGTCTTCTTTACCCTCTTCAGTTTATCTGACAAAAAGAGATGTTTCTGAAAATAACAGAAGTGTGTCAGTATGAAAGCAAAAAAATGAAAAAGGATCTGGAGAGGAACAGGAAAATTCTGACCACTTTCAGGAGGTTGGAGGGTAAAGAACTGAAGATAAGTAATTTATTATTTCCTAAGGAAAAGGAATGTGGACCCAAAAAAGAAGACGCAATTACTTTTCAATTAGTGTGTTACTAAATCACTCAGTCAACAAGCATTAATTAAGTACTTAATGTATTTAAGTTTATATTCTTATGATATTCTACCTTGGTGAGAGGAAAGAGAGAGAGAGAGAGAGAGAGAGAGAGAGAGAGAGAGAGAGAGAGAGAGATTCAGAGAAAGGCAGAGACAGAGAGGGAGAAATAGAGAACAAAACAAAGAAAAAAATATTAAAAAGTCCCTGCCCTCAAGGAGACTATAGTCTAATGTGGGAAGCAGCTTGCAAATAGTGGGGTCCATATAAGTATACATACAGAGTAGAAGGGAAACAATCTAAGAAGGGAAGCCAGTGGAAGTGAGGGGCCCTGGAATGATGATGTGGATAACAGGTACTACTAAGTGAGAAATCATCCACTGATGCTTAGAGGAAGAAGCAATTAATAGCTAGTGCTTCTTTGCTGAAGGATACTGAATGAGAAAGCTATTTGTTGACTTGATAACAATAACAGATAAGTCTCCTTTGTCTCTAGGGTATATATTCAAGATGTGGCAGAGAACATTTGCAGAATTATCAAACCCAATCATTCTTGCTTCTGGTAATTCATGTGGTGCAGATGGTACTGCCAGAAGGAATCTAAAAAGCACTTCTAAAAATCACAGACTTGGGCAAGAAATAGAAGCATTGAGATGCAGGTAAAATTTTTACCATTTGCCTATTGAAGATATGAGCTTCACAAGAGAAAGGCAGAACTGAGAACGGAGCAGCAAGCAAAGTTGATGAGCCTTGGAAATTTCCCAAATATGTTTGTGGATTGGGGATAGGAGGAAGGAATACAGGAGGGAGCAAAGAATGATCCTAAGTTGGGTCTGAGGCAGTGTGTGTGTGTGTGGGGGGGGTTCTGGTGGTGGTGGTGGAGGGGATAGGGATATCTGAATTGGAAAGAGAACAAACTTAAACCAAAAAGTCAGCTCAGGAGCACCTATGGAATGAAGTCTAAGGACTAAGAAGAATCAGAAAGAATTAAGTATGGAGCAGAGATTCAGAGCCAGAAGAACTTAAATGACTTATGGAAAATGAAATGCAGCTATCTCAAGGAGCTGAATTTTTGTCCATCTCAAGTTCATTCCAGGCAGATTTCAATTTATGTGTATGTGTTGCCTATTTCAAGTTGAGGCTGACAGGTCAGCTTGGTTGAGGATCACATAAGTTAAGTTTCCTTGTGACTCAATCTTCCTCATAGGCGATGGGGATAGACTGAATTTGAGAGAGGAAAAAAATATACTGAAGGAAAAAAAATGTCAGGAAAATACATATTTCTATGTCTTTTTGATGAAAACAGTACCTGAAACCTCAAAAGTTCATAAATAAATCTGCAGAAATGTGGTTAAGGTTGTCATGATCTATTTTCATCATTTTAAGGTCTTATTTATCTGAACTAAAAGTATATTCAGCATATTCAAAAGTTGGGACCAAAAGAGTGAGAAACCCAAGGAATAGACTATTTCCTTCCACCCCTTTTTTTCCTTATAATGCAACTTCTTGGAAGAGACATTGGGGAAAATATTGAAAGACAGTAAAATGAAAATGATTAAACTTGACTCTGTGAGCTACCAGAAATTGATTAAAATGTCAGAAAGAATATTGATCTAACAATAAAGATTGTTTATTATAATAGAAATCAGAGCATGAATTTTGTCAACCAACAAAATCAGTAGATTATGGTCTTGTTTAATGA
>CM053592.1:44195480-44218590 GCA_028646515.1 Pseudochirops corinnae | reverse complement strand
ATATGTGTGTGTGTGTATAATATACATACCTTACATAGTATACATATATATAATACATATATATGCATATATTATATATATATAAAATACACATACCTTATACAGACATGAAAGTGAAGAAGTGACTAGTTAGTTCTTTTGACAAGAATTCCCAGTGGCAGCTAGGTGGCTTAGTGGATAGAGCACAGGCCCTGAGGTCAGGAGGACCTGAGTTTAAATGTGACCTCAGACACTTGACACTTAAGTAGCTCTGTGACCTTGGGCAAAACACTGAACTCCAACTGCTCTGCCTTCCCTCCTCCAAAAAAAAATATAGAAACAAATTCCCAATGTAGAAATAGTTTCAGTAAGATGTTATTCATCTTAGGTTGTCTCATGTCTTGATTATAGTAATGCCCTAATGTCTCATTAAGTTATGGGTGTGATTCTAAGTTCTTGAAGGCTATCCCAATGGAACACAAGCCTTGGGATTTTCCATCAAGCTAGAAAGTTTCACGTGTGGATTCAGTGATAAAATGAGTCAAAGACTAATCTATGGAGAGTGCTGTTACCAACAGGTTGAATTGTGGGCGCTCGATCAATCAGTCAATAATTTTTAAAGTCTACAATATGGCAGGCACTGGGTTAGCTGCTAGGGACACAAATCAGAGTTGTTGTTGTCTTAAATAGAACAACCCTTACTCCCAATAGCCAATGCATTTATTCTGTAAATGCAAGAAAATATAAATAATTAAACAAAGGATAGGAAATAAACTAGCATTTGAGAGTGGGCTAAGAATTAGGAGAGGTTTGGTGTAGAAGTTGAACTGTGTCTTGAATAAGAGGGATTTCATGTGGTGGAAATGAAGAGGGCGCATTCCATACTGGGAATACAACACATGTACCGTCACAAAGACTGTTAATAAATTATGTTGGAGACCATAATTCATAAAAACTACTAAAATTTAAAGGGCTGTAATCTGCTACAGTGGAGGCATTATTGAAACTGATGAAATTTTGGATCCTCGAAGCGTTGAAATAATATGTAAAATATAATCTCTTACCAAAAGAGTACAGCTAGAGAAATATGGCCCATTCCTGTAAAAGAACACGTGCAAATGGAGAACTCCCCCCTCCCCCCCACCCCACTGAACTGAGTTAATTGAGGAACCATCATCACCATGACATTTGACCATTCTGAAGGAATACTGGGGAGAACTGTGAAAAGCAATGCCTTGAAGCAAGATCTGAATAGTGACAAGGAAAAAAACAAACAAACAACTGTAGCTGAAATGATGGGTGAGAGCAAAGTTTAGCTTGCAAAGAAATAACAAGATGCAAATGCTCATAATTAATTTATGTGAGTTTTCAGCAAGAGTGCTTCAAACCCAAGTTTGTGCAGGAATGGGCTGCAGTGAATGAGGTAGAGATTAGATTTCAGGATAAGACTAAGTTTCATTTCAGTAATTTTCTTTGCCTTCCCACCCAGTCACCTTCCACCCTCTGATCCCCACCTTTTTCCTTTTCTTTCTTTCTTTAAAGAAAAAATACAAAGAGGCCTTTAAACTACACTCTGGCTAGTTAGCTCAGTTCCACCTAGATATAAAGTAGAGCTATCAACAGAAAAGGAGTAAGTTTCCTGATAGCTAATTTTCACTTTCTGAATAACATGCCCTCTGGGTCAAGTTTGCCTCCTATTCCCCTCCCATCACCTCTCTTAGGCACAAAAGAGTGGGCAGATCCTTAGCTAAAATCTCAGGGAGTTGGCATTTTTGCCCAGACATAGAGAATTCAGCCAAAGATTGGCCCACTCATTCTGACCCAGGATTACAGATAGTCTTGCACCAGAGAGAATGTTATACTTATATAATGAAAGGGTACTTTTCTATGAATGATAATTATCTATGTGACATTAAGCTTAAGTTCAAATAGCCCCAAATAAAGGAGCAACTTTAGTAATTAACAGAGGCCACAATGCTAGGTTAGAAGGAACTTTAATATTTAGTTAATTCATTCCCTCATTTATGAAATGAGGACACTGAGAGGGGATCTTTGATAATTAAGTAGTTTACTAATAATTGAACAAGAAGTTAGTTGCAGAACCAGGACTAGAAAATTTAATCAAGAGATAACCAAATTGGAATCCTTAGAGATGTAATTCGGGCTTCTAGTTGTGACCAGGGCTGCACTGGGGAAGAAAATTAATTCTGCACTCACTAATCCAAGTCGATTCTGAAAGGTTCAAGGAACATCCCCAAGAGAAGATTCATTCTTTGACCTTTTCTGAGATGACAATTAATTGGGCATGATAATATGGGGTTGACTAAACTCCAAAGTTTGAGGAGGGAATGAATGCTAACAGCTGAGAAGTCAGGGAAAAAGCAGAGCATGTGCAACGTATCTTAAAATTTGAGGGAAAGGAAGGAATCCGAAAGAGAGAGATCAGGAAAAAGCACATTCAGGCTATGGGGGATTAATCGGCCTTGCTCCAGGAGGTTATTCTGTTGGTCCGATCTCATTTTGTTCACACTTAGCAAATCCAAGTGGAGGAAGAAGTTCAAGTGCCTGCTGAAAAGCAAGAAGATGTTGATTAGGTAAGGTCCAAGTAGTCTTACAGTGATACCGCAGGGCCACAGGAACAGAAATGGAATGCCAGGAGATATTATACAATAGAAGACTTTTCTGCCTTTCCTACCTTTTCCAAAATTCATCTCTACTATATGATATAATATCCTCACCCTCCTTTGACTTGTCCATGATGAAAGAAGGAATTCCACCTTTTATTACAAGCTCTCCCTGCCTGAAATCAATTCACTTAGTTGTCTGCCATGGACTCTCTTGTTGTTCAGGCCAAAGGTAGCACTTGTATGCTCTATCTATTTTTTTAATTCCAAAACCACAGATTTAAGGATGTGGAATGTTGCATTTAGGAAGAATCTAGTAATTTATTTTGGCTAGAACATAAAATAGATGAAAGAGAATTTCTAGGTTAAAGAGTAGCAACATTTTCGTTACTTTTCTCACATAATTCTAAATTGATTTCTGCAATAGTTGGAACAATTCACATTTCCACCAAGAGTAAGTTAATGTGCCTGTCTTCTGATAGCTCCTCCAACACTGATTATTTCCAAATTTTTTCATCTTCATAAATTTGATAGTGTGAGGTGAAACCTAAAGAGTTATTTTAAATTTCATTTCTTTTATTATTAGTGATATGGAACATTGTGTAATGTGGTTTTTGACAGTTTCTCTTTCTTCTTTTGAAATCTGCCTGTTAATATCATTTGTTAACTTATTCATACATGGAAGTTTTTTGAGCAAGGAGACCTATGCTTTAGTTTTCTTTTCTTTCTTTTTTTTTTTAGAGGGGCATTTGGGGTTAAGTGACTTGCCCAAAGTCACATGGGTAGTAAGTGTAAAGTGTCTGAGGTGAGACCTATGGTTTAGGAAAATGATTTTGAATGCTATATGGAGCTTGGGAAAAATGAAGGCTAGATTTAGAGAGATAAAATAGAAGACCATGACAATATGAGACAAAGAACCTGAAAAAAATGTTAATCATATGAGTAAAAAGAAGTGGGTATGCAAATGATGTTATAAAGACATAATGTATAGGATCTGGCGACTGATTTGATAAGAGGGGTAAAGGGGAGTAGGGAGAGTAGTGTATCAAAGATTTCTCTGAGGATACAAATCTGCATGAGTGAGAAAGAGGTTATATCATCAGCATAAACAGAGGAATTAGGAAGGTATGTTCAACAAACAATTGAAAATGGAAGACTAAAGATGGAGCTGTATATGTAAATTTTTGAGTGATTTATAGAGAAGTCATATTTTAACTTGAGAGAGCTGATAAGATGACGAAAAGAAAAAGTATGGAAATTGGGAACAAAAAGCCCAGGACAGAGCCTTGGATGAGAACACTTACATCGTGGGGGCACAAGATTCATGGCACTGGAGATTTAGAAGGAGGTCAGAGACGCAAGAGGAGAACCAGGGGAGAGCAGAACTTTTGAAGTCAAGGAAGGAGAGAGTATAAAAGAAGAAAAGATAATCAGATTTAGCAAATGATAGATTATTGCTAACATTTGTTAGAGACACTTCAGTAAACTGCGTAGACAAAGCTTAAAGGTGGTAAGGAAAGGGAGGCAACAGTCTGTCTGTGAGCGGGATGGAAGATTCAGCAAGACAGTCTGAGAGGACAGCAGGGTTTCAGAGTGGAGCTGGAATAGAGCCAGAAGTGTGTTGGCAGCAGCTCTAATCAGGCTGTGGAAGTTAAATTTTCAGTAGGAGTATTTATACCTCAGAAATCAACAAGCTACAAATCAGGTCTTGGTTTATTGTTTTATTGATTGTATGATGCAGATTAAACTTAAAAATATGTGGGCATCATATATAATATGTGCACAATATTATATATGCAATATCAATATATACATATACATACATGTGTGTATACATATACGTGTGTGTATATATACATATATGTGTGTATACATGTACGTGTGTGTGTGTGTGTGTGTGTGTGTGTGTGTGTGTGTGTGTGTGTAAAATCCCAGAGTTCATTTTCATCTCCTACAGCACGCCTCTTCATTACTCTATAAACGTTGCTTAAACTCAGCAAGAGGGCGATGGGATACTCAGGAAATGGCATCATCACCAGACCGGAGTCCTGATGACTGGAAGGTAACAACAACAACCACAACAATTGCAATTTATCCAGTGTTTTAGGGTTTGCAAAATGCTTTACATTTAAACCTCACAACTCCTCTGTTAACACAACTATAGAGATCTGAACGTGCTCAGTAAAGAGACAAAAAATACGGAAAGACTGAAGATGAAAACACAAAGATGGAGGAAAGACAAACATATGAAAAGGACAAACTACCCAAAGAAACTGGAAGAAAAGGGATTAATACCACAAGTATCGTCGTCAGCTTTGCAAATTACATGGTCCACTTCATTTTCTGAGATTGAACTGAAGATGGTCAGGAAAAATAAAGGTGAGAGAGAGAGAGAGACAGAGACAGACAGAGAGAAATGGATGAAAGTACACCTAGGTGATATGGAAGTCGTGGTTCTGGAGAGATTATTGGGAGGTCAAGGTATTCAAATAAATATCTCTGTTCCTTTAATATTAAATATTAATATGAACACTTTAATAAAACCATCCAAGGTGAGAGTAGATGAGTCAAAGGAAATATTTCAGGAAAGGGAGAATGACACGGAGTTTGGCAGTTCACAGGACCTAGGACCTAGCTAGGACAAGATGGAATAAAAGTGAAATGAGGGTTTGCTCAACTATAGCATCAAAGGAAGGCCCTCAAAGCAGCTATGGGAAACAAGAAGCAAACTAACTCTCTGTCTAATCCAATTGTGTTGGGAGCATGAGAAAAAGAATTGCTAACACCTGAGGAGATGGAAAGCTATAATAACTTCTCTAGAGAAGGCTTGGTTTCGGTGACTGAAAATTGGAAAGCTTGTAAGAAAAAAGATGGTCTGAGTGGGGGGCGGTGAGAGAATTGATTATAATGGTGGTGCAAAGGTCAGGGAGTCTGGAGCTTTACCTACATTTAGGGGGTTGGAGGTGGAAGTAGAATTAACAAAGGAAACAAAGAAAAAACTAGAGAGGTCAGAACTATTTTGAGATTGTTGCAGAAGTTAATGGGAAAGAACTTTAGGAGGATGAGTGTTATAGAATCAAGATTTCAGGTGGAAGAGAACTCAGAGGTTATCTTATCCAACCCTCATTTTACACATGGGAAAACTGACGCCCAAGGAAGTAAAGTCACATCCCAAATCATAGAGGGAATATTCACAGTGATTCTCAAATGGTGAAAAAATCAAGGAAAGCTCCTTGAGGGCAAGGGATACTTTATTTTTGCCTTTGAATACTTAGCACTCAAAAGTTTTTTGTTGTTTTTGCTCATGTGGTCAGCTGTGTCTGACTCTTTGTGACCCCATGGAACACTATCCTGTCTCCTACTATCTATTCTCTACTATCTACCAAAGCCTGTGCAAGCTCATGTTCATTGTTTCCATGAAACCATCCAACTCATCCTCTGCTATCTCCTTCTTTTGCCTTCAGTCTCTCCCAATATCAAGGTTTTTTTCAATGAGTTCTATCTTCTCATTATGTGGCCAAGGTGTCTAAGCTTTAGCATCCATATCTGACCTTTCCATGATTAGCTTGAATTGACTTCTTCAAGTATTGACTGATTTGATCTCCTTGTTGTCCAAGGGATTCTCAAAAGTCTTCTCCAGTGCCATAATTCAAAAGTGTTGATTCAACATCATCCAGCTTTCCTCATATAGCACCAATGCAATATTTATAGCACCCATGATTACTATAAATATACCTGCATGGTGCTCAATTGTAAAATATAACAGACAGAAGCAAAACATTTTTCAGACACCAGAAAATGGAATCCCAAAACCAGTGAGCCAATTTCATCATAGTAGCAAAGAAGTTAATAAGCCATAACAGCAGAGAACCATACCATACTTTAGCCTTCCCACAAACCAATATAAGATCAATATTTACTCAGAAGCATATCTGTCTCCCTAGGAAGTGTGTTCTCCTCCCAACCATCTAATCTAGCTCTGTCTTCCAGCTTCTTGTGGGCTCTGCTCCATCATTCATCAAACTCCTCCTACTACAAGCTTCATGTGATTATATTCAGCCTATTAGGGGGCAGAGCATATTTTCAAAGCAGGGAAGGTCTTCAAATTCCCTTAGGGTTATTAAGGGGCAAGGAAGATCTTCAAATTTCCATGATCAGGCAAGGAGAGAGATAGGTTTGTGAGTAAAAGTGGGTGTTTGCCAGCTAGGTTTATGTTGGTTTGAGGGAAGGTTAAAGGATGGTATGGCTATCTGCTATGTTGTGGTGCATTAACTTCTATGTTGCTTTAATTTGGTTCCTGGTGTTGGGATTTAGTTTTCTGAAGTCTGAGTAAATGTTTCACTTCTGTCTTATATATGTAGAGTCTATTATATTTTGCAATTGATCACCTTGCAGGTATATTTATAGTGCTCATGGGTGTCGTAAATATTGCATTGGTGCTATACCTTATAGTCCAACTCTCACAGTCATATATTACTACTGGGGGAAAAAAAAACATAGCTTTGATCATGCAGACCTTTGCTGGCAAGATGATTTCTCTGCTTTTTATCATGCTGCCCACTCAATATAATACTTGCTTAATCAATGCTTGATGAAATAAATTGAAAAAAAATCCAAGGGAATTAAAGTTAAAAGGTCATTAATGTAGAAAGAAATTCCAATATAGTCATAAGGTTGATAAAGTCACCATATTAGCAGCTGCCCCATAAGTTAAAGTACTGGCTGAAAGGCTGAGTCACAGCCGGTCACTGGACTTTATGAAAAGCTATCAAAATGGGAATCAAAAACTATCTCTTAAAAGTCAAAGTGCCCTCTACAGACATCTTACACTCCCTCCTCTTCCTGAAGGTATAGAAAACAGGCAAGCTTCCAAGGCTTGTGCTTGAAAGAATTTTATTATTCCTAAATATTCAGAAATATAGCACATAACCACCATGAAATTTGAAATCCTTGGCCCCCGGGTTTAGGGCTCCTATTTACTCCATTGCCTAATGAAAGAAGCAATGGCACTTCTGAAAATCACTAGTTTTTCCTGGTGTCCTAGAAAACATTCTCTCTCTCTGTCTCTCTGTCTCTGTCTCTGTCTCTCTCTGTCTCTTTCTCTCTGTCTCTCACTGTCTGTCTCTCTCTCCCTCTCTTTCTCTCTCTATCTCCCAGGCCAGGCTGTGTGTATGACATCCCTGGATGTTTAACAGTGGTCTCCCCTTTGCCTGCTGAATTACTAGCTTCTAAGATAATTTGTAAACATTCAAATTGTGTACTTTATAAGCCAAAGCTATTTGGTTCCAAAGAGAACAGGTCAAAACAGAAACATCTTTAAAAGATGCATTATTTTTTCTTTCCAATGGAGTTCAATGTATGCTTTTCCTTTATTGCTTCACTCTCCTATACTAAAGATGTCATAGTTAGCATTCTTTTTAAAGTCTTTACTATTTAGAACTAAATATACAGAAGAGGCCATTCAGTTCTCTAAGCAACAGCTCCGGGCTCCTCTCTGTGAGCCATTAAAGAAGCTTGCTGTTGTTTGTCCTGCATTTTTGAAGAACAAAAGTGACATCATGGAGTGATTTCTTGCCTTACCCCTGAATTGGATTTAAGTGAGGCAGAGTTGCACAGAGTCCTCAGCCTCACTTTCTCTTTCAGAGTCATTGAAGTCCAGTGGCAAGATAAAAGTCAAGATGATTAATAGCCTGGAATACAGTGGATGACCTTGCTACCTGACTCAGACACTTCCATGGCTCTTGGAACAAATTGCTCTTAAGCACCCCTTCCACCAGGGAAAGTCTTCACATGCTTGGGGGAGACATTCTCCTGACTCCCTGAAGGGTTTGGTGCTTGTCAATTACCCTGAACCTGGTTTAGCCCGACTACCAATATCATGTACTGGGATGTGGCTGCTGTGTGTCCTACAGCTTCTTAGAGCCACAGGTTCCAGCTGGATGGCAGGTGGACACCAGCCTTGGAGGAGCAGCCCTGAAAAGGGCTTGGCAAGCCTGCACACGGAAGGAGTCCTCCCTGAATACTCCTTAAAACTTAAAGAAAGTTCATTGTATACTTCTGTGGAGGTAGGAGAATTTCTTTCTGAAGCAGAAGTAGCACAAGGTCTGTGTTTTGCTGCTCCAGCAATATGTGGAGAGAATAAAGATTAGAGGAACCTCTGAAAACACCACTAAGGACTATTTTCTATATGCTATTTATATTGGAAACTCTCATGGACTTCTGATTTTTAGTAATTGAAGCATTAGTTCTGTCTAAGCAGAAGATCTGGAGATAGGTGCCAATGTGCAAAAGTCCAGTCCTATCCTGTGTGGGTCCACAGTCCTCATATTGGACGCAGTAGATAATAGCACATAAAACCTTAAAGGGTATTAAGGATGATTGACAGCTTCTAGGACTCTGAACAGTCTATTCTCATTCTTCCTGAATCTTCAGTCAACCAGCATTGTCATTTGAAGAATACTTTGTGATTTCTTCTTTTCATACCTTTGCTTAACCCTTTATTTCCTAAAGGGTCAGCACCAATTCTGCCTATGGATATCCTCCGCTTCCAAGATTACCATCATAATGCTTCCCTTTTGACCCCTACATACTGAGTACTGCATATTTGTCCCCTATATACTGAGTACTACTTATTCGTTTTGTATTTCACTAGACTATAGATTAGTGTGTGTTATTTAGATGTGAGCTCTGTGAGATATTGATTTGGAGTCAAAAGATCTGGGTTCAAATCCTCAGTCTGCTACTTACTAACTTTAAGACTGAGTAAATCTCTTCATGTCTTTGTGGTTGTTTCTACATCTCTAAAATGGATATTTTTGCACACAAAATAAGATGTTTTGGATGGTCAGGAGGCAACTTTAGTGTAATAGAAAGAACACTAGATTTGGTCAAGAGACTAAATCCCCTGGGGTGGCTGGGTGGTACAATGAATAGAACACACCAGTCCTGGAGTCGAGGACCTGAGTTCAAATCCAATCTCAGACACTTGACACACTTACTAGCTGTGTGACCTTGGGCAAGTGATTTAACTCCAATTTCCCTGCCTTCCCCCCTCCAAAAAGAAAAAAAAAAGGACTAAATCCGGTTCTGCCATCTACTAGTCATGTGTCTCTAAAAGAAATCATTTATTTCTTTTGCTTCCATTTTCTTATCTATAAAACAGGGATGATAACATCTGAATTCCCATGCCACATGACCCATGTACATTTCACTGATGACATCCTTACCTCTGGTTCTTTTCAAATTCCTTATTATATTATTATATGTTGCAGCCTGATCACAAGCTCCATTGCCCTCTGGGTGATATACATATTAAATTAGGATGATAGGGTCAGAGATTCAGAATTAGAAGGAGTCTTTGAGCTCATCAACCCTCATTGTACAGTTGAGCAAACAAACATGGAGAAGTTAAGTCCACAGTCAGATAACTAGTAAGCATCTAAGGAAAGATTTGAATACAAAATTTCCCACTTCCAAGTCGAGTGCTTACAACTACATAGCAGTTAGAGATAACAGATGGATAGCCCAAGTTCTCCCTGCAATGTCAGGTGAAAGCAAGGATCACTTTTAATGTTGGATGGACTCATTGTGATGACCTTATGGAACGATTTTTTTTTTCTTTGAAGTGTTGAGGAGAAGATGGAGGATTCAAACTAAAAAGAAGACAAGAACAAGGTCAGAAATAGTCATGCACCGAAACAATTTTTGACAAAGGGCAAAATCAAACTCACCAAAGACAGAATAACCAGGCTTGGCAGCTTGATGTTAGAGAGTGTGAAACAGAAGGAGCCAAAGCTTCAGGCAACTTTAGCAGAAAGAAAATATATTTTAATATATTAAACAGTGTCCTTATTCCCAAATTTCCATTCAGTCTTTTGGCAAAAGGAAAAGGTATTGCTGCATATCAGGTACAATACGGCTTTCTCTTTTTACATAAAACAATTGCCAGACCACTCTAGGCTAAGACAGGGAGCTTTGGATCACAATCTTGGCACTTCAAGCTTAGCATATATTTGGAGGGTTAATAATCTATTCAAATAAAGGGTGATATTCAGATAAATAGTAAAAATAAAAATAATGGAAAATAGATTTGCCAGGCAAATTCAAATTACATTTCTACTACTATTTTTCTCTTCAGGCTGTGCTTCTGAAAATGCCTTTCCAGCACAGCAGTCAGTGAGCCCAATTATGTATTTTTAGACACTAGTAAAAGCTTTTCTTTCCTTTTTTCCTCTCCCCTTAATCTACACATCTGGAAAGACCAGAGATGACGACCAGGAATTGGCATATACCATTCCTACCCAGTGTGCTTAGTTTAATTTCCTTCATTTTTATAACACTTTCCTATACTGCTGCTCTAGAATTCAATAAAATGTCTCACTATATAAGAAGTAGCAGAAAAAAAAGAAAATCCAGACCAGAAAACAAGTCTGACTGGGGTTCCAAGTTTCTCATCACTGCATTGATCAGAAAAGGGAAACAGAAGTGGAGAGGTGGGCCATTAACGTAAACATCCTTTATGGGTCATTTTCTCTCCTCTATCTCTGTCTGTAAACTGCTCCTGTTAGCTTTTATTTCTACTCCTTTGAGAGATTGACTTTTCTTTTTACATCTTTCTATTGTATTCTGATAACTTTTTGAAGTATCACAATGGTTGTCCCTATTTGTCTTGCTGTTTTTAGTCATATTCTTGATTTCATTTCTGGGAATTCCCAATGAGGAAACTTCTTTTAAATTTTTAAAATTTTATTTTTAATTAATAGAATAAAACAAGCATTTCCAAAATAGAGTATAATTTTAAAAGATAATTGCACATGAAATTGCAGATCTAGTATGTACAACTTCCTATTTCTTTTAAATATATAATAATGTTATTATGTAAATTTCTTTTCCCCCCTCCTCTCCCAAATGTAATGAGAATTTGAAAATCTTCCCTGCCCCCTATTAGGTTGAATGTAATGACATGAAGTCTGTGGTAGGAGGGTGGAATAGAGCTGAAGGGTAGAACAGAGCCCACAAGAAGCTGGGAGTCAGAGCAACTGAGAGAAAGAAGAAGCACCCAGGGAGACAGCTAGCCTTGCGAGTTTTGGTTTGTGGGAAGGCTAAAGGATGGTGTGGCTTTCTGCTCCATTGTAGTGTATTAACTTCTATGTTGCTATGATGGATTCAGTTTCCTGGTGCTGGGATTTGGTTTTCTGGTGTCTGAGTAAATGTTTTGTTTCTGTCTTGTATAGAAGTCTGTTATATTTTTGCAATTGAGAACTACGCCACATGGCTACAGTTGACATTGGCACTGTGAATATCGTATTGGTGCTACAACCTCCTGTCCTAGAAATGGCTACCATTAGACACAAATATGTATACATGCATGTGTAAAATCATGCTAAACCTACTTCTATTTGTCAGTTCTTTCTCAGGATGCAGATAGTGTCTTACTTCATATGTCCATTGTAGTTAATTTGGGTATTTATAATAGTCAAAGTGACTTACCTGGAAACTCAAAGTTATTTTAAAAAAGAATATTGCTATCACTGTATGCAATATTCTCTTGGTTCTGCTCATTTCATTCTTCATTATTTTGTGTCTATCCATGTTTTTCTAAGATCACCGAGCTCATAATTTTTTATAGCACAGTAGTAATCCATCATAATCATATACCACAATGTATTAAACCATTCCCCAATTGATGAGTATCTCCAAAATTTCTGACAGTTTAATAACTCTTTGGGAATAATTCCAGATTGTTATCCAGAATGGTTGGATCAGTTTGCAATTCCACCAACAATGAATTAGTGTCCCAATTTTTACACATCCCCTCCAACATTTGTCACTTTTCCCTTCAATTGTTTTAACCAATAGATATGAAATGATATCTTAAGGTTGTTTTAATTTGCATTTCTATAATTCATAATGATTTAGGGTATTTTATATGACTACAAATTATTTTGATTTCTTTACCTAAAAAGAGCTTGTCCAACTCTTTCTATAAGCTAGTGCCCATCTTGCCATTTATAGTCTAGAAGAGCTGGCCCAATGAGAGGCTAACTGACTTATCCAGGGTGAAGTCCCACAATTAGTATGTATTAAAGGCAGGCAGAACTTGAAACTGGGCCTTCCTCATTTGACGGTCTTTACTGTCTACACATTGCTTGTATCCATACTAACCTTTTTACTATAATAGGAAAAGAAATAAAATTAATTTTTAAAAGTTTACCTCTTTAATCCTTTGGCTATCGTTATGTCGGTTTTTTAAATGCTCAGCTTATCATTATTTACGTGAGCTCTCTCACTTCCTGGTCTTTATCCCATTATGAGACATATTTCCACTCTTCCCTCTACCTTTTTCATAGCTGGAGTGAAAAAAAACTCCCTCTTTGCTATTCTTTTGGAATGAGAGATTATTTCTATTGTCTCTTATGAATTTATGTGTTATAAACTTAGTCCTCTAGCCTAACAGTAAGGAAATGAACACTGAATCCTGAGGTTTTAGCACAATAAACAACGACGACAAAGACAATGTAAGTAAATAATATAACATGGTAGACATTCATAACATTCAGAAAAGGGGAAACAGCATGGTGAAGATATTGAAAACTGGATCAATGGATGGTCACTTGAAAGAACTGGGGATCTGCAGCCTGGAGAAGAGATGAATAAGGGGCACTACGATAGCTCTCTTCAAGTATTTAAAGGGCTCCCTTCTAGTGCTAAATCCTGTTATGCTACTTAAAGAATTGTTATGCTTGTCTCCAGAGGATGAGACTAGATTCAATGAAGGGAAGTTACAGAGAGACAGACCTATACTCTTTGGATACATAAAATTCCTAATAATTAGAACCATCCAAAAGTGGAATGATCTCTAGAGCTACTCACTGGTGTTCTTCATTATCTAGAAGATTCCTCTTAGGTAAGGGTTGGACCTTTGAGGGGCTTCAACTTTGGGTGTACCATAATTTTGTCATCATTGCTGCTGCTGGTGGTGTTACAGAACTATAATTTCGTTGGTATGATTTTCACAGTGACAAAAATCTCTCTCCTAAAGCACATGGTCTATTTGACTTCTAGTCTCGAAGAGCTACCTGGACCACTGAGAGGCTAAGTGACTTTCTCAAGATGACATAGTCAGTTGGGACCTGAGCCCTAGCTATTCAGCTACTCCATGACTCCTTGATCCTGGGGAAGTTATTTAACTTTTGAGTGTCCAAATCACCTCATTTCTAAAACATAGATAATAATATAGCACCTACTTTACCAGATTGTTGGCAAGATCAAATGAGTTAATATATATAAAGAGCTCTTTGAAAATCTCAGAATGCTATATAAATTCTCACTAGTCATCATCATCATCACACTCATCATCAGCATGAGTGGCATATAGTAGATAATAAATGCTGATGGATTGGTAGACAAAGTTATCACTCAGTAATTTAGGGGTCTGGAATTACAATTTTCTATATAAAGGTGTTTTACACAATAGTGTAATAGGGGCTTGCAGCAAGCCCAGTTTGCCTAAAATGGAGGCAGCCAAATAGAAGACTATAGGGATGTGTGTTCTCTCTTGTGGTTGAGAATAATCTCTTTCCATTGGCTGCATAGCTTGAACTGGCTACATCTTTAAAACTGCCCCTGATAGAGGTGGATGACCTGTTCAGATCACAAGTACACTACACAGTAGGTAGGGAAGAATCTGAGGATCACCTGACCCTCCTCTCAAGTCCTGTGACTCTTAAAAAAAGATTTGGGGTATCGATCTTCTGTCCTTTGTCATTTTCAGTTCTAGAGTCTCTGATCTGGAACTTGAATCATATGGACTATGGAGCACAGGGTTCCAGGCTAGATGTTATAGCCAGCCAAGTAAGGAAGCCCTGAGAAGCCAGAACCCAAGGATCCAAGCATGAGGGTCTATGGATTTGGAACTGGAATTGATGTTATATGGCAGTTGAGTTAAACTATGAACATGATTCCCCTCCTGTCCTTGGAGAGGAGGTGATATTGAGGATATTATGTCCTCAGGCTTGGGAGTGAAAGGTTTGTACATTTTTTTTCTGGCTATACCTTTGAAGTAAACATTGTTTTGTAAGGGTGAATAGGAATGTTAAGTGGTTTAGTGGAACTGGATTCTTTTGACCCCCATAATTGGAAGAACCCAATCTCTGGTACTTGAACCAGTGCTGGAGAACACTGCATTGAGGCAGGAGTGAAATGGAAAATACCCTTTGAAACAAAAAGACACACAAGTTAAAATAAGAGACAGGAGTAGAATCTATTATGCTTAAACTGAAATAAAAAAAAAACAGGTAAAGCAATCATGATCTTAGAAAAAGCAGAAACAAATTATCTATCTATCTATCTACTTAAAAAGGATAATCAGGGAAACTGCATTTTGCTAAAAGTTACCATAGACAATGAAGTAGTATTAAAAAATTACAAGTTTCTCCAATAAAGGCCACACTTCTTAAATATATCAGGATCTGAGTCAAATTTATAAAATATAAGAGTCATTCCTCAATTGATAAATGGTCAGGGGATATGAACAGGAAGTTTTCAGAAGAAGACATCCAAGCTATCTATAGTCATGTGGAAAAATGCTTTGAATAAATATTGATTAGAGAAATGAAAATTAAAAATCTCTGAGATACTGCTTCATACCTATCAAGTTGGTAACCATAAAAGAAAAAGTAAATAAATGTTGGAGGGAATGTGAAAAATAGGCACACTGATGCATTGTTGGTGGAGTTGTGGACTGGTCCATCTACTCTATTGAGCAATTTGGAATCATACCAAAATGGCTATGAGAATATACATAAGCTTTGACCCAACAATACCACTACTAGGTCTTTATCCCTTTTTTTTTTTTTTTTATAGAGAGACGTATCAAATATACAAGTATATTTATATCACATCTTTTTCTGCTAGCGAAGAATTGGAAATTGAGGGGATGTTCATTAATTAGGGAATGGCAGAACTAGCTGTGGTATATAATTATGATGGAATACCATTGCTTTATAAGAAATGACAGTTAGGATGGTTTCAGGAGGCCCTGGGGAGACTCATATGAAGTGAAGCAAAGTGAAATAAGCAGAACCAGGAGAATGTTAGACATAGTAATGACAATATTGTAATTATGGTCAAATGTTAAAGACTTAGATACTCTGATGAATATAATGATACAAGACAACTCTGAAGGAATGATGATGAAACATACTATCTGTTTCCGAGTTAGAGAACTGATTATATCTTGAGTACAAATTTTAGCATAATTTTTAACTTTATTTTTGTTTTTTTGTGACATTGCTAATAGGAAATATGTTTTGTATGATTTGATAGGTATGATTGATGTTATATTGCTTGCTTTCTCAGAGGGAAGGATAGATTGTAGGGAGAGAGAGAATTTGGAACTCAAAATAAAAAAATATTAAAAAATACATAATAATAATTTTAAAATAAAGGAAATGTAACATACTCCAATTTCAGACAATGAGATCCAGAGAAAAACTGATACAACAATGATTAAATGGCTTTTTAAAAGCAAAAAAATCCAGCTAAACTTAGATATGTCAGTGAGGGATAGGGAAATATGAAGGGGAGTGTGCTCTCTTTAAGAATTATGACACATATTGTTTCTGGATAAGGACACTATGCCTTTTAAGGGAAAATTCACCTATAAGGAAATGGTTTATTATCAGGATGATCAAGGTGGTCGTTATCTTCCCTTTGAAACAAAGTCTTATTGGTTACTAACATAGTGGTAGACCCCAGATATACTGTCTTGTAGCATTATTTCCTAGTAAAAAGATACTGTATGTTTTAAAAGAAAAAGAGCCCAGGAAAAAATAATTCCACAGCTTTTTATGCCAGTATGGCAGTAAATAGTCCTTGTATCTTTTAATAAGCGTGAGATCTTTAGGAATCAAAGAAATCAAGTCAAAAGGTATCTTTCCATTTTCAGAATAGATAAAGGCTTATTTCCTAATTTGTTTTTTTCACTCCAAACATAATCATCATCAGCACAAAAATAATAATACATTTTGAATCTTCTGATTTTCTCCCTCTGATCTCCTCACACTACTTTTCCTTTCCAGAGCTTTCATGTATTTGACAAGTGAGTTAACTCACTGAAACCAAGAACCAGATATAAGTTTAAGGGAACTTCCACTTAATTTGGTCTTCTCAACTTTGGAGCCTTCCTTCCCTCTCCTTCTTTGGCCCTGATACTCATTCAAATCTTTCTCTTATTTCCCTTCTCTCTTTCACTTTCAAACTTCATGAGGAAAAAAATCTTTACATTTGTTTCCTCACAACTCATTAACAACTCAAATACTTGTAATCTGATTTTTGATGACATCACTCTTCTGAAATTGTTTCATTCAAGATCACCCATGAAAGCCAAATTGCTTAATGGTGTTTTTTTTTCCTCAGCATTGTCTTCCTTGAGTTTGATAACATTCATCATTATTGAAGCAGCCCCTCCTTACCAACCTTAGATTCTTTCTCGAAATGTTTCTTCTCCTACCTCTCTGATTGTTCCTTTTATGCATAGTTTCATTTTGGTCCAATAGTTGCTTTTCCCTTTGTGAGAGCTAGCAAGGTCATTCATGACACAGTTCTCAGATCACAGCTTTCATGGTCTTGGTGGTGGTGATCAATATCGAGATTAGAGGAGCCAGGATTGGCTCTGCATGCTAAAGCTTTTTCTTTTCACAGTTCCGTCGGAGGCATCCAGTTATCATCCTTTTTCCACCCAATTTGTGATTCATTTCTCATTAACAGGACCATATGTAAGAGTCCAAACTTTCCTTCTAGTGAAATGATGAGATTTAGGCTAAGCCTGGCCTCTCAGCACTGTAGTCACCATTATGTGTTTTCTGTTCTCTGTCCTTAAACTTCCTTTTCTCTAGTCCACAGTGGCTTTTGCCTCCTTCTAACTGGTCCTGTCCCACAGAGTACCCTTAATGCTGATGGCTGCAACTTACATAAGCTGCCACCTGGTGGGTGGTGATGCTTGGGTAATGAAAGGCCTGACTTATTCCATGAAGTATAGTCCAAAGAATCCTACTTTCTGGAGCTGTGGTTTACTGAGAAGTGTACAATAATGCTTTTCTAAACATTTTTAATTAAAAAAGCTACTTTATTAATACAACTAAACGTTCCCTTTTCTATAATTACTCATTTCTGTGTTTAAATAGTTTAAATAATTTAGAACAAGATTTAAGGCAAGACGAACCCTGCATTAGCCAGGATCCAGCCACTTTTCAAACTCTTGTTTTTGTCCCCAGACCTTCCCCAGTACTGTGAATGCCACCCCCTTGCCAAATCTTATGCCCATAAAACCCGCTTCGCACTGCTCCCAAAGTCTCCTCTCTTAACAGACCTCTAACAACTGATTATTCCACTTGAATTTATTCCTCAATGATTAGCATACTCTCATGAGCTCCTGCGCTTCCTATCCCAGTGATTCTGATAGCCTAGTTAATAATGTACAACCATTTTCTCAACTATTCACTCCCTTCCCTCCCCTAATCCTTACCCTTAATCTCACCCCACCAATGTCTTGATGTCTTACTGTGGACATACACACCCTTTTCACAGTGCCCTTTGGAACACCTGTTTGATAGGCAATGACCTTGCTTTTATCTCAAACCTTTTTCTTTCTCATTTCTTCCTTCTTCTGGCACTCATGGACACCTTGTTCCCTCCCAACAGCCCTGCATCCATCCATAGACTTACTTTCTAATGCTGGTGTCAGTTTTCCTCATATCTCTTGACTGACTGGTTATTGTGAGGGAATTGTAAAAATCCTTGTTTCCCATTAACATTTCCAGACTCTCATTCTACCGTCACTCAGCAATCTTTTGACCATCGAGGTTCATAACTTTCATATTTATCATCCAGTACAGATACTGGTGGCCATTATCTATTGATTACTCTTCCATCCTCATTGAGTTCAGTTCTTGGCTCACAGGCTTTCCCTCTGCCCTTACTGCCATATTAAGTGACTTCAACACAAATATTAAATCCCCTCAAATACCTTAACTTCTCACTTCTTCAATCTACTCAATTCCCATTGCCACTCCTCTAGCTCAGTTACTCACACACGTGGTAGATTTTTGACCTTGTTATCACTCATGCATTTCATTTCTATATTCGTGAACTCTGAAATTCATAATTTCTGATAATAATCTTTTATCATCCCATCTTTCTCCATAAAATATATGATCCTTAATCTTGTTCTTTATTTTCTTTATGTCCTCCATCATCTCCATGCTTCTATTCTTTCACAGACTAATACTAGCTACATTTCACTACCCTCTCTCCTACATCTTGACCACTTACTAAATCACCTTCAATTTCCTTGCTGATCAAAATTTCCACTTATTGACATAGTCAGCATACCTGTAATTACAAATACATATGTGTATGAATACGTGTGTATAACATTTTCCTTTGGCTATTTCTCTTTCGCTGGATATTTAAATTGCTTCTATTACTTCATTGCAAATTCATTATCTCTTCTTTTGGCCCTAATTCTGCTTAGGGAACCACTATCCTTGCCACCATTTTGGTGCTATTCTCTACTCCTTACTCCCCTTTACCACACAAATACAATCATTTACCAAGTTTTGTTGATTTTACCTCCAATTATCTCTCACATTTGTGGTTTTTATCTCTATTAACATGGTCACTACCCTACTTCAGGCCTTTATCATCTCTCGGTGGGATTATTGTCACAGTCTCCTGACTCCTGGCCTATTACCTTTCCTTTCTCCAATCTATCAGTTTTCTGGCTCCATACTTTTGCACAAGCTTTCTCCCTATGTCTAGACGGCATTTGCTCCTCACCTCCTCCTCTTGGAGACTGTGGTTTCATTTAAAACTCATTTCAAGTGCCATCTACCATATGGAACACTTTCTGATACCACCAGCTAATAGTGTTCCCTCACCCCAGCAAATTCCTTGAATCAAGTTTGCCTATCTTATTTTTTATTTCTATGTGTTATTTCTTCCAACCCTTCTCTATAGCCTAATCAATATTGGGATTTATTATCATTATTGTTTTATTTTTTGCCAATTTGCTTATATATGAGACTCTAAATTTATAACAATAGCTGGCATCCACGTAGTATTAAGTTTTTCAAGCTACTTTATGTTATCTGATTCTATCCTTCTATCAGTGATGAGGGGTAAATTCCACTGGTATTGTGATCCTCATTTACAAGGGAAGATAAAAACCAGCACCAAAAACTGCAAAAACAATAATAACAAGAAGAAGAATATAGCACCAACTATGTGCCAAGAATTGTGATAAGCTCTTTATAATTATTAACTCATTTGATCCTCCCAATAACCATGGGAGATAGAGTAGAAACAAACGCAAGGAAATTGTATTCAACTGATTCTCTAAATATCCTTTCACTCCTATGGCTAAATGAACCTCCTTCTGGTACTGATAGATGGACTACAG
Organism: Pseudochirops corinnae; assembly: GCA_028646515.1. Taxonomy (NCBI): domain Eukaryota; kingdom Metazoa; phylum Chordata; class Mammalia; order Diprotodontia; family Pseudocheiridae; genus Pseudochirops; species Pseudochirops corinnae. The sequence goes on along the minus strand of CM053592.1, from coordinate 44,198,526 downwards.
ATGTCTTGCATAATTTCATTTTTGAACCTGAAGTATCAACCTGGCTGCATCAAGTTTTACCTACTGCAGCAGGACCTCCTCCATGCCATGATGAGGTATCACAGTAGACCTTGAGTAGAAGTTCCAACATTTTCCAAGGGATATTTTCTCTTAATATTGGTAATTTGTGCTCAATCAGTACTTTTATAATTGAATGGAACCATGATCTCATTGATGTAGACACTTCTTTCAACAATGCAAGATCCACTTATTGTCCCTTATGACATTTTGTCTATGCCCCTCTAAAAATCTCTCATTGAGCAGTTGAGGTTTTCCTCTACATATTTTAATATTTTATTAAAACTGTGTGGTATATAGATAGAATGACAAACTTGGAATTGAAAAGACCAGAATTCAAATCTACTTTGGATACTCATTTAACTGTGTGGAAAATCACTTAACCTTTCTCAGCCTCAGTTTCCTCATCTGTAACTGGGAATAATAATAATAGTACCGGCCTCAAAGCGGTGTGAAGATCACATGAGATAAAATGTTGAACATTTACATTTAAGAATTACATAAACATTAGCCATCATTATTATTCATAGATACGAGTGAATTATCTATGAATCCCAGTGAACAATTGAACATCTGTTATTGATCCCTCTTGACTGATCTTTCTCCATGTCTGGTCATTCTCATCTTTGTTATCTTAAATACCATTTCTTATGTGTAAATTAAAAGATTATATGTGTGTGTGTGTATGTGTATGTGAGAGAGAGAATGTGTGTGTATAATATATATATATACATATATATATATATATATATATATATATATATACATATGTGTGTGTGTGACAACCTTTTTATATCTACATTGAATAACTCCATCCATTACCCTTTGAATTGCCTACAATTCTGATTCATTTAAGATCATAGTGTTCCATAACCTGCAGCTATTTTGTGGCAGAGAGCTGATAGGGATAATCAAAGTACTGCACAATTTCTCCAATGTGATACAGCTCACACTTCTCCATTCAGTTTTGTTTTCAACTGTATTGCATCTGAAATAAACACATTTATGGACTGAGTTGTTTGTCATAACCAAGGCAATATTTATTCTTTTTCCACTAAGAAAGCTATATGATCAAAAACCCAATTTGATCTTTTCTGAGTGTCCATAGATCCAATTAAAGGAGCCCCTGCAGTGTTATGTAGCTCAATGTCACAAGCTTAATTAATTGTAAAATATAGTTTCCAGGAAACATTGTCTTCTATAAGGAATATTCTTATATTTGGATTTTGTTCTTATATTTGGGTAAGACATCCTTCATACCATTATATTATAGGACTATGTGTCAGCTGGGAGCTGTGGCAGCTCACCTAGACCCACACATTTCACTTTAGCATTAGAAAGTGCCTGGTACTTGAACTAAGGGTAGAGAAAACACTGAGGGCTATACACCACCTGGAATATATTGAACTTGTTCCAGATACCTGCTTCTCTCTAAATCCCTGCCATATGTTACCTTGTCTAGAATCCAGATCAAGATACATGCAAGTCACATCTCCCAAAGTGGGGTTCTCTGGCTCCAGCTTTCTCTTGGTGTTGGTTGTTACATTCACAGGATTAGGGACAACTCTTTTGAAAGAGGAGCCGTGCCTCCTAAGCCCGTGTTGAACCAGCTAACATATCTCTTTGAAAGCTTAAATAAACAAAACCAAATGAAACAGCCATGCATATATTCCATTTCATAGACCCGTAGAGTTCTTTGAACCCAGGATCTCAGATCCAGATACAATGAGAAAAAATTTCATATTCATAGTTCTCCTTATTTAATACTTTTCTTGCTTCCAATATTCAGAGAGTCATTGAACATAGTTATTATTGCTGTGGGTGCTTCTTTCAAATTATTTCATGTTATCTTGATATATGCATGGAAAATCATGTTGATCTTGGGAATGCCCAAGTAAGGAGATCCAACAATCAATGAAATCCTTTTATGGAAAACATTTTTAAAATACTATGAAGAAGAATTGGTGCAAAATTCTGAGCAGCATTGTCTTATAAAATAGCAGAGAGCTATAAAAGGGAAAAATGAATCTCCAAAGGGCTTAGCTTCAGATCCAAATTAGCCAAACCATCCTAAGAGACTTAGTAGATGAAACTGGAACAAATAAACAAAATTATACAAATGAGCCACCATTTTTACGTTGCCCTGTTTCCATCATCATCACTGGAACAACCACATTTCACCTTTAACAATTCAATACATTGATCGTCAATGATTGATGAGTTATGTGAGGAAGAAAGAGGGGTCCCTTATTTAGGCAAAGCAACTGAACCATTTCAACATGCTAGAGTTGTGCAATTTTGAAAGCAAGGAGAGATCAATTTACAAGATATATGATGAAGGAGAGGATACTACATGTTTTGAAAATATGCCAGAAAAAGAGGGAAGGAGTGATTTAAAAGAACATCAAGAACTACTGTTGAATCATATATCTACTTTCTCATGTCTACAAAAAAGTTATGATTGGTCTACAAATATAGTGGGGTATCCTTGATGAAAAGTATCAGGAGGAAACAGAAAGACTTTCAAAAATAATTGTCTACATTACATTACATCTTAGGTATGAATTAACTACAGCTTATCATGAACTTTGATCATAAGGAGTCAAATAAGAGACTTTTTTTTCAGAAAATATACAATAAGGAAAGGTAATGGGAGCAAGAGACAAAAGACAAATTCTGCACTGCATCTAGGCAATGTTAAAATATATACATCTCTATGTTTATAGAGAGATATATCTATTTCTATATCTATTTATAGCTATAAGTTGATGTCCTTCCCTAATTCCTCCCTAGGTCTTTGAATATATATGTATATGTGTGTGTGTATATACATATATATATGTTTATATATATATGTATGTATATGTGTATGCATGTGTGTGCATATATATAAGTATCTGTATATATATGTGTATACGTTGTGTATGTTTGTGTATGTGTGTGTATGTGTATATATGTATGCATCTATATGTATGTGTACACACATGTA
>CM053592.1:44161797-44194980 GCA_028646515.1 Pseudochirops corinnae | reverse complement strand
TGAGATCCACTTGAAATGTTGACTTATGTGAGTTAGGCATGTTGTTGAGATACAGTCTTCCATGTTTTAATAAAGCTGTGTTTTTATATAAAAACAAAGCCATGTACCTGGAACTTGTCAATGTTGCTGATAGTTTTAGTTCTTTAGAATGGAAATATCTTTAGTGCCCATGGGTCCTTAATACCTTTACTGCCATATGGCAGTTCCCACATGATTGGAGACATGGATTCTCAGGAGGAAATATCTATCTTTCCAGGGAAGGTACTTTGCAAAACCAAGCTATTTTCACAACAGAAAATCTCACAGAGCTTTTCCTATTTTATGGAAATTAGCCTAGAAGTTAAGCATGATTAAAAGTAATTAAATGCAATATTTAAGCAGATATGTGACATGATTTCTCATTACCAAGTTTTCTGGAAATGTTCAATTTGCATCTCACCATAAGAGTATTCTTTAAATACTTAAAACCAACAAGGATTTAGAATACATGTGTATACTACCACTACTTAGGCAATATTATATATCATTAAATGTTTTGTCTCTAATCATCATAACCTATCTATACTACTGTACGATTATTATGGAATCCTATTAATATGTTTGTGAGACTGGCTAATGGGGCTTAAAGAAACTTACATTAAGTTTCAATATTTCCCTATGTTTGATTTCTTCCTAGACTTCAGTGCCTAGACGATTATAGGGCAAAATTTAATTTACCCCAAATGTTCTGGTAATCAATTAGAGTGTGCTAATGATCTTCTGAAATGTGTGGATCCATTTCCCTACCTTAGTAAATAAAATATAGTATAAATAATTTACTCTTTGGTAAATGAAGATCTTATAAAACTTCAAACCCAATAATAAACAGGGGTGTGCTAGAACCAGTTTGTACCAGTTCAAACTAGCCAAGAGCTGGTATTAAATTTACACCTAGGAAAATTATCAAATGCCACAAATCAGGACTTGATTTTTTGTTTTGTTGGTTGCCTAGACTTAAGAAAGTAATGGAAAAAATTTTACTAATGCAGATTAAATTTAAAAGCTTATAAGTTTTGGAAGAACCAACTGCTAAACATTTATTAGTCAACGTATCATAACAGAGCTATATTCATTATTGAGCTAAATGTGCCCTGATCCTAGGCCATGCCTATTTAAAGTGATAAATGCTAAATCATTACCAATTTATTTTCTCATAATTGACTAATTGATATCATTTTGGGGTGATTTGATTAAATGGATTTTCAGTGCATATGTTTACATGTTTCTTATATTCAAATCTAAACTTGAATATGAATCAATAATCAGGACTATATGTAGAACGTAGGATGCAAAACACAAGGGGAAAATGTGTTTCTTTGGTCTAGGAAGGAAGACAGAATGAATAAAAATTTGGAAATGTTATAAAATAGAAAGAGAACTGGATTGGGAGGTGGAGGACAAGAGTTTTAATTCCAGCTCTATAAATTCACTACCTATGTGACCTTGAGCACTTTAACCTCCTTGGGACTCATTTGTAAAATGAAAGGTCTGACCAGATGACCTAGAAGGTTTCTTTCACTTTTGCCTCCATTATCTCTTTTCTGAATACAGGAAATTTATTTATAAGAATGAGTAATTTGAATTTAATTCTCCTTGTACTCTTTCCTTAGGCCCTCCTTTCTCCTTCCCCCCATTCAGACCTTTAATTAGCTCCACCTCTTCTGAAAAATGGAATGTCCTTTTTCAGACACATTGAAATCACACATCATAGATGAAAATTACATTTCAAGACAGCATTCATTTCCCTTAATGTATGAAGAAATTCAATTCAGCAGATTTTGACTACTATGTTCTTATTATGCAAATTTTAAAACAGCATATATATCTTTGCTGGGGGGGAGTGCTATTGAACCCCTAGAGATTACTAAGAGTATGATTTTTGCTGCTACATTAATGCATTTTACATCATTGATCCAGAATTAGAAAAGGTCCTGGAGACCATCTGTTCTAACTTCCTCATGTACAAATGTATTACAGAACTGAGGGCCCCAAACCCAAGTTTTTACTAGTAATTTACTAGTAACCATCAGACAGGATTTGAATGCAGGTCCTCTGGTTCCAGGGCCAATTTTTCTTTCCATGATATCACATTGTCTCATCCACACATGAAAGAATTCCTGTGTTTACATTTGAAATTCCTCTCTCACCTTTTTCCTCTCACCTCCATATCCCTAGATTTGAGGAAAGAAATACAAGGATATTTTTCTACCTCTTCATAATTTTCTCCTTGACAGGCCACAGTTTGTCAGTAACAGCAGCACTGAAGCTCAGAAGGCTTGATAAATGTAGTTGGAGGGGTTTAGACCATATTTCAGGAAACTCTGTTTGCCATAAATAAATGGACTAGTGCTTATCCCCTGTTCAATATTCTCCGCCTCCAAAATCTTCTTCCAAAGCCGATTGTTGCTGCTGAGGGCCACTATAGCCAGACCCAGGTGTTCTGTACAGTGCACCTGAGAGCCGAGGTTCACAGATGTTGGCAGCAGCTGCAAGAGTCATGCCCTTCTAGTTGTTTGGAACTGTAATATCCTCATACATTATAAACTTTGTTCTCTCCTTTGCAAGTTATTTGAAAGGATTTATAAACTGTACTGAGAAAAATCATTACTCTATAGGAATTACAACATATATGGACTTCTCCTTGCTAAGATTTGCACTACTTGTCTATGTCACATGAACTAGGATATTGTTAGGAAAATGATATATTTACTGAGAAAATCCTTAAGGAGCTATGAATGAGCAGCTCTGGCTTTTAAAAAATTGGAAATAACTTGGATGACTGACTTTTTGTGTGTCTTATCCAAACAAACTGGATGAGGCAATCATTCTATGATTCTGGGAAGTGGATGGGAAGAAAATTAAAACAAAACAAAACAAAATCAAACCAAAAACACTGTTGAAAAGTACAAGGGTGGCCTATATTTCTAAAATTGATTACATCAATGGATGAAATCCACCATATTGTGCAATACAGATAAAGTCAAACTGAGAATGTCTGTATTGTAATATTACTTCAACTCAGTTAAGTTGGAAAAATCACCTTCTGATACATTATGGTTTGAGTCTTAGTTTTGCCATTTAAGACTGCTATGTGATCTTGGGTAAATCATTTAAGTCACTTGACTGCTCTCTACCTAATTTCCCTCCTCTATAAGATGACGTTAAAACTTCTTGTACTATACAACCTTATAAATTTGTGACAATTGCTTTGTAAATTGTTAATGTCTACATAAATATTAGCTATAGTTAAAATCATAGTAATTCATTTTCATTGATTGAACTCATTATTTTTCCTCTCAAACTCTAACTTCTTCCTAGCATCTTTATTGCTTTTGAGGGCACCATCATCTCCCCAATCCTCAGGCTCTCAACTTAGATGAATCTTAGAGTCCTAACTCATCCCCTGTATCTCATATGTTGAAAAAGCCTAATGATTTTATCTTTATAATTTCTCTTGTATATACTTCCTTCTCTCCTTCATCAAACCCCTACCCTGGTATAAGTCATCATCACCTGATATTTGAATTATTGCAGTAGTTTTGCATAGAGGCAGCTAGGTGACATTGTAGAGAAAAGGTTGGTCCTGGAGTCAGGAAGACCTGAGTTCAAATTCAACCTCAGATACTTCCTGTCTGTGTAACCCTGAGCAACTCACCTAGCCCTATTTGCATCAATTTCTTCATCTGTAAAATGAGCTGGAGAAGGAAATGGCAAATAGTTCCAGTATCTTTGCCAAGAAAACCCCAAATACGACCACAAAAAGTTGGACATGACTGAAAAAACAAAACAACTCTTTGCTTATTTTTTCCCCATTAGATTGTGAACTCCTTCAGGTCAGAGACTGTGTTTGTTTCTGTTTTGCCTTTTGTACCCCCAGTGCTTAGTGAAGTGTCTGGTATATAGTAAGTACATAAAAATGTTTGTTGACTGAGTGGCATTTGTTGTCATTTTATTTTTTATTGTACTGAAATTTCGTAGTTTATATTTTCCCACATTTTAGAGGTTAATATTCTCTAAGTTTTCTAAAATTGTATTTATTTCTCTGAAACTACTCTTCTTAATTTTTTTCTGTATTGAAAAATAGTTTTCCCCAACTCTTTGATACAATGTGTTATCCCCCTCTACATCCCCCTCTCCACCCAAGGAAGAGAATAAACTATCAGTACTGAAGAAGGATGTTCCTAGAGTCTTTTCACTGGCTAAGCATTTTTCCTACTCTTCTATGTATCAGTCTATACAACTATGCAGTGAAACCATGCCCAAACGCAACTCTAGATCTGAGAATCATAGAGAGAATATCATCAAAAGGAAGGAAGAGAAGGGACAGTATTGGCATTTACCTAGCATGCTCCGAGGTGCATTTCCATATACTCTTTGTATCCAGGGAGAGAATGCTTTCCAGTTAGTAGAGTAACATCATGGATCCAAAGAACAATATTCTTTCTGTAGGAGAAATTTGAGAGAAGAACAACAACAAAAGAGTTTTATCCCTTCTCTATCTATAGCTGCCTTATCAGATTGGAAGTTTGGGTCAAAGTTATTATTGCAGAATTGTTCTTTGACTAAGCTTTTATGTTTCTTTGATCACTTGTCTGTTCAAGAGCAGTCATCTGAAACTCTTCTATTTTCTGCCATGCTTGTCTCTTCGTATTTTTTTTTCCAAATTGACATAAGCCATATTTTCAAGCATAGCCAGCTCATTTAGGACTCATTCTTAGTTTTCTTAAGTTTATATCACCAACTCAGGATAAAGGATAGAGTATTTTACCATTTTTAGATACCAAGGAGAGATATATAGGTAGGTTTTCTGGGTTGAATATGTATGTGTTTAATTCTAGAATCAATCAAAGAAGCTTTTGATCACTTACTGGGCACCAAGAACACAAAGACAAATATGAAACAAAACTTATCCTCAAGAAGCTTGCATTCTGTCTGGAGAAACATACATGACAGAAGAATCAACTATTCATTGGATGTGAGTTATTATAAACAATAGTGCCTTTTGAAATATCCCATTCATAGTCCTCTATGACAATGCTTCTAAAACACTCTTTCACACCCAGTGAAACTCATGGCTTACTTATAAACCACGGCATATCCTTTGACAAACCCCCGCTCTGTGGAGAAGCACTGGCCAAGAGAAATTAGTGGAGGGTATGACTTAGCTGGTTCAGAGACTATCCAATATTTATAAAATACTGAGTACAGTGTCTGGTGATAGTAGGCTAACTGCTTACTCCCATCTTTTCCCCTATACCCCTGCACTGATTCTCACTCTCTTAATAAAGTCTTATAGTCTGCCCCTTTCTTCTCTAAAAAGCAAAACATTTTAATGTTCAGTCTCTTGTAAAAGACATGTATCTTTCTTTGTTCTCTTAAATCACATCAGACCTTAGCCCACCATCAAAACACATTGAAAATTAAAGCAAATCATGCTACTAGATTAATCAAGTTTTATTCTTCTTAGATTTTATTAATCGTGACTCTCTATTAATGAATATTTCTGTGTTCTGAACAGAACAAATACTTATGCCAATTATAATGGGCATATTCTTAAGAAATGCTTAATTGTTAATTGATTGTACTGATGACCTTGGGGCAAAGACTGATTCTGAGTCTTTTAAATCATCAAAGAATGATCAAATTATGTTTAGCAAAGTCTGATTGAAGGGGCAGCTAGAGGATTAGTCTCAGAGTTAGCAAGACATGAATTCAAGTTCCACTGGCTATGGGAGTCTGCTTAGGCTAGTACGAAGATGCTGATTTGCAATGGTAAAGAGAGTTTCTCCATTGAGAGTTTCAAGGAGGAATTTTGTAACAGGCAATGGGTTTGACTCAATTTCCCTTCTAACTCTGAGATTCTGTAATACCATGAGTACAAAGGAAGAAAAGACATAAGGGTAACACTGAATGGCAGCAACTCAATGAAACGCCAATCAGATGGACCCTATGTGTTACAGACTGAGTCACTGGCTTCTTGACATGATGCCAGGAAAGTCATTAGTCTGTCCAACTGTAGTTGGGAAGGAAGAGCAGATGCTCACTAAAAGGTCTATATGGTATCTAATGAAGATTTCTAAGGAAAATTATGCTTAAAAATTCTAATTTAATGATCAAGTAAAACCTTGGTAAAAGCTAGTTTATTTTTAAATCATATTTTCCCTTGGGCATAGTTTAGAATAAAAACTATTGACTTGGTAGTAGAGCACGTCTCACACACGCGCGCACACACACACACACACACACCTCACACCAAAATATGCTAATCATATCTTAACTGTTTTACAAAGAATTTCACAGTAGAGGCAGCAAATGTTACTGATTTGGAAAGCACATATGCCCATGATTTACACATCCTAATAACTTTTTTCCAAAACCAGAAAAAGGAATTGTCAATGAAAAACCTTTGAAGGACTGCTTATGATTTAGAGGTAGCACAACAGCATCTACTAGAGGGTCAACATGCCCTGGAGGACCAGAGCATGTTGGAGAAACCACAAAATCCAGATAGAAATTCTTGACTGGTTCACCGCCAACATCATTGAAGGGGGAAAAAAATAAACTCTGTTAGATTACATGAGGGAGCAGTTTGATGCAGAGAGAAAACAGTACTAAATGCTCATTACTTTTAACTGTGCATTAACGGTGCAATTTAAATACTCAAGTACATGGATAGAGAAGAGATTTAAATAGCAACCTTCCTTTCAAAGAAAAAGAACCCTGCTGATGGGAGCATTTTGTTAAAAGACCTACGGGATCAATTGGTAATCTTGCACTTTGAGCAGAAGAGGGAGTAGGGGGAAAAACTGAAATGTGAACAATACAACAATTGGGTTTTCTTCCATCCTTATTCTTGCTATGGGAATGACACACAATTTTGTCTTGGTTACTTAATAAATAAAAAAGTCAAGTACAGAGTCTATCTGCTTGAGGTCTGATTCACCTAAGACCCCCTGTCTTGTGCAGGGGTACCCACAATTTAGAGGATTTAGGGTCATAATGGTAATTTTCCCAGAGGACTTTCATAACTTGGCATGATAATTTTCATGAACTTGTTTGAATTATGAAGTTATTTGTCATTTTATGCACCTAGATTGAATAAAAATGAAGTTCCCTACTTTGAATGAATTTATCCATGATTTTCTCCTCACTCTTGGCTTTTATTCCTTTCAGGCAAGTACAGGCTCCACAGTATGCTGAATGCTTTTTTTCCCCCTCAACCCACCTACCAGTTTTTATTTGCTTTGCTCTCTAAGACCACTCTGGCTTCTCACCATCTTTAACTCTATGCTATCCCCCACCTAATAATTTGGCTCCATTCAACTCCATTTCTCTATAGCATGGATAGATAGTGACAGGTGACAAAGAGCCCAGGCAATGGGATCTGACTATATTTTCTAGAAATAGGAGCAAAACACTGAGAGGGGCATTAAAAATGGAAAATGAAAGGCCATATGCAGTCTTTATGAATACCAGAAAAGCACTGAAAGAAAAATTATGTTGGAGGTATAAGGGAAAAGGATGAGAAGAAACTCAGTATGCACGCACACACACACACACACACACACACACACATACACACACATACTCACATGGAAAGGGAGATTCACTATGAAGAAGGAGGGAGTCTGATTTTAGCGGACCAAGTTGACTGTGATAACAGGAGACAGGGCAATATAAGGATTGTTTATTGGAACAAACAAATAGAGAGCCAACTATTGGAGAGGAGCTCAAACGTGAAACCACTTCAAGTAATGTGGAAAACTCCCAAAGTGGAAATAGTTACAGGAAAATTTCTATGACACTTTGTTACTGACCAGAGATGAAGTGACTCAAAGGGATAGGCTTCTGAAGACAGGGCATCAGGATTGTGTGGTGATATGCTTTATATCACTAGGGACATAGCAGATGTGAAGATACTAACCTCTTCTAGAAAAGGGCAATCTATTCCCCTAGCCCTTGGGAAATTTCCTAAACTCCATTACTTGTATCCTGACCCTGGAAAGAAAAGGTTAGAATGCTGAGAAATGAGGGTTTTTTCCTTTCTTTTTTCTTCACTTTTCTTCCCCTTTCTTCCTTTCTCTTCTATTATTTTTTTCACTTTTCCTTTGTTTTCTTTTCTTCTTTCTAACAGTCTTCTCTGTCACCAAAAAGTATAGGTCATACTTAAAGAAAAATGACAATACACTGACCTGAATAATATATTGTATCCAGTCTGGTCACCAATATCTATTTCTCCTCTATCAGTACTTTTTCAGTGCTCCAGAAAGCACTGGGCTCACTGAGAAATTTCAAAATGTCAGAATTGCCTGACCATTGAAAAACTAGGGTCCCAAAATTCTGGCATGATATTTCAGTAGGGTGTAAGAGTGAAAATTACATCAGTCATTGTCATTGGATTGGCAGCTCTAGGCTGGACTGATAATGCAATGTACATTCATCACGGCTCACTCTCCTGTTCTGGGGTTCACTGTGTTGCATCATGTGACCAACAAAGACTCCCACACTCTCACAACTCACCTTTCAACCTTTATTTCACTCACCCACAAGTCATCAGGTAGTGCGGCAGAGTAGGAAAAGAACTAAATCTGGGGGTTAAAAACCTGAGTTTGAGTCTGGGCTTTAATCACATGTTTGATCTTAGGCAAATCACTTGATCTTTCTCTAGGCCTAAATTTCCTCAGGAGTAAAAATGAGTCTTGAAAAAGATGACCTTCCTTCTTTAAATCTGTAATTCTATTACATGTTAAGTGAGACAGTAGCTCTATTCCAGTGATCTCCTCTTCCAAAACCTTGCCTAGTCCTAGACACAACTGTTCACTACTTATAGTGCAGGATTCTTGGAGGAGTCTACTTATACATTACAGGGTACTATCTGAACCTTCTTCTACCTGAGAGGATCATAGGATTTTATAAATCGAAGAGTTTCAAAAGTTAACTATTTCTACCCTCTGATTTTCCAAATGATAAAACAAGAACATTAAATGACTTGACCAAGGTCACACAGGTCATATGTAGCAGGGGCTGCACTATACTTATACCTAGAGCTTTTGACTCCAAATCTCACATGGTTTCTATTATGCCACACCATGGATCACATTATAAGCATCTACCCATTCTGATATTCTCTCAGGATGTCCTCAAGTTAGATCTAGGGAGAAAGGAGAAGGGGCAACATATGTAAGAGTCAAAGTAAGTCTTTATTTTTTAAAGGTAGAATCTAGGATTTTATTTAGATCTCCCTTAAACTGTTGGAACTGAGAACCAGACACACATAATAAACCTTTCTTCCAAAAAATTGATCCTGAAAGGTACTTTCTGCTTAGAGCAATAGTAATGGACTAAACATGAAAACAAATAGGCTTCTCTGTGCCACACTGGTCAAGTCAGTTTCCTCTATGTCCATCTGTATTAGCTATTCATTTTCTTCTATTAATACCAGCCAGATCCTCTTGTAGAAGTAACTCAAGATTCTTCTGTAGGACAAATACGGCCCCACCTGGGAATGCTGAAAACAAGCCAACAGAATTATAGCAAACTAATCAACATTTAATCCCAGATACTCTGACTCTGAATTTAATTTTTTGTCCCACATCATAACACACTGATTCATTGTTCTTCCCCTCTCTTCCATTCTATCTATCATTCTGGCACAGAAGAAATAGAGATATAGTTGTCAGTACACATATGCAAAGGAGGCAGCCTCTTACGTACTGTCATTGGAGAGACTCTCTAGCTGGAAAGACCCACCAAAGCTAGATTAATTTATTTGGTTTAAGGATTAATCCAAACAAATGTCTTTGTTTTAATAATTCCCATTACAGAATTTCCCTTTCAAAATTCAACCAGCCATGGGAGAAGCAACATAACGACATGCTTAATTGTATATTAGTTAATGGAATCACTTTCCTTTCAAAAATAATGTTTTATTGAAGTATTCTGTTTAACATAGCAATCACTACCCAAAAAATCTTCCTCCAGTGTACCTTCTCTTAAAAAATAACAACAGAAAAACAAATCTTTAGCCAAAAATGCTTTTCAAATGGTTTTTCAGTTTTTACTTAGATATTCTTGGATTTATTGAAAACAGGGCCATTGTGTTCATTTTTCTCTAACTTCCTCTTGTTTTATCCAGTTATATTGATGTCCTTTTCTTTCTTTTTTTAAAAAATTAATCATTTATTTATTTTTAGTTTTCAACATTCATTACCACAAGGTTTTGAGTTATAAATTTTCTCCCTGTCTTTCTCTTACCCCCACACCAAGATAGCGAGCCTACTGAATACCACTTCCCCCAATCTGCTCTTTTATATCCTCCTCCATAACACCCCCCCCCCCCCGCCAACTTTCTAGTAGGGCAAGATGGATTTCTATACCCTATTCATTTGTTTTTAAAAATTGGATTTCCAGATTCTTTCCCTTCTTCCCTCCTCACCAACCCCCCACTGGGAAGATAAGCAATTTTATAAAGGTTGAACATGTGTAGTTACACAAAACATTTCCATAGTAGTTATATTGTGAAAGACTAACTATATTTCCCTCCATCCTATCTCACCCCCACACATTCTATTTTCTACTTTGATCCTGTTCATTTTCAAAAGTGTTTGCTTCTAATGACCTTCTCCCTCAATCAGCACCCCCTTCTATTATCCTCGCTCTTATTCCCTTCCCCCCTACTTTCCTGAAGGGTAAGATACCCAAGTTGAGTGTGTATGTTATTCCTTCCTTAAGCCAAATTCAATCAGAATAAGGTTGACCCATTACCTTTCACCTTCCTGTTCTTCCCTTCCATTGTAACAGTTTTTCTTGCCTCTTTCATATGAGATGATTTACCCTATTCTATTTCTCCCTTTCTCATTGTTCCATTATATTTCTCTCTCTAATCTCTTAATTTTATTTTTTAGATATCATCCTTTCCTGTTCAACTGATCCTGTGCCCTCTATGTATACATGTACACACATATACACACACTCACATATGTACTTATATACATATACACCTTCCTATACATACACAAAAATACACACACACACATAAATTCCCTTCAACTATACTCATACTGAGAAGTCTCATGAGTTACAGTTATCTTTTTTTCCATGTAAATAGTTCACCTTTAATAAGTTCCTTATGATTTATTTTCCCTGGTTACCTTCTCATGCTTCTCTTGCTTCTTGTATTTGAAAGTCAAATTTTCTTTTCAGTTCTGGTTTTTTTCATTAAGAATACTTGAAAGTCCTCTATTTCATTGAATGACCATATTTTCCCCTGAAGCATTACACTCAGTTTTGCTGGGTAGGTGATTTTTGGTTTTAATCCTAGCTCCTTTGACCTCCAGAACATTACATTCAAAGTCCTTTGATTCCTTAATGTAGATGTTGCTAGATCTTGTGTTATCCTGATTGTGTTTCCACAATACCCAAATTGTGTCTTCCTGACACCTTGTAATATTTTCTCCCTGACCTGGGAACTCTGGAATTTGGCTATAATATTCCTGGGAGTTTTTTTGCAGGGGGATGTTTTTCAAGAGAGAATCAGTGAATTCTTTCAATTTCTATTTTGCCCTCTGGTTCTAGAATATCAGGGCAATTTTCCTTGAGAATTTCTTGAAGGATGATTTCTAGGCTCTTTTTTTGATCATGGCTTTCAGGTAGTCCGATAATTTTAAAATTATTTCTCCTAGATCTATTTTCCAGGAGAGTGGTTTTTCCAAGAAAATATTTCACATTCCCTTCTATTTTTTTTTCATTTGTTTGGATCTGTTTTATAGTATCTTGATTTCTCATAAAGTCATTAGCTTCCATTTTCTCCAATCTAATTTTGAAGGAATTATTCTCTTCAGTGAGTTTTTGAAATTCCTTTTCCATCTGGCCAAATTTCTTTTTTAAGGCATTCTTCTCCTCACTAGCTATTTTTGGTCTCTTTTGCCATTTGAGTTAGTCTACTTTTAAGGTGTTATTTTCTTCAGTATTTTTTGGGGGTCTCTTTTAGTAGGCTGCTGACTGACTTTTCATGATTTCCTTGCATCATTCCTATTTCTCTTCCCAATTTTTCTTCCACTTCTCTTACTTGATTTTCAAAATCCTTCTTGAGCAAATCTATGGCATGTAACCAGTTCATATTTCTCTTTGAAGCTTTTGATGCAGGAATTTTAACTTTGTTTATCTTCTTCTGGTTCCATGTTTTGATCCTTTTTGTCTCCCCAAAAGGATTCTATGGTCTGATTGCACTTCCTGTGCTTGCTCATATTGTCAACCAATTATTTGACTTCTGAGCTCTTTGCCATGGTAGAACTCTGCTTCCAGAGTTGAGAGAGCTGTGTCCCAAATTGCTGGGGTTTTCACAGTTGTCAGAGGTATGAGGAAGGCACTCTCTCTACAGCTCCCACAAACTCTGGCATGCTGGTGTTCCTCACTCCAGAATCACCACCAAGACTTTGACCCAGATCTAAGCAGGTCAAAACAAGAGCAATTACTTTCTGAAGGGTTTCTTGGTCCCCCTACAATCTTCAGGCCAGGAGCTTTGGAGGCAGCCATATGGCAGCAGCAGCAACTGCCAGGATTCCTCTACCTCTCACCCCAGGGTCAGGGACTGGACCACATTCTTCTCTCACCCAGTTCCAACAGAGTTCCCTATTGACCTTTTAATTTCTCTTTGGCATTTATGGGTTGAGAATTCTGGAAACTGACACAGCTGCTGGTGATTCACTCTCCTAAAGTCTGCTTTGACAGGTCTGTGACACTGGCAGATCTCAAAGATCACAGTCAAACTTTAGTTCACCAACATACCCTTCTTAAAAATGTGGTGACGATAACTATACATGGTGCCTGTAAGAAGGGTGATTGAATCTGACTTTGCATTATCTTGAGATGGTGGAGGGAAATTAAGTCTAGGCATAAATGCTCACTCGCTTTTTTTTGTTAGAAGTTTTCCCCTCCTCATCTGCTTTTGAATTTTTTTTTTAATTTACATGCATCTGGTAAACTTAAATGGGAGAGTGACCTTGCTGAAAGTTTCTTTCCCTTCTGTTCTAGGAGCACTGGAACAAAATAAGAAATATTAGGCCACTATTCCATCTAAGGAACCCTGATTTCTTTTATGCAAACCACTATAGTAGGATGAATTTAAAGACCTCTATGGGATAAGGGTCAAGATATTGGTTAAAACACTGATAAGTAGAGACTTTGTGACTACTATATTGGAACTTAAGATATTTGGGCAGTGAGCTCAGGATGTAAATAGAAGTATTGAGCTGGTAACTTGTCTTTCTGTTTTTGTTGTTGTTGTTAGGGGTCTTTTCACCAGCAAAACTACCTTGCGTGAAAGTTATTTTCTTTTTACTCTTTTTTTTTTATTGTTACTTCTATTTATTTGGGGGATTTTCCACATATTTGGGAGATATTTCCTCATAATTGGAAATAGGAGTTAGATACAACTTCATATTCAACTATTTTGCTTCAAGTCCCCTTATTTTCTTTTTGACAGATGGCAACTGCCAATAGCTCAAGGGTGGACAAAACATTAAAATATAGTGGAGAGAATGAGGCAGATAAGTAAAACAGAAGGTGCTGAGGAAAAATTTTTTTAAACTAATAATTGGTAACAATTATAGATCACTTTAGTATTTGAAAAGTAGTTTACACATTTTGTCTCACTTTATTCTTACAACAAACCTATGAGGTGTGTGCTATCATCACTAAACTAAAGATCTAGTATAACTCTTTCATTTACAGATGAGGAAACTGAGTCTCAGAGAAGTTAAGAGACTTACATAGGGTCAACTATCTCTTAACTGTCTTAAGTGGCAGGATTTGAACTCATCTTCCTGACTCCCAGTCCAGAATTTTATCCTCTATGCCTCCTTGTCACTTACTTTTCTCATAAAACTCTTGTTCTTCAAGGATTTCTCATGGAATTAAAGGCAGTTTTTTCTAAAGGAAGTGACTTTATAGACTTAGTCAAACTCCTCTCATCCAATTTTTCAGATGAGAAAACTGAGACCCAGAAAGATCAAGAGACTTGGCCAAAGTAACACCTCTAAAGAGTAGAAGAGTTAAGAGTAGAAGGACTCATTCTTGTATTGTTAAGTCATAGAATAGTGTCCATCATGCAAAAAGAAAATGCCAAAGTGTAAAGCCAAGCATGAGCAGCTTTCTGCTGCTGTGAACAGCTTCAAGGTTCTGATTACATATTATTTATTATATTATATTATATTATATTATATTATATTATATTATATTATATTATATTATATTATATTATATTATATATTATTATCTATTTATTCAGTAATAAACATTGACAGAAATCAAAGTACAGCATTCACAATGTTTTGACATAACAAGTTATCACTAAAGTGACCGCACAGTTTTCACCAAAGTGGCCACATAGTTTTAAACAAAGTACAATCATTCAGTAATTCCTTAACTCAAACATCCTTAAGAAGCAGGACTCCTTAAGGGATACAAAATACAAAGGTCAAAGTTCTCCTCCCCAGGTCATATTGTCTTACTCTCTCAGTCAAAAAGTCTTCTTTCTTCTTAACTGGAGATTAGTTTCCAATCATCCTTAAGTCAATCAGCCTGAAGAGGTACAGAATACAGAGTATAAAGCCCTCCCACCCCTAGGCCACAGTAAATCACTATCTTCTCAGTTTGCATTAAATACTCAAGGAGAGATCTTTTCATCTTGACTTGAGGCTGGCTTTCAGACTCCATGGTTCCTCTACCATGGTCCCAGCTCCTGCCCGAACCTATCCAACTATCATCTAGATTCAAGGAAAGGCAGCTCTCAGCTCCTTGTCCAGCTCCTCATCCAGATCCTTGTCCAGTTCCCATTCCACACTGAGGTTCACAGTGTCCATTCCACCTCAAGTCCTTCATAGTTTCTGTTTCTGGGAAGACAAAGCTTAAAAGAGCCTCAATAACATTCATGCACATTGCCAGCACCATCACCAATTCACTATCTGCCTGTGAAACAACACAGATCTACCAACAGGATCTAAGAAGTCAACACAAATCATCAACATAGAAATCAACACAGACCCACCAACAAGGTCTGAGAACTCAATGTCAATCTTCAGTACAGTCCCCGGACCTCCGAAACCCTCCTCCAGGACTTCTGTAAACAGACAACCAGAAAATCTTCTTTTAGGGCTTCCAATAAGGTCCCAGGGCTTCTACACAAAGTATCATAAACAAACCTCAACACAGACAGAACAGATAAACATAGAGTGCCAGGATGCCACCAGTTTTCTCCTTCACTACAAGAGCTCTTTTCTTAGTTCATCTCAGTTTTCTCTTCTCAATTCTGCTTTCTCTAGGCTGGGCCTCTCCTTATATATGGTTATTAGCTCTTCCCCTTCCTGTTGCATCTGCAACAGGAGTTCACAAGTTCTAGGATTCACAAGTTGTGGGATTCACAAGTTCTGTTCCTCAACAAAGACATGATAGATCATAGGCAAGAACTGAAACAATGTATCAACTAAATAGCTGAAACGAGGTGTTAACTACTTCTTTGCTTGCCATTACACAAAGGAAAGCAAAATTAATGTGAAAACAACTCACATTTTTGCTATCATCACTGGAAGTAAATGCTACTTGTTTCCCAAGAATGCTTTTGTCTAAAATCAAACGCTTCCACTTCCTGCTTCAGTATCTTGTTCTTCCAATTTTGTTAAGGCTCAACACATCTATGATGGCAGGCCAGAATGTAGATGTTGTTTTCCAAAGTCTGGGTAGTCCATAGGCCAACACAAATGTCTATTTGTATTTTTCCACCATATGAAATTTCCATCAAGTTGAATACAAAGTGCTGTATTTAGAAATATCATATTCATCTTCACGTAAATATATTTGGTTCATTTGTTTCTTAGATAATTTTATCCTTGGTGGATCTGTAATCAACCAAACTATTATGGTTTATATTTTACTTTTTAAGCGAGGAAGGAAGAAAAAGGATAGAACTCTCTCTCTCTCTCTCTCTCTCTCTCTCTCTCTCTCTCTCTCTCTCTTTCTCTCTCTTTTTCTGTCTCTCCCTTGCTGCTTTCCTCCTTTCTTCTTTTTTCCCCATATTTCTTTGAGGGCAATTCATATCAATTCACTTCTCCATACTTTAAAAATTTTTTTATAAATATATTCTTAAAGTCAAACTAGCATTAGGAAAAACAAACTCCTTCTCTATTGCCATTTTAGCTATATCTATATATTGAATATACATTTATTTTTAAAAATCAGGGATTCTTCACTATATTAATCAGTCAACAACTATTTACTGAGCATTCACTATATGTCATGTACTTCAATAAATACTGAGAACAAAAAGAAAGGCAGAAACATGTTTCATTCCTTAAAGGAGTTCATGTTCTTCAAGGAGAGGTTTTATGCAAATAATTATAGATATGTAGAAGATAAAATTGAAAGTAATACAGGTAATAATAATAAATTGCAGGTAACCCTGGAGTGAAGGTGCTAGTTAGGGAAGTGGGAAGAACAGTGAGAAAGGCCTCTAGAAGAAAGTAGAATTTGAGTTGTCTTAAAAGGGGTTAGGGAAGCCAAGAAGAGTAGGTGAGGAGAGAGAGTAGTGCAGTGATGGAGGGTCTCGGCAGCAGGTGAAAAATGCATAAAACCTAGAAATGGAGTCTTATGTAGGCCAATATATCAAAGACTTTCCAACATCTACACTAGAGTTCCAACTATGGCAGGTAACGACATGTACTAAGGACTTTAACAATTCTGGACAGTCGTTCATGTAAACCCATCATTGATCTAGTTGTTAGTTTCATGAGTTTATGTGAGAGAAATCAAATGATCAAAATACTCCTAATGGGGCACTCAATCTGGTGATGAGCCTTTCTGAATTGAGCTAGGTTGATGCTCATAGGACATATGAACATTTTGTCATCTATTTGAAGCCTTTCTTTGTCGGTAGGACCAACAAAATTTCTGAGTCACTCAGCTCCCCACCATGAAATATGAAGTTATTAATACAATGAAAGCTACCTAGTATGCTATATAGAAAAAGGTTATTTAGTGAAAATGAGAATATCATGCACTTTGAGGTAATGATCTCACCACACTCACTGAATGAGTGTCATTTCAGCTTTCCTGGGAGAAATGGTTAGTATGGAGTTGCTAACAAGACAGCACATGCTATGATTATAAGAAACTCTCAAAAGAGTACTAATTACTTCTGGGGATTTTGTCTTTTGTACTGATTGAGTTCACTTTTCAATTCCCAGTTCCAGGATTTTTATGCAAACATGAGTTTGAAAAGGCTATTTATGGTTTGGAAGTAAAATAAAAGGTTTTTAGTTCTAAAATGTTATGAGATCAATGAAATGTAAGACAATACTAAGTTCCAATGATGAATGGTAACTTTAGCTCAGGTCTATTCTACAACTAGTGGAAATTGGATGTGAACCAAATACGTGAGGACATCCTGCCACTTTTAAGTCAGTATTCCCAATGCTAAAAGAGAAGTATTACTCTGCTCCTTCTTTTGGCAGCTTTACATCCATCCTTGCTACTTCTGGGTAGGCTAAATCTGGAGTGAGAACACTGAGATTCAAATCCAATTCTTGTATGTAACCTTTGACAACTCCTGTTGTATCTCTGATTTCCTAAACTGAGAGAAGTGGGCAATTTAAAATCTATCATTTGATCATCATCATATCATGGACTGATTTTTATGGCCCCAATATTTCCACAAAGATGTGTTTGGGAGAATGTGACAGATACTTAGAAAAACAAAGCTGCCACTGACTTAGTTATACAGACTTAATATTGCTTAATTTGTGAGTGTTGTCTGGGACCTGAAGCAACTTACAGCTCAGTCTTTGCCAGGGACTCACATAGCAAAGAGAAACAGACACACAAGAAAACTCACCATGGAGCACCAGACCCACTGAGAAGTTTTTTGCCACAAAATGTCTAATTTGGATCTCTTGCTTTTTCTCCTAATATACAAAGAAGCAACAGTATAAAAGTTGAGTAAAAATACTAAGTTGAAGAGTCTTTTCTTCTAGTTCCTAAATGTTGTCTAAAAGTAGGCTAAGAGAATGGGAGAATCCATCAGGACCATTGTCTGTTGACTCTGTACATTTCTTATGATGGTAATATTTACTTCGGTATACAGTCTGAGATAATAGTATCATAGAATTTATAATACCTCTATAGCCACCCAGTCTGGCCTATCATTTTATGAAACAAGAAACTGAGAAACCTAAAAAACTGAAATGACTCGTCTGAGTTCAATTGGAAGACTAAAATCCAGGTCCGTTGGATCTAAATCCAGCATTCTTTCTACCACTTCATGCTATTTTCTCTAGACTACATTGTAATAGGGTGTCACAGAGAGAAAACAGGATTCTAAGAAGATGGTACTGTGTTAGGGCCCAGAAGAGCCCCAGATTCCCATTAATATCCTAATAAATTTCTCAAAATGTACCATAACAAACAATGATGAACAAAATTAAAAAAAAACGTATAAACTCTTTACAGTTCAGGAATGTATGAATAGATTTTCAAAATCCTGCTGAAACTCTGTATGGAGACAAGTGAATGTAGGTGGGAGATTCAATGTTGGACACCCCACTCCCATGTGAAGGACAGCCTCACTGCTCTGGACATCTTGACAGTTCATAGTCCCTGAGAAGTGCCTCACACATGGTGGCCCTGACACCTTGGTCATATCAGATGATAGACTCAGAGAAGCATCTGGTTAGCCAATGCCCAATCCAGCACCCAGGTGGGTCCTGCTCAAATCTTGACTCAGCTTTGGCATGAATCACTGTAGGAAGTAAGAATAGACAATTCTTACAGGAGGTGGGGCAAGTTTTAGTCAAGGAAGAAGCAGGGCCTGCTCATAGCATTCAGGAGTACAAGAATAGAGTTTGACTCAAGCATAGATCCTTAAATTAGAAACCGAAGGTACAGACATGACTAAACAGGAAAGAAAAAAAAGAAATGAAAAAAAAAATATCAAACACAATGAAGAAATGCCTTGAGGTGTTTAACTCCAGAACAAGGCCAAGAAGAGCCTTGGCAAAGGGATATGTTAGCCATAAAGATTTCAAGAGTACCTGGAAGAAATGAGACAGGAGATACAAAATGGAATAGCTAGGGAAGAAAGAATGAAAAGGAATATGACTACCTTAGAATAAACAGTAGTAAAACTTATTCCCAGACTGAAGTCCCTGAAAACTATAGTGAATCAAACATGAGATAAGAACTATTTAAACAAAATCAAAATAAGTAAAAAAAAAATAATGTAAATAAAATAATATAAAAACAATTTCTCTAGAAATCAGCACAAGGAATGATAATTGAAGAATCACCAGACTACTTGAAAATCATAACCAAAGAAGAGAGAGCTCATTGAAAGAAGGATTTGCAGGGGAGGGAGAATTGGATCTGGACTTTGAAGGATGTGGAGAATTTAAAAAGCTATAGGAAAAGATGCCATTCCAACCAGGAGGCATGTGTGACATGAATCAAAGCAAAAAGTAAGGCTCAACTTAGTGTATTTGAAGAATCCATTAGTTGGAGTAAATCAGTCTGGGGAGTGGATTCAGGGGAGTAATCCAATATTCAGTTGGAAATGGTTAGAGTCCTTGATTACAGAAGGCAGATATAACCAAGCAGATATACTTAGATTTTACAAAGCAATTGAAGGTTGTTGAGCAGAGAAGTGATGTTATAAGTGATGGTTTTGGGTTTTTTTGCTTTTTTTTTTTTTTTGGAGGACAATTGGGGTTCAGCAATTTGCCCAAGGTCATACAGCTAGTTTTGTGTTAAGTGTTTGAGGATGAATTTGAACTCAGGTCCTCCTGACTCCAGGGCCGGTGCTCTATTCACTGAGCCACCTACCTGCCCCATAAGTGATGTTTAAAGAGAATTCACGTCATAGATGGATTGGGAAAGAGAGGCCCTGAAGTCAGGAAGACCAACTAAGAGAAATTTGTGTGAAATAATGAGGCATTGACAGTAGAAATATATAGATAAGGAGCATGTGTGTGTGTGTGTGTGTGTGTGTGTGTACATATATACATATATGTCTAAGTACATATAACTATAAGTGGGAAAATAATGGAAATTTCATTTACTGATTAGATACAGGGGACAAGGGAGATTAATCAAATGTGATGGTCATTTTTAAGTTTAAGTGACTGAGAAGAGAATAGAACAAAGGAGGTTTGGAAGAAGAGTTGGATTGGGGGAGGAGGGGAAAGGAGAACACGAGATAATGAAATAAATTTTAGACGTGTTTAGTTTCAGACAACATTGAAGTGAAGGCATCCCTCCAGCAACTGGAAATTCAGGACAGGAATATGAGTAAAAGGAACAGAGATTTCTTTGTCATTTCTGTAGTGGGGATAGTTAAATATATAAGAACAGATGAACTCTTTGAAACTAGAAGTGGAAAAATACTATGAGATAAAGTTTCCAAATTTATGAGACAGGAAAAAAGATGGAAAAACTCAGATTATAAAATGAAAATAGATGTGATTGATGAATTTTGGATCTGAGGAAGTGAAATGTAGCAATCCTCTATCTAAGTGATTTCAAAATTATTAGGGATTATATTTTCATTAAGAAATTTTTGTTTTTTATCTATGCCACTCCAACAATAATAATGAAAACAGAAAAGAGACTTCTCCCCCATCTTTTGTTGAAAACTAGTGTGTTGTGAAGCCATACTGCTTGTAAACTCTCAACATACCCAAACATTTATAATTTGAGAAACTTCAAACAAGTTTAGTCAAAGACCAGAAAATTAAAACCAGAGACCCCATCCATCAACTTAACTCACCCACATATATTTATGCCTAGAATCTTGAAAGTTTCTTCTGTCATATTACACAACTCTTCCTTAAAGTCTGTTACACCCATAGCATTGAAATAATTTTAATGGCCCCACCACATAAATCAAAGCTCTATGTGCATGGATATATTTTCATGTTGTTTGTTTTGTGTGTGTTTCAATTAACATTCATCTACAGCTTTTGTAAGCACTCAAAAACATTCATCAAAATATTCTGAATTGGCTTCAAAGATAATTCTCTTTTTTCATAATAAAGGAATAAGAAGGTCCAGGTAGCACTACAGAATAGGCCACACTCTTCTCTTCTTCCTGGATACTGAGCAGTCTGTAACAGTGGAGTACAAAATGAACCATGAGGATTGCTAATTACAAGTTTATATGTCCTAAAACAAAATAACATATTTTTAAACAAACATTTCAAAGGTCCGTCATGAAAAAATGCACTTAGTGACTTCATAATAACTTAGCTTCTTGAAAGAGATCCATAATCATAAAATTAACTTCACATGTTCAAATGAAGTCATATCCACAGCTTACAGGCAATTTACACTGTGGTCTTAAAAGTAAGAAGTACATAAAGATCAAGCTGTGGACTATTATTTTCCAGAAATACACATGAAGGTAATTTTTCACAAGTGTTTGATCTATTTCCACTTTTCATTGTTGGTCATGTACCTATAGCATATTTCTCAAAAAGAGATAATTTCATCCCAAATAGGCAAATCCATCAACCAATTTGCCAATAATATCCCATTTGGCATGTTAAAAATAAACATCCATTTATTAAGTATTAAAAGTGAAAGCATTGTTTACTCTATACCAGTGGTAGTTTAAAAAATATCCTAAAGATTTTGGATTCACATAGCAGCAATCACGCATCTTAATTACATAATTACTTGGAGTAACCATTCCAATCCATCTTATTCATTTTGCACCTTATAAAAAAACAAACTAATTATAGTTATACTCTGAAGAGAAATAAAAATCAGCAGTGTGGTTTATGGGGTTCATTCACTCCTGAATATTCCATTGCTCTGAACAGGTTATGAGGAAGAAAAACAAAAGTTTTCATTAATTGATATTCTTTGTGGTTGCGGCAAAATAAACCAAAACATCAAAGAGATAGCAGAATGTATAGAAAAAGAGAGTATCTACAGCCTTTTAAATACACACACACACGCACACACACACACACACACATATACTGAAAAATAGAAATATACTATTTCAGAGATGTTTGAGGATCAAATGAGATGTGTAGAGTGCTTTGCAAAATTAAAGCTTTATATACACACATATATTATATATAGGATTAGTATTACTATAGTTATTTTTTGAGGGTGGTATTTTGAAAAGGGGACATTTTACCTAGTGGTGTGTGGTATAGTAGAAAGGAAACTAATCTTGGGATCAAAATGCCTGAGGTTGAATGCTAGCTTTTATACTTGCTATAATAACATAAACAAGTCACATAATCTCCCTGTTTCAGTATTTTTTTTTTGTAAAATAAATGGATAAAATAAAATCTGTATGATTGTTGTGAATAAGGTTCTTTTTTTAAATGCAAAATAGTAAATACATTTTAGGTGACTTTGTTCTTATTGATTGGGCATAGACTCATGAAAGCATGAAGAAACAAAGAAGAAGAGTCAAAAGTCAAGGCAATGACATCTTACACAAACTGGAGTGAGGCTCAAACCAGAAGAGGAAACTGACTAAAAGTGTGGAGCTAGAAAGTCATTAAATGACCGCATCTCTTCATGTATTATGCACAATGCAGTATAAATGTATTGAGTACCCACTGAAACAAAGCCCTTTTTTAAAAATTGGAAGCTAATTCAGAAATCACCTAGTATGAATTATAATTAAACAATAGTTCCTCTTTACAAAATTCCCAACTAGTCATTGTTGCTTGAACACCTCCAGTTATGAGGACTCCACCAGTAGTCATGGCAACTCATTTGAATTTTGGAAAGGACTAGCTAATAATAATAGGCACCATAATGCGTAGAGTGCTGGCCCTGGAGTCAGGAAGACATCTTCCTGAGTTCAAATATGGTCTCAGGCACTTACAAGCTTGACCCTTGGCAAGTTGCTTAATTCTATTTGCCTTATTTTTTTTTTTTTTGCCTATTCTGTAAATTTTGCCTATTCTGTAAAATGAGCTTGTAGTACCAATGCAATATTCACAGCACCAACAGCCATTGTAAATTTGTTGGCATAATGCTCAATCACAAAATCTAACAGACTCACCCTGTAGAAAACAGAAGCAAAATATTTATTCAGGCACCAGAAAATCAAATCTGCAAACCAGTAAGTCTATTCCACCATAGTAGCAGAGAAATTAATAAGCCATAATAGCACAGAGAGTCACAGCTTCCTTTAGCCTTCCCACAAACCAACATTTACTCACAAGCTTAACAGTTTCACTCCAGTGTGTCCCCTCCTCCCTCCAGTCTCTTATTTCTCTGACTCCCAGCTTCCTGTGGGCTCTGCTCTACCCTTCAGCAATCCCCCACCACAGGCTCTATGTGATTACATTCAGCCTGTTAGGGGGCAGGGTATATCTTCAAAGCAGAGAAGGTCTTCAAATTCCCTTAGGCTTATTAAGAGGCAGGGAAGATCTTCAAATTCCCATTGCCATTACAGAACTGGAGAAGAAAATGGCAAAACACTCTACTATCTTTGCCAAGAAAACACCAAATGGGGTCACAGAGAATCAGACACAACTGAACAACAGCAACAATGGCTACAGGATGCTTCTCCTTACATCCAGTCAAAATGGACCTTCCTCTAACTTCCACCCATTGTTTTAAATTCTCCTCTTTTGGACCTAGGAATGACCTTCAACTTCTGTCTTTATCTCCCTATCACCAGGACCTAGCATAATGACATGCATACTGTTAGTTTTAACATATGTTTATTGATTTTAATTGAGACAGGTATGTTGGCTACTAGTAGAACTAGCTAGGTAGTGTGGAAGGTGGACTTGGAGTCAAGAAGACTGAGTTGTGGACAGCTAGGTGGAGCAGTGAATTGAGCACTGGTTCTGGAGTTTGGAGGACCTGCATTCAAATCCGATCTAAGACACTTAACACTTACTAGCCATGTGACCTTGGGCAAGTCACTTAAACCCCAATTGCCCTGCCCTCTCCCTCTAAAAATCAAAAAAATAAAATAAAATAAATTTTTAAAAAAGAAGACTGAGTTGAAATCCTGTCTCAGACACTTACTTAGTGCGGCCTTAGCCAAGTTAGTTTACCCATCCCAGCCTCAGTTTCCTTTTCTGTAAAAAATTAGTAAATCACAGTCATTGTGAGGATCAAACAAGATAATGTATATAAAATGTTTTGCATAACCTTAATGCTAGCTGACTTTATTAAGCACTATTAAGATTCAGACACAGAAAATATCTAATAGGCTGATAAAGTGGCCTGTCTCCTGCCCAGGCTCCTCTGTAAAAAGAGCCAGCTAAGAACAGACAATCCCCACTTTTCTAAACACAACTTTTTACCACTGGAGGAGAGCTGATCACATTTTTATTTCAAGAGTCAAGGCTTCAAGTAGCATCGTTTCCAGGACTGAACTGTAAATAGTTACCCAGACTCTGATTTAACATGTGTATATTCTAGATGGCACTTTATAAACCTGCCAAATTGAGAGTAGAAATGTTGGAGTTATTCCAATCACTTGATTAAATATTATAGGGTTATTTGTGCCATACTGTAGCCTAAGTTAGCAATTATACTTTTAAACTAGAGGCTGATTACATATTTATCTGATAAAATCTAAAACAGTTTCTAGGATAAGTATATGTCATCATTTTTTCACTCTGACACCTTTATTTATTTCAATTCTGACAAAAACAAATACAGTTTTACATAACACATGATATGTTTTCATCTTTTTTTTATTTGGTACTAAATAAAATATAATGACAATAGTATTCTTCTATTCCTATCTTCAGATTTCATTACTTAAAGGAAATAGAGTGGTAAAACTAATCTTTTAATTTGCCTCCTTTCCCTGATTTTCTTTCCTTCGTTTTCATTGTGAGACAATTATAACATGTCAACGTCTTAGTTTTGAGATGTGATGTTCCATCAAATTTATTCCTTTGTTGTTTTCTCTCGTCTTTTAGAGAGTCTTGTTGGGCTTCAGTGAGCGCTGTTGCAGGTATTAGGAGTCTGATGTTTGTTTTGATCATTCTTGTATGGAATAAGTGTTACCTAAATAATCAAGCAATAAATAATTAGATAAACATTTATTAGGTGCCTACTAGGTGTCAGTCACTGTGTTCAGAGCTGAATATACAAGTGGATATTTTTGAGCAATGAAGAACAAGTAGAAAGGGACTTGGGGAAATAAACGGAGTCATGCAAAAGTGTGGGTTTTTGTATGTGGGGGAGGTGCTTTATTACAATGCTTGTGTTTTGAAGTTTTATTTATTAGTGCACATGCTTTGCTCCCCTCTGACAACACTCTCCTTCCTTCTCACGTGCACTGCAATCTAATGATGTTCATTCACTTCCTTTGTGTTTCCTGGATAATATACTCCATCTCCTGATTTAGTGCATTTTCAGTGATTGTCTCTCATTCCTGGAATTATCTTCATCCTCATCTGTAGCTCTTGGCTTCCTTGGCTTTCCTTGAGTCTCAACCAAAATTTCAACTTTTTCACAAACCCTTTCACAATCCTGTAATCTTAGAACCTTTCTTCTGAAATTACCTTCAATATATAACATATTTCTATATCTATATCTATGTCTATGTCTATGTTACTTTTTGTGTTTCTGTTTATCTTGTTTGTACATAGTTGTTTGCATTTTGTCTCCCTCATTAGACTGTGAGCTCTGGAAGATCTAGAATTTCCTTCCATTCTGTTAACAGCAAGCACTCTAGCATCCCCAGAATGGCCTGCTAGTGCAGGTTCTTTTGATCTGATTTTTAAAGGGAAGACAGCTTTAAAGTGATTAACAATCCTACTTTAATTACAGAGAAAAAGTGAGTATAGAAAATATAAGCAGAGAAATTAGCGCAAAGACCAACAGACAGCTATCTGAACGTAGCAACATTGTTATATACTTTACATACATCACTGGATCAAGGGAGCACAGATATCTAAGCAGTTGGGGGCTCTGAACATATGGTTACTCAGAGTCTTGACCTGGAAATCAAAAGATGCTTCTCATGAGTGAACCCCCAAAGCAAAATGCCAACCCCCCAGAATATATATATAAAAAAAAGACTTGACCCCTGATTGGCTCAGAGCTAGAAGGCACAAAAACCAACTTGTCTCAGCATGGTTGTGAATTTTCAGGGTTCAAAGGAGATTAATCCTTCAGATACTTACAATTTAGCTTGTGCCTAGGAAACAGAACTCTAAAAAAGAAAAAATAAACCAACAAAAATCCCACCTTGCTTGTGCTCACACCTTCCCCCCCTACCCCTTTCTTTGCTTTCTCTAGCAGTTAGTACAATGTTTGGCACAAAGTAGGTGCTTAACAAAAGATAAATGACTGATTGACACAAGGTCCTCATTCCCCATAGAATAAAAATATACTTGGCATGTGTGTGTATGAATGTATACATGTATTTATGTGTGTATGTGTATATAGTACCATAACTCTTAGAGGCAAGAAACTCACACTTTCCTACTTCTGGTCAGAAGTTAAGAAAATTTGGGACACTTTAGGAAGAGGATGCAATAGTCTCATCTTTTCCACAGGTTCTTTCCTAGATTAAAAGCCATTGTTGAAGGGGAAATACAAAAGACACAAATTTAACTTTTTAGTTTCATAAGTATGATGACTAATATGCCTATCGTCCTTTTAAGTTTTTACAGGGCTTTGCATATATTATTTCACTCGATACTTGCAATGACACTTTGAGATAGATACTAAAGATCTGATTATCCCCATTTTACAAATGAAGAAATTGAGTTTTAAAGAGGCAAAGTGACTTGGGAAAGGAGCTTAAAAGATAAATTCTCCACACTTTAAAAATGGACAGAGCCCTCCTCAACTCTTAGTTCAGGGGATGACTTCTACTGAACAGAGTCCATCCTTCATTAATGACTCCAGCCATTCATCAGTTTCGACACAGCCCTAGTTACTGGGAACCAATAAGTAATGATCTATGGCAGCCCAGCAAGGCTCTTTTTGCTTAGCAAGAAGCCAGCACAAATATACAACTCTGTGAGAGTTGGCTCAGACCAATAAACCCCTGATTACCTCTTTTACTCTAATATTGCCAAGCACTTTGGCTAGTTAGTCAATATTCATTGATTCCTCTAAGTGTTATAGACACTGCAGAAACACACACAACACTCACACACACTATTTTTATGGAGAACGACAAAATCTTTTAAAGAAATTGCAATTTGCAGTCGCAACAATTTCTCAAATGCTAAAACTTATTAAGAGGTGCTGTCTAGTGTGAGTTGTCAATGATATTTAGATGAAATTTAAGGATAGATATGTTGTTTCTTAGATTCAATTCATCCTAAGGTTAATTTTGAAGGACCAGACTATATAATACAAGAGACACTGGGCTAGTTTCAAGGCAGAAAACTATTAGGTTTAGCAAATCCATATTTCTCCATATTTCACTATTTCACATAAAAAGTACAATCCTAAGTCTTAGAAGAAATCCCTTTATTTACTAAATTATTTTCATTTGTCAATTTTTGTTCAGATGGAGAAAAAAATGAATCAAACAGATATTCATTACTTTGGATTAAAAAAAAAAAAACAACTACCAAAAGAATCTTTACAAAGGAAAATATATTTGAGCTGAAGGATGATGCTTTTTATCTTATGCCTTTCAGTTTTAAAATACACAGAAGAATTTTGATGTGTTATATCCCTTCACTAGAGCAATGATATCTATTATGAATGGTAACAAGATACAGTACATTCAACATTTTGTGGGTGCTTCCATTTCTCCTATGCTTTTAAAAAGCAAATAAGTGTTTCAGAGGAAAAGGTTTTGAAATGTATTATTTTCTCAAAACTTTATCCAAGAAGCAAGGTAATGGCCACTTTATTATATATTACTGAACTATACCTCCCTATCATTCAATACACTTTAGCTAAATACTTATTTTATTGGGTAATCACAAGTTTTCACACTTTCCAAATTATTCATCCTTCTCACAATTTCAAAATCTAGACTAGGTGGCAGAAAATGATTTTTTAAAATGTAGACAATGTGATAAGATAAAAACATCAAGTAGAATTTCTTATTGTTTTTCTCTTAGTATGGTGAGTCTTTATAAGAAGCTGCTTATATGAAGGGAAAAGGAAGGGAATAAACATTTGTCTAAAGCTGCCCATGTTCCAGGCACTAGGCCTTTACAAATATGTCATTTGTTCCTCAGGACAATCCTTTGAGGTAGATGTTATTATCATCTTCATTTTACAGATGAGGAAACTGAGGCAAAGAACATTTACATGACTTGTCCAGGATGACACAGCTAGTAAGTATCTGAATTTATTTTGGAATTCAGGCCTTTCTAAATCCAGAGCCAGTGTTCTATCCCCTGCACCACCAGCTGCCTCTCTGAGATCTAAGATGTTGAATTCATTGCTGGGATTTACTTTATTTGGGTTGTTTGATGGACCTATGATTTCACTGGAGTAAATATGCCTTCTGCTGATGAAGAGAATGTCCATATTTTGCAGTATAGCAATAACAAACCACCTACACAAAACAGAAGAAGCATTCTTTTTAAAAGAAAATATCTTAGGGATCAACAATGTCTCATAATAATATAATAGTAAGAGAGAATGTTAGAGGTTTCACGTGTTAATGGAAAATCATTCTCTATTGGAAACACATCACTAACACATCAAGAAAAATTGAGAGAAAGTGTGGCATTTTTTCTTTGTCTTGAAAAATATTAATTTATTTATTTTAAGTTTTCAACATTCATTTCCATAAGATTTTGAATTTCAAATGCTCTTCCCTTCCCTTCCCTCCCCCTTCTCCAAAACAGCATGCAATCTGATATAGGCTCTACGCATACATCCATATTAAACATATTTCCATATTAGTCATGTTGTAAAGGAGAACTAGAATCAATGGGAGGAACTATGAGAAAGAAGAAACAAAAAGAAAGAGAAAATAGTATGTTTCAATCTGCTTTCAGACTCCATAATTATTCTTCCGGATATGGATAGCATTTTCCATCATGACTCTTTTGGAGTTGTCTTAGATCCTTGCATTGCTAAGAAAAGGTAAGTCTATCGAAGTTAGTCATTACATAATGTTGATATTACTGTGTACAATGTTCTCCTGGTTCTGCTCACTTGACTCAGAAATCAGTTCATTCGATTATTTCCAAGTTTTTCTGAAGTCCTCCTGTTCATCATTTCTTATGGAACAACAGTATTTCATTACATTCATATACTAAAACTGGTTCAGTCGTTATCCAATTGATGGTTATTTCTTCAATTTCCAATTCTTGGCCACCATAAAAAGAGGTGCTATAAATATTTTGATACATGTGGGTCCTTTTTCCATTTTTATTACCTCATTGGAATATAGACCTAGAAATGGTACTGCTGGGTTTTATACAATTTTATATCCCTTTGTGCATAGCTCCAAATTGCTCTCTAGAATGGTTGGATCAGTTCACAATTCCACCAACAATGCATTAGTGTTCCAATTTTCCCACATCTTCTCCAACATTTATCAGAAAGTGTGGCAGTTTTTTGTTTTTGTTTTTTTCAGGGAGGTAGCTAAAGTCCATTTTGGCTTTTCCTAGACTTAAATTCATTATCAGCTTTCCTAAATAGAACTAAATACAACTTAAAAATTAAAAGGATAGTGAAAAAATATCTTATCAATCAGGACATGTTAAATAAGATCTTCATCTTGTTAATAGTTTTTCTAATTATATCAAAATGCCATTTGGGTTAAATAAACATAAAATTTTTAACACACTCCTATGAAATATAGTGAGTAAATTTTCTGTCCTTGAATCAGTAGAACACATTGAATCAATGGATAGCGGTGATAACTATGAATACCTTTACCTGCTACAGGTAAGACATAATAAGTGTAAAGATATCAAGGCTGTGGTTGAATGTATTAAGAGACTTACTGACTGGAACACATTTAGAGCAATTAACATCTACACAATACTAGTCTTAATGTACAATTTCAGAATTATAAAACGAACTATAAAAGTTTTAGAAAGTACCCTAACAAAACTCCACAAATTATTAATGAAAATGGCCCAACACCTCAAGGCAGTTAAAGAAAGATGAATATTCTCACTACAAAGGAGAATTAGGAATGGATAACATTTTAGAATACATGATAAATAGTTTATTTTTAAATAAACAAAATGCTTTTTAAAAGTAGATATCATAGGGGCAGCTAGGTGGCACAGTGAATAGAGCACTGGCTCTGGAGTCAGGAGGACCTGAGCTCAAATTCGGCCTCAGACACTTAACAGTTACTAGCCGTGTGAGCTTGGGCAAGTCACTTAACCCCAATTGCCATACCCTCCCCCCTCCAAAAACAGCAAAAAAAAAAAGCCTCAACAGTAGATATCATTCCAACAGGCAATAATAAAAGTTGCTAAAAGGTACAGCCCACTTAATTTATCAAACAAAATGGTTTAATTCTGGATAGGGACTTTAAAATAGCTTCCAAGGATGGAAGACCATAAATGGGCGAAAGTGTCATGAGCCCAAACAACACAATACTGATAAGAGAAATGGTAAGCAAAATGGCCCAGGTTGTTTATAACAATGGAGAGGTTTCTGATGGAAATTCAGACCAGAGCGACTGACATCAGAAAGCACAGAAGAGAATGTTATCCTAAAGGAGCTTATACTAATTTATGGATAGAAATCATATATTGAAGTGGTGGAAATTGTGCAACATATCACTGAAAGTTGCAAAGAATTTACCATCCGCTTGATATCTAGAAAGACACAATCATTTATTTATAAGACTATGAGCAACTCATATCACCATTAATTAACAGGTAACATATCCCCATACTATAAATACAGACACCAATCATCCTTGAGAATCAGTAAATTAACTGTATTGTAATCAGAGAATCAGTACAGAAAAAACAATGCTGTTCACAACTTTATGGATATCAAATTCACCCATTAAAAAGAAAAAAAATTATTATATGTCAACATATTGAATATTCACAATCTCCAAAATACACGGAATGAAAAGCTTTCAAAATATAAAAACCTAGTAAAAGAAATTCAAGCATGTGGGAATAGGACAAGGTACTTGTCATCTCTCTTGTCCTGTCTGCCCCCAGAGTTTCCCCAAAGAAGCTTTCAGTGAGTCTGTGGAAGATGAGTTTACATTCCAGTGCCATTGTTCTGTTGTTTCAGTCATGTTCAGTTCTTTGTGACTACAGTTCTGGGGTTTTCTTGGCAAAGATACTGGAGTGGTTTGCCATTTCCTCCTTTAGGTAATTTCATAAATGGGGAATTGAGGCAAATAGGGTTAGATGACTTCCCAGAGTCGTGAAGTTAGTACATTCCAATACTTTTAATCCACTATAAGAGACTATTTGTATTCATCTGTGCAGAGGTCTATAAAAAATTAAAAAGTGCTGGAATAATAATACCACTACACTGACTTGTCTTTGTGCCATTTCCATCTGAATTTCATCACCAAGGATGAGAAAAATGAGATAACAGTGATGATGATGATATAAATGCCAGAATATCCTTGATATATTTGTAGTAATAATAATAACAATAACCAGAATAAGCTCAATAGC
This sequence comes from Pseudochirops corinnae, assembly GCA_028646515.1. NCBI lineage: Eukaryota > Metazoa > Chordata > Mammalia > Diprotodontia > Pseudocheiridae > Pseudochirops > Pseudochirops corinnae. Next base: position 44,163,349 of record CM053592.1, on the reverse strand, counting down.
TCCTTTATGTAGCACTTTAAGGTTTTTAAAGTTGTTCATTTCTTTTTCTCATCCTCAAAATGACACTCACTTTTCATTCTGATCATATCTCCTTGGTTTCTGCTGAACAAATTTGTGAAATTCTTATTATCTCAAAGGAACTTTTTGAGGCCCTAGAGATCAGAGATAAAAAAAAGAAGAACACAGATTGTACTTATAAACATTAAATAGTTCAATTTAACAAACATCTATTAAGGACCTATGCATGTTGGAAGGAGTGTTGCAGCATAGATTAGTGAATGCAGCACTGAAATTGATATCAAGAAGCTTTGGGATGAAATCCTGCCTCTGACACTTAATCGTAATGTGATCATTGGGTTAACTTAACCAGTATGAATTGTCAATAAGTCTTTAAGATGTATCAAACTATTGGTATTTTTGTGATCTATACTGGTGTCCACTGATTTAATCACTGATCCTCGATGTAGGCCATAGGTGTACGAAAGACAAAAATAGTCCTCAATAGTAAGTTCCTATCCTCACTGATCATATAACCTATTGGTGGACAGGGGAGGATATGCAGGATGTATACAAATTAGTGTGTATTGATAGTGAAGTTATGGAGGGAGAAACCACGGATGAGTGTTGGTAGAAAGGATTCAGGAAAGATTTTATAACAAGTATTATGTAAGTTGAGCTTTGGTGGAAACCAATAATTCTGAGAAGTAGAGATGAGGAGCAATTGCATTCCTAAAGTGGAGGATGATTTGTGTAAATTTTTGGAGATAGGGGATAAAGAGATGAGTTTAGGAATTGGCTTGTGATACAGTTTGCTTAGAACATAGAGCTTGTGAAATAACAATGAGTTTGCATTTATATGGTGGTTTTAAGATTTACATAGAGCTTCTTAAACATTCTCATTTTATTCATCCTGTCAGGTAGGTGCAATGATATCCTTATTTTACAGATGAAGAAACTAAGGCAGGCAGAGATTAAATGACTTATCTAGAATCATACAACTGGTCAATATCTCTGGCTGGATTTGAACTCAGGTCTTCCTAACTTGCTCACTCCAGTTCCAGTCTGCCTCTAAAATGGGTTAGTAGATAGTTAGATAGGAGCTATATTGTTAAGAGCTTTAGATGCCAGTATAAGAAGTTTGCAAATTATCCTTTCAAAAAATGGGGACCGCTGAAGGTCTTTTGTTCTGACAAGATTGTCATGACAAATATGGAAGAGAAATTGAAAGAATAGAGATCATTTAGGAGGCTACTACAGTAGACCAAGTGAGAGGTGATAAGGTCCTAGACTAAGGTGATTGTTGTGTGAATGGAGACAAAGGGAAGGAGGAAAGTGATGGTATGGAGACACAATCAATAAAATGGGTCATCTGAGTGGATATGAGAAGTGAGGACAACTCTGAGGTTACAAATGGAGCTTTTGGAAATATGATGGCCTTCATGGAGGGGCGACAGTCACAACTCATCTTCCTCGGTTTTCTCATCTATAAAATTGGGATAATAATAGCAACTACCCTCCAAGGTTGTTGTGAGGGTAAAGAGAGACATATCCA
>CM053592.1:44137919-44161297 GCA_028646515.1 Pseudochirops corinnae | reverse complement strand
TAGCAGGGAATAATTTGAGATGATGGAAAGCATCCAATTTCTCAATGATATCTTGTCCAATCACTTTCTACTACTTAATTTTGGATCTAACCCATTAACCATACGGTAATCTGTAACTTCCAATTTTTTTTTTTCCAGTGTAGATGGAAAAAAAGACATCTTCTACTAGGTTACACTACTTGGGACTTCATCACGCTCTCTAGAATCTCATCATATAGCAAGATCATATCATCCCTAAAACTCATATCCCCTCAGTGGTCCCTATACCTGGGACCCTACCTTGCCTCTGACTGGAGAGACGGGAGGGTGGACAATGGATGGCTCCTTCTAGATTAGCTATTAAAGGAGCACTCCCAGGACAACCATCTCTTCATAGCTATGATAAGATGTGGGATGCTACAGGTAATGAGCATCACATATGCTCTTACAGATGTTAATTGTATGGGTTGGTTTGACTTCATTATTTTGCTTCATTTACTGTTCATGACAAATGTTTGATGGGCTCGGTTTTTTGTCTGTTTTTTTTTTTTTAAATAAAGAAAACTTCAAAGTAGAACATATTTGCTAAGTGACTTGTGGTATAATAAGCACAAGGCATCAAATAAAACTTTAAAAAAATCAAAGAAGTAGATAAAATTTTAAAATTAGACCATCAAAATGAAAAAAAAAAAAGAACTTGGGATACCTTTAAAATAATATATAGCACAAATTTTACCCCTCTGATCTTGATCTGATGACGACTACTATTCCTATTTCAAAAAGGTCATTGTCACTTTCTCATTTGGGGAACATGAGGTGGCAGAGTATTATTTTTGTGGTGGTTCCATTATTGTTTCAAATGAGATTCACTTTTGACTCTACCCAGACCGTGAACTCATTAATTTTGAATTCTCAGAGAGGAACTTAGTTTACCTGTACTTATCATTGCCTTCTCTGTAATGTCTTGTCTTGCATAGTGAACTGGACTTCTAAGAGAGGCCAGTACTCTATCCACTATGCAACACTAATGATGAGAATAGATTATAAATGATGATAAGACCAATGAAAATGATGACTAAACAGGATTTCAAGAAAGATGGGAAGACATTTGTTTGATGCACAATGAAAAAAGCAAAATGACATAGACATGGACTGTGATATCATAAACAAGACCACTTTAAAAGATAGTAAAATAATTTTTGAAGGGAACACTATTGCTAGTAACTTTTAAAAGTTAAAACACATTCTTTCTACTAACAAGGTAAACTCCCACAGTGGAAGTTTTCATCTACGATGTGTCACAATTACCTTTTTACTTACCTCTTTGCTTCATTAACTTCACTGGTTGTATACTGTGTGATTTGGAGGGGGAGGTAGAACGTAATTGTGAATAAGTTGGGATTTGAATACGGAGTAAAAAGAAAATTTATCAGTAAAACATTAAATGACAAGGGCAGGTATGTTCCATTTCATGTTTGTTTCTCGTTCTCCTTAAAGTCTTATTAGTAGACATTGCTAGGATTATTTGACTTAGCTAGAACTCAAGGAAAGCCCTTTTTAGTCTTTTTTTCCCCCTCAACTACCTTTTGCTTTTTTTTTTTGTGACAGTGATGCTCATCACATTCTACTTTCCTATATTATGTTTTGCAAATGAGACTATACTGTAATGTCATTTTGCCTCGTCTGCCATATTTATTTACTAAGACAGTCTCTCTCTTTCTGTCTCTTCCTCTGTCTCTGCCTCTGTCTCTCTGTCTCTCACTCTCTCTCGCTCTCGTTCTCTCTTGTAAATTATTTATATCAATTTAGAATCTCTTGGGACAAATACTTTTTGTTGTTGTTGTTGAGCAGTTTTCAGTCATGTTTGACTCCTCCTGACCTCATTTGGGGTTTTCTGGGCAAAGATCAAGGAATTGTTTGCCCTTTTCAGCTCATTTTATAGATGAGGAAACTGAAGCAAACAAGGTAAAGTGACTTATCCAGGGTCCTACAACAAGTAAGTGTCTGAGGTCAGATTTGAAATCGGGAAGACGAGGTTTCTTGATTTCAGGTCTGGTGCTCTATTCACTGCAGCACCAGCCATACTCAGTGTCTTCTGATTTTTATCTGATTCCTATTTTTTTGACTTGATCATTTATTCATACAGCCTAAATTGGATCTGCAAAAAAAGCACATATTGCTTTCTCATCTTTAGCAATTCTTCTAGTGTTTACTTTAGTCTAACTGCACATAAACAGTAAATTCTGAAATGGTTATTATTTAATTCTTTTTTTAAAGGACATAATCAATTGCATTTCTTTTACTCTGATGAGAAGTCGACCGTATTACCAAACAATCTTTCAACAAGGATTTATTAAACAATTATCATGTACTGTGTACCATTCTAAGCATCAAGATACAAAGGCAAAAGCAGACCATGCCTTAAGGAGTCATACTCTAGTCATACTCTAAATAAATATAAAATATTTATTTTATTTTCCTCACTCGGTTTCTTCACTTCACTTTGATCCACAGACTTTGTAGTCCAGGAATACTAGCCTACTTCCTGCTCCTCACACACAAGGCTCCATCTCTTGTCTCTGTACCATGGCAAAAACCAATCCTCCACGCCAAGAAAACATTCTCCTTCCTCACTTCCACCTTTTGGAATCCCTGGATTTTTTCGAGATTTGGTATAAAAACTCCTTCTGTATAAAGCCCTTTTTGGATCCTCCATGTGCTATTGTAGTCTGACCTAACGTTCCTTTCATATTTTCTGTATATATCTACTCACGTACATGTTTTCTCCACCTTTAGATTATAAGGTCCTTGAGGGCAGAGGTTGTCTTTTTTTTTTTCTTTTTATCTCCAGTGTTTAGCATAATGCTTGGTGGATGAAAGATGGTGGTTGAGATATGCATGCATGTAGGGCGTGCTCCCCGCAATAAATTCATACACCTTTTGAAATGTTCAAATATTGAAATTAAAAGGAAATTTGAGTTTGAGATCACTGGTCCAGAGGAAAGGATACACTGTTTTCATACCAGTTAAGGCTATAATTGCTCTTTAAATATATTGGAAGGAAAAAATAAAGGGTTGATAAGAAGACATGTGTTTTGGCATTAAGGATGGGGCCAAAGGACAGATTGCTCCTGAAAAGGCAAGTGAGAAGAGATAACAAGATCAGTCCTTCCTGACAACAAATGAGCAGGTCTGAGAAGAGAATATAAGATTCTTAAAACTGTCAACATCAGATGACACTTCTTATTAGGGAAAATGATGTGTCCATGTGGTAGAGTAGCTGGAGCTAAAATGAACCTGCTCTTTCTCCCCCTCTTCCAATTTTGATGATCTTTCCTTCCACAATAAGGGAAATAGATTGTGTCCTGCACTTAGAAAGAGAAGGGCCAAGGAAAAAAGAAATAAGCTTGCTACTGAACAGGGAGGGGTCGGGGAAAGAAAAGGATTGAGGATATATTAAGCACGGAGAGTGGTAATGGTTTAGCGACTACTCAGTCCTGCTAATCATTTGGCCTTCTTGCTTCCCTGCTGGAAAAATTGCAGGGCTGAATGGTTCCCACAATAATTTTCCAGGATAAAAATAATAGAGTATTATGCATTGTACACTGGCGGATTATTATTTTTTTTCTATTTTGTGAGCTTAAAAGTTAGCTCCTGGAAACACTAGTGTATAAATTGTTTAAGCAACTTCAGGTTCTTTCAATAAAAAGACTTCTCTATCTTTGTAGGTAGAGGAGACTTGGTCATGCTACTATGTCAATATGGTTGCCATTTTACTGATGATCTAGAGGCAATTGGTGGCACGTTATATTAAAAAGATCTGAGTTGGAAACATGCCTACTTCACTATGTACTAATAGTGGGATCCTGGGCAAGTCGCTTAACATCCATCTACCTCATTTTCCTCATCTGCAGAATGGGGCAAATAGTACCAGCTACTTCCCTGCAATGTTGTAAGGATAACATACATGTAAAGTGCTCTACAAACTTTAAATCCTATAGACATTTTAGCCATTATTATCATGCAGTATAATTCTGATGGCCAAAGTCTAATCCACCCTATTCTATATCTGGAGCTAGGAGGCATGGGTCCCCATATGCTGTAAACATAGATTTCTTGCAATATATATGAAAAGCTACTATCCTGATCGTGTATTGGAGTCAGTAATATCTTCCTATATGTTTTTTTCTAGATGTAATGCAGTAATTAGGTAGCTCTCCCTCTTTCTGTCTCTGTCTCTTTCTCTCTCTGTCTTTCTCTCTCTTTCTCTGTCTCTCCTACACCCACTGCATTCATTGTATTCTTTAACATAACAAATCATGCCAAACTCAACAAAGAGATGGTTCCCCAGAAGTCGGGCTTCCAGATCCATCACCAGAATCTTGGATTCCAGTACCTTTCTCTCCATCCCATCACATCCCAACTTTCTTTTTCACTGCTCCAGTGAACCTGACCTTATCCTTAACTCATCTAAGTGTCTTCTGAGAGTGAGTTGCTATTTGGTTTTCCTGAAGCCAAGCCAAGAAGAGGAGGTAAAAGAAAATGCAGGATGAGTCAAGTAACATCAAAGTCTCAGAAGACAGAGAAAAATTTCATGCCACCTAGCAATACTGGTATAATCCTTTGTACTTCTCCTACTTCTATTCTTGATTTTCCAGACATCTCCAGTATGTCTCAACTGCCGTCTCATTCTGCAAGATCCCTTTGAATCTATGACCCGCCTTCATCAATGACTTCCTCCCAGAACCTCCATTTTGAGGAAAAGTACTTTGCCATTCTCACTCCATTCCTCTACCAGGTAAGCTCCTGACTCCCTGGACTTCTCCATGATTTTCTGCTTTCTTTTAGGCTTCAACTTTTAGGATCCATTTTTAGTATTTAACATTATATGAAGTTATGCAACATGCAATGTAACATTACATTAGAACATAAGCTCCTTGAGGGCAGAGTCTATCTTTCTTTTTGCTTGCATGTGTATGTACTAGACACAGTGCTTGGCACAATAAATGCTTGTTGACTTGGGCAGTAGCATATCTCTTGAGGCCCACAGTTCTTTCCCATGCTGGGCTGAGGAGCTAGTGTTGAATGCCTCCTGCTGCTTTCCTTTCAGGTTCCTTCTGTATTGTCTTTATAGCTTCATTGATTTGAAGGGTGAAGTTAGGGCAGAGGAGTTTCATAGAAATAAAGGGCTGTCACGTTGAAGACCTGCCTGTTCTTGCCAATTTTATTGGTACTCATCACAACACCTTTTATTTCTGGAGATGAGGATGAGATCCTGTTAAAACTGGAGAGCAAGAGCCAGTGTAAATCCACTCTCAAGTACTCTAGGTAAACAACTGAACACTGACTCTACCTTAGGGCTTCAAGAGAAGCTGTGCTGAAAATTGATGTACACATGTACATATATAAATATATATATATATATATATATACACATATATGATGATTTATATAATATATATATTATATTTAAGTAAATATAAATTAAGCAAATGTTACATATAATATTTACTTAATTTATATATTTAAATGCATATTAAATATATTTCATAACATTAATTTATATTTTAAAATATATACACACACATAGACACACATGTGCACACATATACATGCATATAAACATGCACATACATGTGGGTGGGTATGTGTACATATAGTGGATGTGTATATATGTATGTGTACATGTATATGTGTGTGTGTGTGTATGTGTGTGTGTGTGTGTGTGTGTGTGTGTGTGTGTGTGTGTGTGTGTAATTTGTCCCAGAAATCACAGTGCTGAGCACTGAAAAAAGTCTCATCTAAACAAAAATTTTCCTACTGGCATGACTTTGTGGCAGTGAAAACTGGAATTAAAGTGGGTGTTCAGCAACTTTGTGCACAACTAAAAAAGATTGTGGCAAAGAAATCTGAAGAAATTTTTTTTTTCCCAGTATGAAATGATGGATATGGGGAATTAAGAGAAAGATGGGAAGACGTAAGTGACGTGAGCAGAACCAGTAGGTCAAATACCCAATGACTACATGAATAGGAATGAAAATACCTAGGTGGAGGCCAAATGGTTTGTCATTGGAAGCCCTAATCTTGATACCAGAGAAGAGAGAATGGGATTCGTCTCTTTTTCCTTGGAGAGGTCCGTGTGTGCAATTAGACTACGTTCTAGGAGCTGTTTTGGATAGTTTTTCTTAACTGTTTTTATTTGTTCCAAAGGAAGGTTCACTAGGTGCATCAGGGCACTATCACAAATAATTGTGATGTAAAAACAATAAGAATTGATAGTCATGCAAATGAACAATAAATGGCAGTTTGATGACAGGCTGCATTCTGGGATTCCTATAAATAGAAATGCATTCCTCCTTGAAGCAAACTACATAGCACATTCTAAATAGGAGAGTAGGACAGCCAGGTGGCACCATAGTGGATAGAGTGCCCAGCTTCGAGTCAGGAAGAATCTTTCCTCTTCCTGAGTTCAAACCTGGCCTCAGACACTTACTAGCTATGTGACCTCGGACAAGTCACTTAACTCTGTTTGCCTCAGTTTCCTAATCTGTAGAATGTGCTAGAGAAAGAAATGGCAAACCACCCAGTATCTTTGTTATGAAAACCCCCAATGGAATCACAAAGAGTCAGACCCAAATGAAACAACTGAACAACAACCAAAAAAAAAAAAATGGAAGGATGTTGTACCCCTAGTAGTTTGCCAGGCCTAAATATATACAATTAAGACCATTGTTACCTACTCCTGAACCTAAAACTGGTGAATTCTGGATATTTTTGGAAATATATCTCAATGACCAGGAGTTCAAAGATTTAAATTTCCTGAGTGGAAACATTCTGATAAGATATATTATTTTATTGTGTTTTCAAATTTGTTATATTGATGTTTTTTGAAGTTACATATCACACTGATTTTTGGATATGACCCTAATTTTTCCCCACCCTGTACCACAGGGACCTTCTCTTACAATAAATATAAGAACAGGGAACAGGTAATTAATCAAAACCAATAAGCACATCAACTGTATTGGATAGTACGCACCATAGTCTTCTCCTTCCACGTAGTAAGTAGAGAGCTGGTCTCAGAGCCAGGGAAACATGAATTCATGTTTCCCCCATGAGCCACAATGGCTGTGTGATGCTGGGCAAGTCACTTAGCTCCTCGGTGTCCTTGGTAACTAAGACAGAGAGCTGCAGAAAATGTACCAACCTCCCTCAGTAGAGGGGCTTCCTTCATGGAAGTTCTCTGCAACAATAAAATCATAGTTTGAATCCCTGACCTTATCCTTATTCCTTCAGAGCAGTGGGGTCCCTCTGCAGTTGGTTTACTCAGGTATGAAGTAGACGTAATATGTTTTGTCATTTCCCAGAGCCACGTGTGGGCTTACAACAAGCAATGGACAAAATAGATCCAAGATTGGCAGGGTTTGAGGAGTAGAGGGGTTTGACAATGATATGGTAAGCAATTGGTTCAATAAAAGAGAGAGAAATCAGATTTTATGGGGAAGGGAGATATATAGAAGTCAGCCGAGTGGCAATAGGTACTCAATAAATGATTATTGATTGGTTGATTGAAATAAGATAACTAAAGATGACAGGAAAAGAAGATCTGGTTTAGGAGGAACATAGAGGCAGCTGCTACTGTATGTGGAGTGAGGAAGACCTGAGTCCAGTTTCTGATTCAGGTATTTACTAGTAGTCCAGGCAAGTCAATCTCTGTGCCTCAGTTTACTGATCTGTAAAATGAGGAGTTTACACTTGACAGCCTTTAAGCTCTAAATCAATACTACAAATCTTTAATTCTCTGAATGAAGGAACATAGAGTTGAAAATACAGGAGATGCCATGTTTTTGGGGAAAAGATAATTTTGGAGTTCATGATGATGAATGGGGTGATTTTGAATGGACTAGTGATCTGATTAGAGATTTTATGCCTTCTGTATGTGATCCACTCATTTTAACACAAGAACTTTGGTAACACCTATGAAACAAGATAAAGGGCTCTTTCTGCCATTTTAGTTGAGTTCACAAGCCTTATAAATAGAAGACCCAGCTGTATTTGTGTGGCATTCCAGTATTGATTGTCCCCACATGGATGGCACACAAATTTGTAAAGCATTCTGTGAATTTCAGCTGAAGGTGTTTTTTTTTGTTTATTTTTCCCCTACTCAGATGTTCTGATTGCTCTTGGTCTTTATGGCATCTTACCTTGCTTATCTGGGTAATTATCATATCTCTCCATTTCCCTCACAACTATCAGATCATAAATCTGAGGCCAAGGAATTCTTATTTAGCCCCAAGCAGCTAGCAAGCATGATATATTGGCTCTATTGTGGCACATTTTGATGTTAATTCAAGCTTATCCATTTGTACACCTCCTAATGTAGATGACACCCTATTTAGGGCTACTCTTGTCCATTTTTTCCTCTAAATTGAAATCAAACAACCACAAAAACTTATTAAGATATTGTTAAGGTTTGCAAAGTGTTTATAATTTATATTATGATTTATGTAAATTGTGTGTTATATAAATTTATATATATAATTATAATTTATAAATATTGCTTTATTTTATTCCTTCAACAACCCTGGGAGAAAAGCACTATTATTATCTGCATTTTACATATAAGAAAACTAAGGCAGATAGAAGATGTGACCTACCTAGGGTCACACAACTAGCAAGTGCCCAAGGTCAGATTTGAACTCAGGTCTTCCTGACTCCCTGTCAGTATTCTAATATTCTATTGATTGTGCCACCTAACTTCCCTTTAAAAAAAGAATCCCCGTGGGTCCCCACATTTGCCAGGTTTCTTCCTATACATCAGGGATTCTTGACTCTGTGTGTGTGTGTGTGTGTGTGTGTATGTGTATGTGTGTGTGATGAACTCCTTTCATGATGAAGTCTATGAACTCCAGAGAATTCTACCTTACATGCAAAAAATAAAATGAGGATAACAGAAAAAAATACATTATGCTGAAATACAATTATCTTCCTGTCTCTATGCCATTTTATCTATATATTTATCAATCTATCATCGATACACATGTGTATACCTATGTATATATATACATAATTATAAATCACATATGGATAGACTGCTGAATCTGTAGGCAGGAAGACCTGAATTCAAATCCAGAATTAGACACTTACTGATTGTGTGACCTTGGGTAAGTCACTTAACCTCTATCTGCCTCAGTTTGTCCCTATAAAATAATGATAACAATAGCACCTACTTTCTAGGATTCTTAAGAAACTAAAATTCTAAAAAACTAAAATAATTTTTATTTAATTAATAACAATTTGATTAATAATTTAATTTTTAAATTTTATTAAATTAAATTTTAAAGAAAATTTCATAATAATAAATTTATATATGATATAATATAATTTGTAAATAAATATATACTAAACATACAATATATAATATTATCATTATACTATCCCAGGTTAATAAAGAACCCCCAAGTCTATAAAATTAGTAAGATTCTATTCCTCCAAGTAGCATTGTTGTTTAGAACTAGTTGTTCCTCATTATTGGACAAAAATTTTGCATTTACAATGTCATCAGGAAGGAAGGAAATAAGCTTTTTTAAAATACCTACTCTGTGCCAGTCACTACAGTAAACACTTTACAAATGTATCATTTAGCTCTCTCAACAACACTGCGAGGGAGATGTTTTAATATCCATTTTACACGTGAGGAAACTGAAGCAAACAGAAATGAAATGACTTGCTGAAGGGCATACAGCTGGTAAGTGTCTGAGGCCAGGTTTGAGGTCTTCTGGACTCCAGACTCAGGGCTCTATCCACATTGAGACCTGGCTGCTCTCTAATATAGGGTTACTACCATGATGTAAGTTACTATTTACTGACAATCTAAGAACTGAATTCTTAACACCTTGTGTCACCTTGTCTTCCATTCTGTCCCCATCACTGCAAAAGCAGAGCTGAAGTCTATTTTGCCATTTTCTTTGGTTCATATAGTAGATACTTAATAAATATTTCTTGCACTAAATTGAAAGCATTTCTCCTATGATGTGTAGAAAATATTACAGCATTCACAGCATTTTTCTAGGACTAGCTGGAGTTGATTTTTTTTTTTCTGCTACCTCCTCTGAAGACTCACTTGGCGCCACAGAGTATAAAAAGGCATGATTCTTCTCTGGGTTTTGTCAACTGCTAAAATGAAATCACTTCTAAAGGGATGCCACCTCGCTGATGAACAATGTAAGAAGGAACAAAGATGAACAAAGTAAGAGGGAAAAAACAGCATGTGTTCGGGCCGGGGGTTCCTTTGGATTTACTATGCAGTGAAGGTTATAATACCCATTGGAGATCTGCAGCAATAAAGAAATGCTATTTTGTGGGCTTACTTTTCCCTCCCCTGGTTACTGATACCTACCACAGGAGTTTCAAAAGAACAACAGAACTGAATTTTTTTTGAAGTTGAACATTTTCTTAGATCACTTTACTTTCTTCCTTTCCTTTATTGTAATGTTAGGTCAATATGGTGTGATTAGTATCTAAAGGTGGATCTCTTCCTGTAGCCCAGACAATAATTTGTCATTTGTCCTTTGCCAACTAAATACACAAAATATGTCTGCTCTAACAATGCTGTGCTATCATTGATATTACAGTCGGGATGAACTTGAGATCCCTTCTCTAGCTCTTTCATTTGGCAGATGAAGCTGAGCCCAGGGAGGGAAAGTGACTGACTTTTTCCAATTGGGTCATATATTCTCAAAGAGTCACAGTGTGGCACAGTTGATAGAGAACTCTCTGGAAATAAGAAGAAATGGGGTTCAAACCCTTCCAATGACACATACTGGCTCTATGACCTGGGGAAAGTCACTTCATTTCTTAACTTCCAGATCTAAAGCTATAAAGTCCAGAACAGCTGCTAGTCTGCTATAGGAGATGGAGTTCTCTAGTCTATACCAATGAAATCACAGGTCCACTCTGCTTGTCCCTTGAAGTATCCTAAACTCTGCCCCCATTTCTATTTTTAAACTCAAATTCTATTTTTATAATGAACTTAAAATATCAATAAGCACAAATATTTCAACATAAAAATATAGATTGCCTATGAAACTATGACTTTTTATTTCATAGTTGCTTTAAAGTGCATATGAACTCTAACATAATTGTAATAAAACTGTCCTGCTTGTTTATTTTCCCTTCTGAACTACCTGCTATTATATTTCAATCCCCTCCTCCTTTCCCATAGCACTTCTCCATACCTACCAGAATCCCATACATAGCATATTACAGATTATTTTTTAGCCTAAAGAAATCCACCTATGATCATTAATTTTCTTTAATCCATATAGCTAGCTGACCTACTAGCATCTATGGTCATTTGTCTTGTAATAGCTGAATGAATACAAGTGACAAATACCAAAATCAATAAATAAACACCAGGAAGTAATGATTTTCCAATATTCCAGATCTACAGAAAATTGTTTCTCTCCAGTGTATACAGTCTTGAATCTGAAAATCTACTTCATTTTTTTTCCAACAAAATGTCAGTGATAAACATAGCTTCTGTGTATGTAGAATCTCTGATGTTGACTTGTTGATGTTGACAGAGAACACATAGTTTGACCAATATATAAGCAACTCTTCCTTTTACAATTGGTTAATCATTCTTTGCTTAGAACCCCTCCATTTGAGGGAAAACCCTCTATTACCTAGGAAACTCATTTGACTTCAGAATAGCTTACTTTTATGGGAATGCTTTCTCTGCATATAATATAAGGTTTACAGAGTACTTCTCCAGAACAACCTCAGTGAAAGTAATAGTACAAGTGTTATATAGATGAGGGAACTGAGGCTTATTGAATTGATTTGTCCATCAGCACAAAGCTAGGAAGCATCAGGGATGACATAGAGACAGTCTTCGACTCTAGGGTCTCTGTCTCCAAATGCATTGCTCTCCCCTTCACATCACATACCCCTGACATTTTCTCTGGCCATCTCCCATACCAGAAATGCTTTTCTTCCTCATCTCTGTTCCCTGGCTTCCTTCAAATTCCAGCAAAATCCAATCCTCTTGTATGAGAAACCTATGCCAATTTCCCTAATTTCTAATGTCTCCCCTCCTTTAATTCTTTTCAAAGCATCCTGTATATAACTTGTTTGTACATAGTTGTTTACACTGTTTACCCCTCTAGACTTCTAGTTCCTTAAGAGAAGGAACTGTCTTTCACCTTTTTTTGTATCCCCAGGACTTAGCACAGTGCCTGGAACACAGCAGGTCTATCTCCCAGTAGATCCTCTATACTTTCTCTGCCCAGCTTCTCTACCCCTCCCTTGAAGGCCTTTTCAGATTGTTCAGTCTATTTTTAAAAAGAAAATATTTAGAATCAATTGGCAAGTGATAACAAGCCATTAGCTTCTAGTCATGCTAATTAGAAGTCATTACCAGCTGGCTACCTTAAAAGTGATATCCTGGGTATATGAAATAACCTTGGGTTTCAGAACTCAGACCAACAGATGAAAGGAAATGCATCCTTAGCTGAATACATATAATAAGAGCTAAAATCCTGTAAAACTAAAGTGGAATAAAACCCTATAATTTGAAATGCAGTAGGCAGCCATCAGCATTAGACTGTCACTACAAAGCTGGCTGGCAAAATTCCAGTAATGCCAAATCACTAGGCAGAGTTTCTAAGGGAACAGGCCAAGGCTACTCAATTCCTCAAATCTTAGAAAAATTCTGGTTACTGGATAGGTTAGAAGCCACTGCACTGTGAGTTAGATCAATCCCACCTGTCAAGTCAACACACAGAGCCAGACTTGCTCTGTCATTTACTACCCAGGGAATACAAAGTTAGGTAGGGCAAGGGAAGGAAAGCCTGGCTTTGAGTGGAGCTGTCTTCCTTTGAGTATTTAACACCTGCACTTAACACTTGATAAGTGAAGCACTGAACTGGGATTACCATCATTCCTCTGCCTTTGTCTGGAAAAGGAGAGGATTATTTTCAACCACTCTTCCTTTCACCTTTCTCTTGACTAGCAGGAAGAATGTCACTGTAAGAACTTTGCACCAGCTCTGGCATGCAAGGTATTTGTAGCATTTTTGAGCAATGGTGTCGTCTTCTTGTGCCTCAGATATACTGTGAGGATTTAACTAAAGTTAATTGGAACCTGTGGATGGATGAATGAAAGAAAGAATGAATGAAAAATCTGTTATTAAATACTTAGAAAATATCAGGCACCATGCTAAGGTCTGGCTATACAAACTTCAGAGAGCTTACATTCTTTTTTTTTCCATTCAAATTTATTTTATTTTCAATTCAGGAAACAAAACACACATTTCCATAACACAGCACAATAAAAATGATGATTTCACATGAAATTGTAAATCGATCAGGTACAACTTGCTATTCCCTCAAATATACAACAAAGTTATCCCGTAAATTTCTTTTCCCCCTTTTTTCTTTCCTCTTCCCCCATCCCTGCCCTAAAGATAGTCACCATTAGACACAAATGAGTATAGATATCTAAAATTATTCTATACATATTTCTATTTATCAGTGTTTTTTTCGGGATGCAGATAGCATCTCTCTTTTTATGTGTTTTTTAGTTGTAATTTGTGTAATATTGCTGTTGTTATATACAATATTCTCTTGGTTCTACTCACTTTGCTCTTCATAATTTCATGAAAGTATTTCTATGCCTTTTTATGATTAATGAGCTCATCATTTCTTATAGAGAACTTACGTTTTAATGCAGCAGTTCTCAACCTGTGGGTTATGTTCAATTTAAATACATCCTGCATATCAGATATTTACATTACAATTCATAACAGTAACAAAATTACAATTATGAAGTAGCAACGAAAATAATTTTATGGTTGAGGGTCACCACAACATGAGGAACTGTATTAAAGGGACACAGCATTAGGAAGGTTGAGAACCACTGTTGTAATAGATGAGACATGGTGGGTAAAGAAGAAAACTTTGTTTTGGGGTATTAGAGGAATGGGTGAATGCAGCCATAGGGCAATAGATTGACCAGCCCTTTCCAGAAACAAAGGTAGCATTGATCTGATGATTATTGGGAGAGATATTGTCAGAGACTGAGACTGTTACTATGATATTATAATAGTAATAGTAATATGAAGATCTTCCCTGTCCTTTAATAAGCCTAAGGGGATTTGAAAACCTTCTCTGCTTTGAAGATATACCCTGGCCCCTAATACACTGAATGTAATCACATGGAGCCCGTGGTGAGAGGAGTTTGCTGAAGGGTGGAAGGAAGCTGGGAGTCAGAGCAGCTAGACATGGTGGGAGGAGAGGATGCATCTGAGGGAGACAGTCTTGTGAGTAAAGGTTGGTGTTTGCTGCCTTCTGTGACAACTAGGTTTATATTGGTTTGTGGGAAGGCTAAAGGATGGTGTGACTCTCTGATACATTGTGGTACGTTAACTTCTATATCTCTATCATGGATTTGGTTTCCTGGTGTTGGCATTTGGTTTTCTGCTGTCTGAATAAGTGTCTTCTATATGGAGAGTCTGTTATATTTTGTGATCAAGCACTATGCAGACATATTTACAGTGACCATTGGCTCTGTAAATATTGCATGTACCCCTATTAATTTTGTATGGTGCCCTATTGTCTGCTTAAGTCTCTATCTGTCCCCAATTCCACACTGGAAAGCTTGTTGATTGTAAATATATGAAAAGGACATTTTGTTCATAGTGAAAGAAGACTTCAAAACAAATTACATCCTCTTTAAATATATACCTCCACCTCCCACAAAGTCCCTGACTATCCCCCAGTATCACTTAGTTTCTCCATGTAGGATTCTTCTTATACCTACAGTTATATATATCTCCATAACTTCCATGTTTACAATTATCTCTCTTGGATGTTGCCACCAGTTGATGAAAAGTAACAATTTTTCTCTAGATATCCTTGTGGAAAAGGTACAGATTTATTTATTTCAGTTAGGCAAAATTCAGATTATATGGAATGGCCAGACAGAAAAAGTCATCATATTTTGTCTTACTTCTTTGTGTACTTGTTGTCTTCCCTCTGTAGTATATAATTTCCTCAAAAGGAGGAACTTATCTTTGTTTTTGTCGAGCATACATAGCTGCTTCAATGGAGCAGTAGAAAGAGCCCTTAGCCTAGAGTAAGAAATACCAGAATTCTAGTGTGGACTCTGATGTTTACTAGTTATGTGATCCTGGATAAGTCACTTAACCTACGTTTGCCTCACCACATAGTAATTGCTATATAAATGTTAACTATTATTGATAAATGCTAACTGAATTGAATTATAGGGAGGACTAATTCCAGAAATCTTTACTTGTCTTGTGATGTTAAACAATTTTCAGTGATACAGAAAAAAAGGCAATAGATAGCAAGTTTATGATATTTTTATAGTTGTAAGGGATAGTTGGATGATAGTTAATTAGTTAATAAATTTTATTAAGCACCTTCTATGTGCCAGGCCCTGCTCCAGGAGCTGAGGATACAAAGAATGGATAAAAAATTACCAAAAAAAGATCTTTAAATGCTAGATAGGGCTCGATCAAAAAATATGAAATTTAATTTGGAAAAATATAAAGTCATAGGTTCGTGTTTCAGAAATCTCTTTCTTAAGTTAAAGATGGGAACAGCATGGCTAGTTGACAGTTTATCTGAAAAGAATCTAGGGTTTTAGTGGATTGCAAATGGTTTTAGTGGATTTAGTGACTCAGTGGAGTCAATATTGTGATAGAGCAGCCAAAAAAAGTAAATTTAGGCTGTATCAAGAGAGGCCACATGACTCCCTAGTCAGGACTAGGGAGGTAATTGTCTCACTGTACACTCCTTTTTTCAGACCACAACTGCTAGATGTTTTGTTCTCCATCTCACATTTTAAGACAGGCATTCATAAACTGAAACATGTCCAGAGGGGAACAAACATAATGCAGGAGGCCATAGACAGTTTATATTTGAGGCTCTACTGAAGCAGCTTGGAACACCTGGCCTGGAGAAGAGAGGATTTAGGGGAGCCATGAGAATTGTTTTTGAATATCAGAAAAGTATTGAAATGAAAGAGTGATTCTACATGTCTGGACTGGCTCCAGTGGTCAGGCCTCTGAACAATGACAGCTGAAGGTAGTAGGTAGATTTCCTTCCATGTCAGAAACCATCTCAGTGAGCAAATATTTAATCTCCTTACCCAGAAAAGAGCTATAATGTTCAGAGAAATCACTGCTTTAGAAGAGAAAATAATTTGTGAAATTTTATAGAGGACAGTCAAGGAAGATAATGAGCTGGCTCCTGAGCCAGTGTCATATGAGGTACAGGTCACATGAGGTATAGATGAGGTTGAAGGTACTCTTTGCGAGTTAAGCCTACAAAGATTCACAGTGAACAAGAATGGGAGTCATGAAGAGGAGAATTAAAGCATGAAGCCAGGGAGAAAACTAAAACTAAAACAAAACAAAAGAGAAACCTTCTAACCATGAGAGCAGAGGTTCCCAAACTTATTTAGCCTACTGACCTCTTTTAAAAAATGCTCAGTTCCCCCATCCCCCACGGAAATCTGCTTTTTTAAACCGTTTAACATTTGTTGTTTTTTAAAAATTTGTACTATTTATATATATAAACGATGCATCTTAAATTTTATAATTTATTATAAATTTGTTGTTTTTCCTACACTGAAATTTTAATGATGCAATATTGCATTTTGTAATCATATAGTATTGTACTGTAAACAAGTCATTTGTTATACACACATATTCCTAATGATGCATGCTGGACTTTCTGACAATGCACAGCACACTTATCTGCCAACACTTGTTTGTTAAGCCCTGTTGGTGGACTTGACCACTGATTGGTTATGATGTGCTTTTGTGTGTCATTTGGAAAATAAAGTCATCACTATGATTTTAACCCTGTTACACAATAGATGAAACACGTCCGAATGGTTTTTCAATTTTTTTTTCTTTTCTTTACTCATACTCCCACCACTCCCTTATTTTCAACATCGCCCATTTGTACCTGTGGCTACTATGGTCCCCCTGGATTGTTCCAGCGCTCCTCAGGTAGAAGTATCATCTACTTTTGGAATCTCTGCATTAGAGAAACGGTCTGTCTTCAGAGATGATGGACTACCTCTTCATAGATATCTTCAGTCAGAGTCTGGATGACCCATTGTTGGGCCTATGGGAGTACGGATTTCTTTCAGTTATGACTACAGCTAGATATACACAAGATCCTTTCTACACCTCAAATTCTGTGACCTTGGGACTCATTATTGCTGAAAACTTGGCATGTATTCTAATTAGGCCAGATCATCCTAAGAACAGTTCAAAACAAAACTAAAGGGATAATAAACAAATACACAAAATTTTTTAAAAAATTGTCAGCATTTCTATAACCAGCTATTTTCATCAGCAATGACAGTATGACAGTGAAGTCTCCGCATTTGGACTTGGTCTCCAACGCAATGAAATAAAAACAGCACTAAAAAAGACAAAGAGAAGCTGCCAAACCCAAACAAATATAACTGGAAGAAACTTGCTAGAAGTTAAGCAGTTTTGAAAGTATTGAAGGATTTATTTTCAATGTATCTAAAAAGCGAAAGGAATTTATGTAGATGCTCACAACTCTGTGAGGTAAGTGCTATTACTACCCCTAGTTTACAGGTGAAACTGAGGCAGACAGAGGTTAAGTGACTTGCCCAGGCTCACACAGCTAGTATCTAAGGCCACATTTGAGCGCCAGTCTTCCTAACTCCTAGCTGTCTTTGAAAAGAAGGAAAGGAAAGGAAAAAAAAAGGAAGTAATTGAATGGTTGGAAAAGTGCATGGACATATTATGGCTAAAAAAGTAAAAATCAAGAGGTGATTAATAATAATTGATCCACATAGCTATTTGCTCATCTCTATAACAACTTTATAGTTCATACAATTCATATCTGTATCAAGGACATCTTTGATTTAAAAAAAAAAATGATGACACAGTCAGGCTTTCCCAAATGATTTTACATGATAAATCTTGATAAGAAGTGAGTGCTTTGATCTCATAATGTCATTTACATCTTGTAATATATGCTTTGAGCCAGAGATTTTCCTTTGGGGGTGGGGGAGGAGGCTTGGGAAGATGACAAGATGTCAGTGACTCAGGCCATCTTTTGAAATTTTTACTAAACATAGTACTTAAGAATGGAACCAGTCTTACGTGACTGTTTTGTGTACCCTTTATTTTGGTTGACTTGTTATTAGTAACATGTGTAGGCTGGCATCAAGGAATTGTTTTTCTTGAGAGCTTGGGGACATTATATTATTGCTTAAGACCCTCCATGACTGATGCTGAAATAAGATAATAGTAACCTAGCATTCGCAAATATTCAAATTTTCCTTTAAGTATTCAATGTAATGCTGGAAATCTCAGTGAAAAGCTACAGAGAAGATTGAGCTAAACACCTGACAGCTTTTCAACATTTTGTGTGTTTAAAAAACCAAAAAACAGACCATAAAACAAACACTCATATTGAATTATTACTTTAATCCATATGGACTGTTTTAGTCATGGGCAAGAAAGATGAAAGTAATAACCAATATTGAAGCTCTAAATAGATTTTGCTGACCTAATAGTTAATAATAAGACTTTCTATTGACATAGGATCTTCCTTCCAAGGACTTTGGGGTATGGAGGGTGGGGAAACAAATAGCTTACCATATTTGTCTGAACGTAGGCTGCTCCTGCGTATAGGCAATATCTCAAAATATATCTTAACAGAAAACATGATGATATATACTAAAAAAAAAACACCTAATTTTAATTATAAACTATGTTCAGGCTTTAAATGTCAGACTTTATTTGGGGTAAGGGAAGTAGGGAAATGGGGATAAATCTTTTATTTATTTAAACATTTATTTTAGGACTAGGTCTGCAATTTTACTTGAGTAGGTTATAAACTTCCTTTATACTAAATGTCTTTTTAAAAATGGAGTATTTCATTTTTCCCCATTTACACATAAAACCATTTTTTAACATTTGTTTCTAAAGCTTGGAGTTCCAAATTCTTACCCTTTCTCCTCTCTCCCCCCCCCCCCAATTGAGAAGGCAAGCAATTGAATATAGATTATACATGTGTAGTCATGCAAAACATTTCCATATTAGTCATGTTTGCACTAAATGTTCTTATTCCTTTTTTTTTTGTCATCGATCCCATTGACAATCTGCTGAAGCCAATAGGACTCTTTTTAGAATAATTTGGAAACACATAAAATCAAATATATAGACTTACAACAAGAAACCAATTATACTGAAATGTAGTCATCAAAAAAGAAAACTCAGACTCCAGGTTGAGGACTTTTGCTCTACCTTGATATGCTTTGGACTCTGTAGTTTTAAAGAGTGGTCTGAAGACACAGAGAGATTCCATTTGCTTAAGATCCCAGGGCCACTCTATGTTAGTGATGGTACCTGAATCCAGATCTTCTCTTCTCTGGATATAATTCTAGTAATCATACAATTTTCCTCATATTTTGGCCAACTTGGCACTTAAGTTATTTTGCAAAGGTGATACCTTTAACTAACATCCCTTTAAGTTACCTTTCTTGGAGGAGTGTGTGGATGGGCAATCAGTTACTGCTTCAATCAATAATAAAGAGTCTGAGGAAATCTAACTCACTTTCTAAATTAATTCACAACAAGGGAGCAATTAAAACGATAGTTTCAGAAAAAAGGACTCCTTTTTTTCATTTTTTGGTCTCATGGCATCTCTGTAACGAACTTAAGTAATCTTTGCAATACAGATATCGGTCTTATCTTCCTCTTAACCTGTGTAAACTTTATGAAAGTGACTACTGTGGCACATTTTCACTTAGTATCTCCCTCAAGCCCTAGCATACAGTGCCCTCTACCACCTAGGTGCCTAATGTATTCATGTTGACTGTTTTTGAATCAATCTCAGTGTAGGAAAAATGACTCCTCTATTTCTATAACTCCTTTCAGTCAGTCTAACCCCAGTATGTTTAATTGTGTTCAGGTAGGAATCTCTGCCCAGAGCTAGCCTAAATGGCATTAGATGTTTAAGAGTGTCTGCCAACTCAGACTATATAAAAGATCCTATATAAAGCTGTTAGATGGGCAAAATGTAATTTTAAAAAACCAAGCTAAGGTGGGGCTTCCTGAACACTGAAACATACTTACTTCTCCAAAAATAGCAAGGGATTTTTCAAAGCTGGGAGTAGAAAAATAGGAAAAGATCACTGGATTTGTAATCAGAAGACCAGGCCTTGAATCTCAGTCTCAAAATTTACTACCTGTGCACTTTTGGCCAAATCGGTCAGTCCACAAGCATTTATTAATGCCCTTACTTTGTGCCTGGTACTTTACCTTGTTACATCCTTGTTTACTCATCAGTAAATGAAGGGCTTTGATTAAATAGAATAATCTCTATAGTCCTTTATTATCTTTTGTTCCTGTTCTCTAAATTATTAGGGTAGGGGGGAACAATATGTAATTTAATTTTTTTCCTACAACAAAAGTTAGTCATGCTGCAAAGATGTTACCCTGGTCTCCTGGACCACCCAAAAGATGTAAGAGATTTTCAGTATGGAGACAGCAACAGACTTTAAAATAAATGTATGAAATACTCTCTAAAGCTTTCATTAAACCACCAAGGGATGGAATTTTTTGCTACAACAAATCCTAAAGACCTTCTTTAAAAGACTAAGAAGTCACCATTTGCTTGGATAGAAAGAGGACCTACAATGGCAAATTTATGGGTCCTTAAATGTTGACAGATTTGTTTAAGGAAACAAAACATATGCGAAAAGAGTTAGAACTCTGAAGCCTTAAGTTACACAGTGGTTATAGCTCTAGGCTTGGAGTCAGGAAGATCTGAATTCAAACAAATATGACCTCAAACACATATTAACTGTCTGACCCTGAGCAAGTCAATTAACCTCTGACAGCTTCAATTTCCTCATCTGTAAAACATAGTTAATAATAATACTTACAGGGTTGTCCTGAGGATCAAATGAGTACATATCTGTAAAGTGCTTAGCATAGTGCCTGGTATACACACACCCACACTCACACTCACACCCACACCCACACCCCCTCCTCCCCCCCCCCCCACACACATTTATTCCTTTCCTCCTTGATATTGTTTACACTGCTATTCTCAGTGGTTGAAGCTTTCTGAGGAAGCAGGATCACTGAATTTCTTTCCTGCCCTCCTATTCTTCAGTCTGTTCATGTCTCATGACTACATTATTCCATCCTTTAAAATAGACTAGATTTAAGGAGACTGGGCATCAGACTTACTTTTTTTCCCCCATGTTGGAAAACCAACCAACAGACAAAAATATCTACGAACTGTTTTGACACCCAAGAGGAATAAGCTGATGGTCATTGAGAGCTGTGCTATTTGAAGAGTGAGGACTGAAAAATTCAGACACTTTCAAAAGGAATTCCTCAATTTGGTTGCTTCTTTTTGACTTATCACATACATACCAGTAGTGTTGGACTATGAGAAAGTCTAATTTCTCGGTTATGCTGATTGACAGTAATCTTATCCAAAGAAAAAAAGCATTTAAAATTATTCCAGGCTTCAAAGAGGTCATGTTGTATTGAAGGTCCCTCTGTCAAGACCTATTTGCTTATGTGGAAATTATACTTTGAAAAATCAGTTCTCTAATTTTCATTCAAATGGCCAGTGCCATTTTCATGTTTTAAGTTACAGGAGTTATGAGGAGAGAATCATCAAATGAGTGGTATGAGAAGAAACCAATAGATGTTGTAAATGTTGGTCATTTGCTAGTGATGAATAATTCATGTTAGGCAGCTGCCCACATCTGGCCTGTTTAAGAAAACCACATGTATATATTACCTATGAGCTTGTGGCATTCTTGGTTAAACACACATACATACACATGCACATACACACCATCATGTACATTTACACACAGATGCCCAGGCATACACAGAAGTTTTCCAAAACCTTGAGCATATGTTTTTCTCCTAATTATTCTAATAGTATTCTTCAGCCTCCTTTTGAAAGGGCATTGGCAAGATAACTTGGACCATTACTTAACATACTTTGTTTACTGGCAAGTTCTATCTAACTCCTTTCACGTATTGTTTTGCTTCCTTAAACAAATCTGTCAACATTCATAGACTTCAACAAATTAGAGCTGGAAAAGAGCCTGCTTAGTCTGATCCAGACTTTCCTCTCCTCTTTGCCAAATCACTGCCTACCACCTCCCTCATGTTACTTTGCCCGATTTTCCCTTCACTATTCAGAGTGTATCAGGGTGTTTATGTACAAAATCACTGTCCTCAAGCAACGTTGCTAATTTTCTAGGAAGCCCTTGTCAAACCTCACTATTTTCTAATTTAGTTTTTCTTTTAAGTTTTCCATTATGCAATATCCTTTTAACAGGAATTAATAAGTACAACGTATGTTCTAGGCACTTAACTGCATGCTGGGGTGACAAAAATAATAAATAAAATTCATTACTTTCAAAGAGCTTACATTATACCAGGGAGTTGGATAGGAGAATAAAGTCTCTAGATTTTTATTCTATTGAATTGTAGATTTTCTCTTAATTTACCAACTTGAAGATTTCAAAACAGGAATCAGTGAAGATCATGGCAATATTGAAGCCTGTCCAAGGCACTTCCAAATCCTTAAGCAGATGCAAATTCAGAAAGACTAGTGTTTCTAAGTTCAAATCTGGTCTCAGACACTTACTAGCTGTGTGACCCAGTGCAAGTCACATAACCCTGCTTGCTTAGTTCCTCATCTGTGAAATGTGCTGGAGAAGGAAATGGCAAACCACTCCAGTATCTTTGCCAAGAAAATCCTAAACTCATTGAGAGTTGGGCACCACTGAAAAAAGACTATAACAATATACTGAAGAAGTTAGCGCTAAGACAGCTTCAACTATGAGGTTATTCTCCAGATATCACAACACTCAGAATTGAGGATTATAGTATAACCCAGAGCCCAAGCCCTCCAAACCCCCAGGGTAAAGAAAGTAATTTTCTGTCTAGTTTGTTAACTCTACTCATAGCATAATGTATGATTTTCCCAAATGTGGGTAGCAGGATTTCTAATTCACCATCTCTCTCTCTCTCTCTCTCCCTTTCTCTCTCTCTCCCTCTCTCTCTTTTCCTCTCCCTCCCTCTCTCCCTCTCTCCATCTCTCTCTCCCTCCCTCTCTCTCTGTCTCTCTCTCTCTCTGTCTATCTCTCTGTCTCTCTCTGTTGCTCTCTGTCTCTCTCTCTCTCTCCCTCTCTCTCTCTCTCCCTCTCTCTCTTTTCCTCTCCCTCCCTCTCTCCCTCTCTCCATCTCTCTCTCCCTCCCTCTCTCTCTGTCTCTCTCTCTCTCTGTCTATCTCTCTGTCTCTCTCTGTTGCTCTCTGTCTCTCTGTCTCTCT
>CM053592.1:44085492-44137419 GCA_028646515.1 Pseudochirops corinnae | reverse complement strand
AATTATACTCTAGACTCTAGGGGTTTTGGGGATGGGAGAGTTTTCTGAGACACTCTCATAGTCAGCAGATCAATATTTTGATATGTTCTCATTTGAAGTGTGTAGTACTTTTTAACAGTACTGATCTCTTGGCTAGAAGCCCAGAGGAAGTATCAGACAAGGGGAACAGGGTGTCTTGCTTCATTCTATCAAATAAAACCTTTCACTTTTTTTTTTACAAAAAAATCTCATAGGCCTTCTTAACAGACTAGAAGGCTATTAGATATCCATGAGGCACAGTCCAATGGCATGCCATGAATGATATTCTATCTATATAAACGTTGTCATTAGAATGAGCTGGAGTTGAATTGCTATTAACAGCTGTACAGCTGTCCTATACCATTTGACATGTACCCAAGAAATGCATCTTGGCGCCAATGAGAATTCTTTACCAGGCAGATTAATATCTAAAATGCGTGTCAAATGAAGTGGAATCACTGCATCATTGTACCCATTCATAATGTTTACAAAATGAGTATTGAGTTTTCCTTTCAAATGCTGGGATTGATTTTTTTCCTATGCCTCCCATCCCCAATCCCCTATTATAACAATTTTATAACAACCATAAATAAGTTGCAGGGAAATGCTTCTTCTGCTGTTTCACGAGACTCTTCTTATCAGGCCAACACAGCTTTTGCATACCTAAATGCTTTTGTTTTTTCTGTCCATTGCCAGACATATTAATACTTCTTTTCTGAAACAGTCGAGGCATCGTGCTATTTGATGCAATGCTTGGAGAATGTGAATGACTTTGTCTCCTTTGCTCTGCATTATGAGTGCACAGTTGTCTATCAGGCTCATCAAAATAAATAAATGCATCAAACTCCTGTTGGAAAAACTCTGAAAACTCATCAAGTCTGAGACCTTACCAGTAGCCTAATGGTCTGCTTCAATATCCCTACTAGAGGAGTAATTAAATATTTACTTGGAAATCCTCTAGCCATGGGGACCTTCCCAATTAATTTCTACTTTGGAAGAGTTTTAATAGCTAGACTATTCCCCTTTAAATGTGGAATGCCACTGTTGATGCTGATGCTGATAGTGGTAGTATTTGTATGGTACTTTATGGTTTGCAAATCACATTAAAACATCTTTCACAATAATTCCTGGGAGTTAGGTGCTATTAGTATCTTAATTTTGTAGATGAGGAAACTAAGGCAGATAGCCATTAAATGACTTGTCCAGGGTCATACAGCTAAGATATGAATTCCAGATTTCCTTACTCCAGGTTCAGTATTTTATTCACAGTGCTACCTAGCTGCTGAGAAACCTTGATTATATTGGTCTGAATCTCTGACCCCAACCTCATTTACTCAAATCTCAATCTCTATGATACAGACATTGGTCCTGGAAAGTTAGCAAGTAGCTTAGTGATAATTGTCTCTAAACTCATGGTTTATCATCAGTCCTATTCTCTTTTTTTTTTTTTGGAGGGGGAAGGCAGGGCAGTTGGGATTAAGTGACTTGGCTGAGGTTACACGGCTATTGGTTCTTTGTGTGTGTGTCAAGTGTCTGAGGCCGGATTTGAACTCAGGTCCTTCTGACTCCAGGGCCGGTGCTCTATTCACTGCACCACCTACCCACCCCATCAGTCCTATTCTCAAAATGTTTTCAGTTCAGTAGAACCTTCAAGCACAAGCCCAAACTTGTGCTCCAATATTGTAGTCATTGGAGAATCCAAGATCTCTCCTATGTCATGGTAAAGCATCAAAGTAATAGTTGAATAGAAATCTTACACTGACTCAAAATTGACCTTTAAAGGCAACTAGGTCAATTAGTTGGTCAACTAGTCAACTGGTCAACTAGGATAAAGTTATTGCCTCTTATACATGACTAGAGGTCATGAATTTTAGTAATTAATGATACAGATCATATATCTCTAAGTCCTTCTGGGACTTTTTTCCCCCCTAGGCTAAGCATAAATCTTTGTAAAAAATTGATCATGTATGTAACATGGCTTTAAAGTCACATGCTATCCTGCTTGCCATCCTCCAGATTGTGCCCATTTGCTAATGCCTTTCATAAAATGTGGTACCTCAAACTTAACTCAATGTTCCAGCTATGCTCTGACTCTGACTAGGGCAGTTAATAGAAAATTATAGTATGATTTCATTGCTAATATTATACAAGAGAAAAATTAAAACTCAGACTTTAAGAAATTAATTTTATTTAAATAATTTATATTTAACATGCCATTTTTCTAATTGAAAATCAATAAAATGGTGCCTGTTAGTTTCAATTCTGATGATGGCTTTAAGTTCTTTTTCTTCAATATGGGACAATAATATTTTAATGATGTACAATAATTCTTACATGTACTGATCTTGCTTCAGTCTTTACAATTTTAGGGGCTTATTAACTTTATTCAATGCCCCACTGAAAAGTTCAAAGAGTCAAAGACAATTTGAATGAAGTTCAATTTAGTTGACAAATATTTTATTTTAATACAACATTTTCATCCCTTCCATTAATAATTCATAATTACATAGATTTAGAGTCAGAAAGGACCTTCAAAGCCATTGAGTCCAATTCTTTCATTTACTGATGGGGGTACTGAAACCCAGAAAGCCTAGCTGATTGCTGTTACACAAGTTCCCAATAGCAGAGGCAGGATATGAGTTGAGCCCCAAATCATTGCTCTTAATAATTTGGAATTCACATAATCCACAGCATCCTGAATGTCCATGACAGGTAAGAACATAAATCACTTTGAGATTTCCCTTTCATCCCAATAATAAGAATTAGAGCTAGACTCCAAGTAATATGTACTTGTTCCAAGGAATAAGTTACTATAGACTAAGAAAATAATGGCAGTTTATGGCCGGGTACATTCTCCCCTACATGCGTATGTACTTACAGACAGACAGACAGACAGACATAAAGACAGAAACATTGTGTGTCTGTGTCTATGTGTTTCTCTGTGTGTGTATCTCACATATGTATGTATATTTCTTGTGATATTCTTTGATGGAAAGATACAGTATTTAACAAGGTATTTTCAAAAAATGAAAGGATAGTCAATTTACAGCAACTTATATATAGCACAAAGAAAACCATCAAATGGAAAGAAACCATTCATTTTAACTTAAAGATTTAAATAAAACCCCCTGAGATCAATATCTACCTGTACAAACCTATCTAATATTGATATACTACCTTAAGGCTTACAAAGCTCTTCAGATATGTTTACACATTTAAACCTCACAATAAGCTGGTGAGATAGTTACTGTTAGCATCCTTTTACTTATGAGAAAACTGAGGCTAACAAAGGCAGGTTAAATGTTATTTCTAGGATTACCTCTGCTGGTAAAGGCCTAGAGAAGGATTCTAACATTTAAAGTAATGAGTAGGGGCTGCTAGGCAGTGCAGTGAATAGAGCACTGGCCCTGGAGTCGAGAGGACCTGAGTTCAAATTTGACCACAGACACTTAACAAAAAAAACTAGCTATGTGACCTTGGGCAAGTTGCTTAACCCCAATTGCCCTACCTTCCTCCTGCAAAAAAATGAAAAAAAAAAAGTAAATGAGATGTTTCATAATTTGATAAATTTTATTGTCTGCATTTTCTTTCCTCTCTCCCAGCTCCTTCCTTCTCTTGGACTGGTCCCCCTCCTCAGCTTTGTGAATAACTTCACATTGCACTACTTTGCATTTTCCTTTTGGGTGCTGTCTTCTCCCCTTGTTGAGAGATGTTATTTTTATTTCTTGTATTTTTATACCCAACTCTTAGTATAATACCTGTCACATGGTAAACCCTTAATTAATGCCCCCCCTTATCTCCTCTCTCTCTCCTTTCTTTCTGTAAATCCATCAATTCATCATCGATATATACAACTAATTAATTTAAGGAAGTAATATAGCTAATTTGGATAATTTTAATCAAACTTTTTTGCATAATTGTTTTGGGGGGTGGTGGTTATTAATGTTTTCTACCCCAATTTCCTGGATATAATTTTATCAGCTCTGTACTTGTTTTTGCCAGTTTAAACTGGAATATCCTTAGCATCTAACATAAACATGTTCCTAACATTTTAATTTCATATTTTGGTAGGAATGAGTCTTCATTTTCATCTAAAATAGAAATGTCTAGCAGATTAAGAATAAAATCTTCTAAATTTGCCATTAATGACTATCAGAGACTGATAATGTTTGAGTCTATGTATGTCATCATATATGGAGTATGAATTGAATAAAGAACCTTTGTACTAAATAAATATTGGAAGAATTAAAATTCTTATCCTCAAGGAGTTTATTATAATCTAGGTGGGAAGATCAAAACAGTGGAAAAAACATTTATGTGCAAACTAACACAGCACTTAATGTCTAAATAAGTACAGAGGCAGAGTGGATATATGAAAAAAATCAGATAACAAATCTAAAAATCAAAGTTATTCTCCTAATGCACAGCTGTGATGGTTGAAGACCAGATGCTGACTATTAATCAAAAGATTTCCGGACTAGGAATTAGCCTTGTGGCTGAGTGAGCCTGAAACTGAAACCTGGATGAAAAAGCATGAGGCAGAGTACCTGGACAGGCCAATCCCAAATCAAAGAAGAAAAGGGTGGGGCTTGGGGTGGGGGTAAAAGGAAGGGGACTGTTAAAGGAAGAAAGACATTAGAGTCTTTTGTTATCAGAGATTTAAAAAAAAAGTTCTAGGGCATTGGTTGGGAAATGTTATTTTTTAAAAAGATAATTTTATCCGCTTTCTGGTCATTTGTTCTGGTTGCTGCTTACTTCTTTGGATATGCTGAATGGTTATTTCTCTTAATTCTCTAAGTATCTTTTTCTATTGTAAGTAAATGCAATGAAGGGTGGGGAGGAAGATGTGGACTGGAGTTAGTGGTGGATCTGAGAATTGGAAACAAGATTGACTATCAGAGTCAGGGCACTTAGATACAATGAAAGTGGGTGTGTGTTGGACTTTAAGGTCAGAATAGAGGAATACAGTATAGGTATATTTTTAGCTCAGATCATGAAATGCCAGTTTTTGCCCTTAATATACAGAAGAAAGCCTTGGGTAATTCAAGATTCCTGAAAATCTGACATCTGAAATTTCATGGTGTGAGGTAAAAATGATTGGGGAGATTTAATAGCAGTAAAATCTGAATCTGATGCATCTACTTCCACCTAAAGTATAAGCATTTAAAATTATGAGATCCTCAAGGAAGCTTCAGACCATTCTAGGTTGATCTAATTCAATACGACAAGCGTTCTCCAATATCTGTTATGCTTTTGTGTTCTCTCCTCCACCTCTTAGAATCTTTCACACTCTTCCAATTTAGCTCACAGGCTACTTCCAACACAGTGTAAAAATAATTTGTTTAATTTGATTGATTGTTTTTTATTCTCCTCCCTGAAGTTATATTAAATTTACTCTGTATACATTTTACATTGACTTCTCTGGGTAAATGTTGCATTCATTCCATAGAAGGGAAGTCCATTGAGGGCAAGGATTGCTTTATTTCCCTCTTTTTATGCCCAACATCTAACAGCACCTTCCACATAGTAAGAACTTTATGAGCACATATAAATGTACTGGATACAGTGCATAGAACCTGATTATTAGGTCAAAGATTCTGAGGTGGAATCTTGGCTCTGCCAATTAATACTTGTGAGACCTTAGAAAAGCCACTTTGTCATTCTCTCTCTCTCATTTTCCTCATCTATAAAATGTTAGATTTAGCATCTTTGATCTTAGATTCCATTTCTAGGACTAAGCTTATGATCCACTGAAGAAGAAATAATTGTTGAATTGACAGGATGAAAGCCACTAGATCTTGCAATCTACCAGGTGGGGGAAGGACGCAATGTATAAGCAAATGAATATACTCATGATATGAATAAGAGACAAATGATTATCTCCTTTATAACTCATTCATTATGCATTTCAATCAACATTAATTCTTCAGTAGCAAAGAAGTGAAGTGATTTTTTTTAGTCAGAATATTATTTTTATTTCTCAAAGGCTGGAGTATCATGATTTCGATATTACTCTACCTCAGGGAATAAAATGCAAGGATATTTCTTTAAATACTTGCAAGTAAAATATGTTATGTTCAGGTACATGAAGGAAAATAAATACATGTACCTAGAGTGCAGAGCTCTACACAGAGCACTTGAGGGTGTGAGCAAATATTAGACAATCCTCGTGGACTCTTGGAACAAAGACAGAAAGCAAATCACACAAAGCCTAACAGTAAACAAGCTCTTCTGATAGATTAAAAACTCCTTGAGGACAGGCAGTGTTTGATTTTATTTCTTTACTTCCCCAGCACCTAGCCCCAGGCCTGGAACACAGGAGAGACTTTCATAAATTCTTGGTTGTTGATTTGTGTCAGAGGTATAAAATCTACAGGTAAAAGGGTTCAAAAGCTAGTGTTTGTTTCATCAAATGAGAAATTAGAATAGACCTCAGTTTCGATTTTTTTTAACTTCCCAATTTCTTTTAACTCCTCTGCTTTTCTTTTCTTTTCTTTTTTGCATGAAATAACATGAGTCTGGAATACTAGATGCCTCTCAGTTCTTGGAGCCCAATGCTCACTTTCAAAATTTTTGGAGTGCTGGCAAGAAATGTGAAGTTTCTACCTTTCCAATTCTTCCCAGCTGCAATTTCAAGTTAATTTATAAACCATGAAAAAACTGCCAGGGTGTATAAGGCACAAAATTATGAAATTCATTTACAATTATTCTTTTCCAGAATAGTCTAACCTGGTTTACTTCCATAGAAAATGATTTCCCCAGTCAAATTCATGCTGCTTTAAAAAATTTTCCCAACATACTCTTGGCCTCACCCATGAAAAATTTCATTCCCTCTCACATCTCTCGGCAATTGTCATTGGTGGAGGAAAAGAAAGAGGAGTTTTAGATCTTCCCTCTCTAGTCATGAGTGATTCTATATTTAAACTAGTCCTCTATTTCAGCATAAAATGAGCAATCCTATCTACCTCCAAGCCCACTGTGTTTGCCTGTTCCCAGGTTCCCTTAGCCATAGACTAAAACAAAGTTTCCTTGTTGTCAACCCACAAGGTCAGCAACTATTTACTTAGTCCTCTGCCCTACCTCTAGGGTCAGTTATAGAGCTAAACTGACTGCCACATCCTTCTCCTTCATGTTCTGCATCCTATACTAAATATATATTTTTTAGAAATTTGTGTTTGGAGCCCATATGATTGAAAAAGGAAATTATGTCATACAATCAATCTTTCCCTGTCATGGGTTAGAATAACTATAATGCTTCTTTAACAGTGATATACTCTAAAATGGCTCATTGTAGTCACTTTATCATGAAACTGTCACACTCTTGCTTGGGTTTCATGAATGTGTAGTCGTTCTTGATCTCTCCTCAGATTCTCTTTGATCCTGGTCTCCTCTACAATTACTTTTTGACCTACTATAATTTTTCCATACTAAATGATCTCACAGAACCACCCCAAGAAAAATTAATGTGGGAATGGATTCTGACAGATATGGGGACAGTGTGAGGAGGGAAATGGAAAGGTTGGAGTGTTTGTGCAACAGAGGCAACAGGCTAAAGGAAAAGTAAGTCATAGGAACCAGAGGAAAGATACCATGGGAAAAGAATAGGAGAAAATGGTTTCTACATTTCCTGCATGAGAAGTAGAATCATAGTACCCAGGGAATTTGAGGGTAATTCTTTCCCTAAACCCCACTTCTGTTACATGTTTTGCCAAATTTCTATATTATACCATCAGTATTCCAAACATACAGGTGAACGCTAATTTTCATGTCTGGCCAAATTGGCAAAACCAGACCTTTCAATCACATTAATTATTCATTAATTGTTTCATCTCCTACCTCCACACCTTAGCATAGATAATTCTCCCTGCATTCAGTGTACTTCCTAATTCTAGATTCATAGAATTTCTAATTTCCTTTAAGACTCAGTTTAAGCACCACCTTCTGCCAGAAGCCACTTTTTAAAAAAATAATTAATTTAATTTTAGATTTGAACATTCTCTTCCTAAAGATTTTGAGTTCTAAATTTTTCCTTTTCCCTCCCCTCCCTCCTCCACAGCCATTCTTGTTCCTATGTGCCATTACCTCCTTCTCTGAAAAATAGAATCAGCAACTGGGCCTGAGAGTTCAATGACTTAACTACCTATACCAATGTACTGGGAACTCAAGGATCAAGAAATTTTCTCTATCAAATCAGGCTGATATCTTTAAAGCTTTTAGTCTTAAAGATTTGTCTGGAACAGAGGTGTCAAATTCACATCCTGAGAGTCTCCTGACGTGATTCCTGAGTAGGGCCAAAACCAAAGTAAATGTAATTGAAAAATGCTTAACAGAATAAATAAAAAATACAATAAAATGTTAACTTTTTTTTAAGTCAACATCTGGTCCACATATTGACTTTGCATTTGAGTTTAGTCTAGAGCACTCAGGCTAATTGACATTCCTAAGATCACATAGTCAGTAGATATCAGAGGAAGAATTTAGCCCTTGGTCTTTGTGGCTTTAAGACCGTACCATCTCCTTCATCATAGCACTTCTCCATCTCTATGTTTCCCCTAATAATTATGAATATTTTGTAGGAAAAATGTATGTATATGACTTCTTCTGACTAGATTGTAAGTTCCTTGAAGATAAGAAATGTTTCATATTTTTCTTTGTGTAACCAGCACCTAGCACAATGTCTGCCATAAATTAGGTGTTTTATAAATAACTGTTGATTGACTGATTTTCCTTGAAGTGGCTTAGGATGTTTTCCCAGTGGTACAGAGGATTTTACAAAGGGTATAATGGAAAACAGTATAATGTTATAGGGTGGTGACAATTTCTTACCATCAAAGGAAACTGTCAAAACATTGATTGAATTTATCACCTTGGAGATTGAACTTACCCCAATGGAGATAACTGAAAGATGGGTTCTTGAATGTGGTTGGTATGCTTCCTCTGAATGTATATTGATGTGTTCAGTAGAGATACCTCTGACCTTTGGGAGGCAGTTACCTGGCTCTCCATTAGTAAAGGTCAAGGCTTTCTCTTACTCCCTGGATCAGCAGGATATCGTGATCCAACTTTTGAAGGTTGCAGGTGGGAAGGTAGACTTTGCCATTAGTGTCACCTTTAACTCAGATGTACCCCTTTTGTTTTCCCTCAAGAAAGATCCTCTTGAGAAACATAACCAACTCATTATGCAGATACCATCAAAGTCAATTTGACAGTGTTCATGCAAAGGCCTAGAGAGGTAGAGGAAAGCTGCCTCCAATATTTGTGTTACCTATGGAAATGATCATATTATTTAAACACAACCTGAAAATGTTCTGGTTCCAATACATATGCTCTTTGATAAGATGAAAGAATGCCTTTTGTGCCCATCAGATTGCATTCCAGAATTCAGTGATAAAGTAGAAAATAAAATGAAAGCTGCAGGTTAATTGCTAAAGAAAAGCATATGGAAGACTCATAAATGCTAGCAAATGTTGTCCTAACATGCTTGAAGTTGTATTGTGAATAATCATTTCTTTATTACCAAAGAATATCTCATTTTTACATCTTGAGATTTATTTTAAGCCACTGTGATACTTTGCAAAGTGTTTAGATCTGCTAACGGGTACACATTCTACTTTAATTTTCACATTAAAAACTGAAGTAATTAAAATTCAAAAGTCACACATCTCAATTAAAACCTGATAGCTACATCCAAGACCCCATAAATAATGGACAAAATGCCTTTTACCCCCTATGGTTCAGTTACATTTATTGCTGATTTCTTTCAATATTTTCAGTA
The DNA here is from genome assembly GCA_028646515.1 of Pseudochirops corinnae. NCBI lineage: Eukaryota > Metazoa > Chordata > Mammalia > Diprotodontia > Pseudocheiridae > Pseudochirops > Pseudochirops corinnae. Next base: position 44,127,626 of record CM053592.1, on the reverse strand, counting down.
AGTAAGCTCTTCTGTGTTTACAGATCTTTTTCTCTCTAAACTTACCATGCAACCACTAATGTTCTGTTTTCTTGCCTCATCTCTGCAAGGAGGTGAACATGGGCTCCTTCAGGATGCCGTGCTATGCTGTGCCTTAGAGGGCAAGGTCTGGGGGTATCTCTCTAGCTGGAAAGGTTTCAAATACAGATCCCCCAATTCACCACGTCTGTCATCTAAGGAGCTATGCAGGAAAGTAGAGAGATGCCTGGTTGTGAAGGTGATTTTTTTTTTTTATCACAGTGGTTTAAAATAAATCTCAGTGTGTAAGAATGAGATATTCCTTGATAATAAAGACATGATTCTTCACAATACAATTTCAAGCATCTTAGGACAACATGTGCTAGCATTCGTGAATCTTCCATATAACATTATCTACAAAGATAGGAGGATATCATTTTGTCAATGAGTGTTTTGTAAGCATTTGCTAAAAGTCAGATACCATGTGCTCAGGGCTCGGGACAGAAAGAAAAGGGAAAAAACCCCACAGAAACAGTGCCTGACTTCAGGGAGCTTAAATTCTAATACTGGAGACAACTAGGAATATTCAAATTATACACAGAGTAGGTCAAAGGGAATTTCAGAAGCTAAGATATTAGAATCTGGGGGTGTGACAGCCTAGATAAAAGCCTTAAAGGAAGCCCAGGAAACTGAGACAGAGGTGAGGATACAGAGCACTCCAGGTATGGGGGTCAACCCATGTAAAGATATGCACATGACATGGGAGACATTAGCAAAGGACTGCCTAGTATAGCATGCCATCAGAGAAGGCTCTGTGCTCTGTGAGCAAAGCAGAATTGTAGTACCTCAAAAAGAAATGTGAGATGGGCAAATTTAGATACATCTTCACACCCCACATGTTCAAATGATCTATTTGTGCCCAACCTGAGGTAGAGCCTTCCATGCTCGGGGCTGATCAGTTGGACACACTGTAATCTGACTCCAACATAGTGATGTCATTTTGGTCCTCTTTGGGGATGGAAGACAATAACCAACTATGGAGGTAAGAGATGAAGTGTCATGGAAAAACAAATAAGCTAGTGAAGCTGAATCTTAAAGTATGTATTTGGGGTAAAGGGCAATAAGACTGGAAAAGTAGGAAGATGCCAGGGAATGAACAGTTTTAAATGCAAAATAGGGAACTTTATATTTGACCTTACAGGTAACAGTTGAGAGGCTGACATTCCCAGGACCCCAAAACCAGTAGAAAGTGTCAGAAGCAGAACTTAAAACTAGGTCTTTCTGGTTTCAAGGCTATCTCATTCTCTACTTCATTATGATACCTATCTACTCCTCCCCCTCCCCATTATTATGAATATATTTTGTTAAAACTTATATACAGTATGTTATCTCCCCTGATTATATCACAAGATTCCTGAGAGAGTGCTTTATTTTGTTTTTTGTTTTCTTTTTAAAAGAAAAGTGAGGATGGGGGAGTGACATGGTTATACATTCACTTTAGAAAAATCAGATGGGCTACTCCATGAAGGATGGGTTGTAATGAGGAAAACCTTAGGATATTGAATGTAAGATTGATTATAAACTTATTGATATAGTCCAGGTAAAAGTCAGAGAGCATCTGAACTGGTACATTGACTGTGTGGGTGGAAAAAAGGGGATAGATAAAATGAGAAATTATCTGAAGGCAGAAATGACAAGAGCCAAGAAACTTGATATATAAGGTGAGTGAGTGTGAGGAGTCAAGAATGATACTTATGTTGAAAGGTTAAGTGAGTGGGAACATGGTGGTACCCTCTATAGAAACAGGGAAGTTAGGGAGAGGAGAAGGATTATTATAATGCATATGGGGGTAGTACATGCTCACAGTAATTAAATAACAGGTCTATTCAATTGTAGCAGCAATGCAGCATTCACAATGCCTACAGTAACTATAAGTATGCTGATATGGTTATTAATCACAAAATGTAGCAGGCTCTCTACATGAGAAATATAGCTAAAGCATTTGTTTAAATACCAGAAAACAGAGTCCCAAAACCAGAAAGTCAAAGCCAACACAGTAGTTATGAAGTTGGCACATGTAGTTAAAGTAGTAAACACCCACATTCTCAAGCCTTCAAAATAGGACAGGCTACCTAAGGCAAAGATTCTCCTCTCCTCACTCACGACAACTGCTCAGCATCCAGGCAGCTTGCTCCCAGCAGCTCTGGCCCCCCACAGTTCCCGTCCCTGGCTGTCCTCAGCAGGAGTCCTTAGCAGAGATTCTGGCAGGCTCAAAGAAAAAGGAATTTGTGCTACAACCGCAGCCACTGCCTCTGCCTCCAGTCACCATGGCATGGATGCTAGCTTGGTTCTGGCTTTCTCTTGCTCCACCCCTTCCTGCTACATCAGCAAGTTCAAGGGGCATAGAAGATCTTCAAATCCCAGTATCATTACATCAATTGCATGGAGATTCTCCTTCAAAGTTTGTGGGATCATAAGATCATATATTTAGAACTAGAAGGGCTCAGATATCATCTAGGAAAACTCCCACATTTTACAAATGAAGAAATGGAGGCCCAGAGAAGGTCAGCAACTTACTTTGAATTTAGGCTGTTCTTAGTATTGGAGAAAGAGGAGGAGGAGGAGCAGCAACACTACAAGGTTGGGGAATAATAGGAAGGGAGCAAGGATAATAGGAAGAGGAAATAATAGGAAGGATGAGGGAGTAAGAAGAAGAAAAGAGGGGAATGGAAGGGAGAGGAGAGAAGGGAATGGAAAAGAAAAGGAAAGAGTCTGGAGAATGAGAAAAGGGAAATGGGGGAGAAAGAGAAGGAAGAGGAATTATTCTCAAGTTAAAAGGATAACACCAGACATTTTGGGCAGGTTGTATCTCTGTGACCATGACCTAACTGAATTTGGCAGAAACATTTATTTTGCAATTTGCAATTACATACATACATACATATACATACACATACATATATATATATAGAGAGAGAGAGAGAGAGAGACACCTATAGAAAGAGTGAATGATGACATCAATGAATTAAAAAGCATTTATTAAGTGCTTACTGTCATCAGACATTGGACTAAGAGCTGGGGACAAAAATACAAAAATTGAGAATGTTCCAGTCCCAGAACAACTTAGCTTAGTATGGTTAATGGCAGGGAACAGAGTGTCTGGGGTATTAAAAAGATAGTTAATTGATACACAGTGCATTTATGTCAAAACTTAAGGATTCGCTTGAGCATTGTCTGCATGGAAATAGATTGCAAACTGTATTTTAGCAGGTGATATTTATTAGTTGTTAAAAATGAAAACTATTGTCTAGTGCCCATCCTTGTGTTGTGAAGCAGACTTCTACACATTTGGGCTGATTCCTGGATAATGAATGACCTATTATGTCACCAACACTGAGAACCTTTATAGAGACTTTTTGACCTAATCCTTGAGAACCTAGGGTCACGATTTTTTTACATGGATATTGGAGTTGAAGAAGCAGATGATAATAAATAACATTAATTTTGAAATGCCAATTCAAATCAAAAGAAATATTCTATTTAAATTGTGTTACAGAATATTTTGATCATCAGCCGTGGTACAGACCTGGTAAAAAGTCAGTCCGATGTACAAGTGTTTGCTTTATGCCTACTATATGTCAGATAATGTGTTGGGCACTAGAGATAAAAGTACAAAATTTTAAAAAAGAAATAATCTTTTCTTCTCTCAAGGAACTTATGTAAACATAATATCAAAACATCTCCAGCTGACCCGTATTTATGGTCTTTGGTTCACTAACAGCTTTTCTTCCTGCAATTTAAATTATCTTCTCAAAATGATTGATAAGCCTACCAAAAATGAAAGAATATTACTTCATCAACAAAAGCTATTGAATATTTTTCACCCTAATAACTTCATAAGTCACTGAAGGAAAACATACTTTTTTCTAATAATGAAAAAAATTCTTGATTGATAATAGAGAAGTAAATAAACATCACAGGACCTTAAAATAGAAGACAGCATCATTATAACAGTGGACTTCTTAAATTTTATTTTTAATCTCAGCTAAATAAGCATTAAGAAAATGGACATTTCTATATGCACAGTAGAAAAGAAAATAGGATTGTATAGAAAATTGTAGAATTATTATATATAACTTGCTTTTCTTTTTTATTATATAATAAATTCAACCTTTTGCTTCCAAAGCTGCCCTGCTTATCTATGCTTCTTTCTGGCCTTTCTTTTATTCTCTTCTCTGAATTAAAAAAAAAAAAATGACCCAATGGTCCTCCTTTTTCTCTTGTCTACCTTTCTCTCTTTCCTTTTTTTTTTTTTTACCATATCTCCCCACAGTCTTTGTAACAGATATAAAATTTTCATTTTAACTCTGTCCAAAAAAATTGTCTTATTCTGCATCTTGAGTCAATCATCAGTCTGTCAAAAGGTGGATAGCCTGTTTTTATTTTTATTTATTTTATTTTTAGCAGTCCTCTAGACAGTCATGTAGATCAGAATTTTCAAGTTTTTGAAAGTTGTTTTTATAAGATTGTTCATATAAATTATTGTCTTGATTCTGCTCACTTTTCTCTGCATTAATTCAATAAGGTCTGAGGTATCTCTAAACCTGTCGAGTCTATCAGCATTTAATTGCACAATAATACTTCTTTACATTTTATACCCTAACTTGTTTATCCATTATTCAATAAATTAACATCCTTTTCTTTTCCCTTAGTCTTTTGTTATTACAAAATGGATATAAAATGGTGTCTCTTGCAATACTTTTAACTGCTAACCAAAGAGGGGCAACACTGTTTGACAAAAGACTAATGTTTTGGGGATATATGAAAGTGATTTTAAAAAATGATCTTGTAATGGAAATTATTGTCTAACAAAGACTGTATATGTTTTAGGGTTGGAAATCTCCCTGGTGTCTCTTCTTATGAAATGTTAAAAAAAGAAACTAAGTCTGGGCATTAAAATTGTAATGATTTTCTGATAAATGGAAAATTAGGGTGTTTCATAAATTTGATAATCATTTTTCCTTTTAGGTGCTAATAATTAGTAATTGATTAAATATGAAGATTAGGAAATTAGAATTCATTTTGAGAAGTACAGAATTCGTTTTATTAACTACAAATTTTGTTAATCTTGAAAAGAAGAAAAAGATTAATTCTACTATCTAGAGCCCAGGCTTAGTGCAATCAAATATTGTAAAAAAATTCGTTCTACAAATTTGCCAAAGTACTCTTGCTCTGAGATCCATTATAATGCTCTTACTGTTACCATCCTGGGCCTTGTTCCAAAGAGAGACTGCCAGTTTCTTCTGAAATAGGCCAAATCAGGTGGTAGTTTTGCTACATAAGGACATATTGCTTCTATGGACACGGAAACAGCATCTTTTTCTTTTTTATGACTTTGGTAAAGATTTTGTCTCAAGATGTACCTATTGCTACTGTGAACAGCTAAGAAAAAAAATGCAGCATCTGGAAAGGAGCTATATGCAATAATTGCTTGCTTAATACAAATGAGGTACTATGTTTAGTGCTTGGGTTAAAAAGACAAAAGTAAAAACCAAAATCAAAAAATGAAACAATGGCTTCCATCAAGTAGCTTATATCCTGCTGGGGAGGGATATGACATACATATAGTTAAGTAAATGTAAAGTATATGCAACAAAAACTAATCTTATACCTGTTATCACTCTAAATTCAAATTTAGTTCTTATTTCCATCACTATAATTCAATCAAGTTGCACCAAAAAAGTACAGCCATTCCTACCTACTGGTGATACTCATTGTTGTATAAAATAATTGGATTAGTGCTTCCGGATCCTCATTATAGAACAGATAACTCACCTGCTATGGATGGGATGCAATCAAGTACAATCACTAGAGTTTTATCAGATCTTTTTTGGCCAAGACCATACAGGCCTTATGTTCCTAACAGCTGTTTCCTATTCAATCTATTTTTGATTGTTCTCTTTTGTTCAATCTATTATGTTTGTTCTCCGTGGTATACTTTTGCCTGAAATAACCATGTGTATGTTATGTACGTGTGTGTATGTATGTATAACATATTTTGTGAGGTACAAAACTTTTTTTTAAACTATAAATTTTTGTTATTCTTAAAAGGAAGGGAAAGTAATTTTACTGTTTAGAACTCAGGCTTAGTTCAAGAAAATACTGTAAAAGAATTTCTTGTATACACACATACTCTCTTTCTCTCTCTCCCTGTGTCTCTGTCTCTGTCTCTGTCTCTCTCTTTCTCTCTCGACAAATATATGTAGTATGTCAGCAGTAAGATTTCCATGAAGACATTACAGTCTTTTATTTTGTTTAGAAGGCAGATAACATATTAGTGCATCACTTGTATTGCTCAAATTCCTGCAACATTTAAATGGTTTGTCAAAAGTCACAGAAGAGGGGTGGCTAGGTGGCACAATGAATAGAGCACCAGTTCTGGAGTCAGGAGGGCCTGAGTTCAAATCCATTTTCAGACACTGAACACTACTAGCCGTGTGACCTTGGGCAAGTCACTTCACCCCAACTGCCCAGCCTTCCTCCCTCCAAAAAGCAAAAAAAAAAAAAGTCACAGAAGAGTCTAGAAAAATTGAATGAATTTAATTTTAAGAATTTTTTTGTCTTGTTCAAATCTTGATGATGTAATTTATATACTTTAACGTATTTAATGAGGAAAAACATGACCTCTAGTTTTCTGTTTATATTTAGGATTTCCAGAGAAAATTGTAGTGAAAATATTTTACTTTGAAAAGGAAACTTTTCTATTCTCATGTGTAGTGAAACATTTTAGAGTAAACTGCTTTGTTCTTCCAGGGTTCAGGAAAAAGGAACATACTATAAATTAGCGCTCTATAAAAGCAGAATGGATGATCATCATCAGAGATCTTCAAGAAGAGATCTGATATTCACCCATCCTGGATGGAGTTGTAAGAATAAATGTTCAATTAAGGATTTCACCAAATGTTGTTAAGTTGTTTCAAACTGATGAGTTCATTTTAAATCATGGCAAAGCAGGTTGCCTTGCTTTAATCTCTTATTTCAATCACTTTCCATTTAAAGGATATTCTAGTTAGATCTGATTTGGGGAGGGCCAAATCTTAAATTTTCCTGCCTCCTCTATTTTTTATTTCTTTTTAGTTTTCAACATTCACTTCCATAAGATGTTGAGTTTTGAATTTTCTCTCCCACATTTTCCTCCCTCCTTCCCAAGACAGTGTGAAATTGGATATAAGCTCTACTTATGCATTTCTATTAAACATATTTTCACATCTGTCATAATGTAAAGAAGAATTATAATTAATGATAGGAACCACAAGAAAGAAGCAATAAAACAAACAAAAAAAGGAAAGGAAAGGAAAACAAATAGTATGCTTCCCATCAAATTTTTTTCTACGGATGTGGATAGCATTTTCCATCATGAGTCTTTTGGAATTTTCTTAGATCCTTGCATTCCTGAAAAGAGTTAAGTTTTTCAAGGATAGTCATCACACAATGTGGTTGTTATTGTGTACAATGTTATCCTGGATCTGCTCATTTCACTCAGCATCAGTTCACATAAGTCTTTCCAGGTTTTTCTTAAGTCTGCCTGCTCATCATTTCTCATAGCACAAAAGTATTTCATTGCATTCAAATACCACAACTTGTTCAATCATCCCCCAATATCATCCCCTCAATTTCAATTCTTTGCCATCACAGAAAGAGCTGCTATAAATATTTTTGTACCTGTAGGTCCTTTTCCCATTTTTATGATCTCTTTGGGATACAGATCTAGAAGTGATATAGCTGGATCAAAAGGTATGCACAATTTTGTCTATGGTACCTTTTAGCAGGATGTAGTTTCCTTCCTTATCTCTTTCAATTAGATGTCTTTTTCTTTTGCTTTTTCTGAGATCAGGATTGCTACCCCTGCTCTTTTTTTTTTTTTCTGAATTTCAACTAAAGCATCATATATTCGACTCCAGCCTTTACCTTTACCCTGTGCGTATCCCTCTGCTTCAAATGTGTTTCTTGTAAACAACATATTGTAGGATTATGGTTCTTAATCCACTCTGCTATCAACTTCTGTTTTATGGGAGAGTTCATCCCATTCACATTCACAGTTATGATCACTATTTGTGTCTTTCTCTCCATCCTATTTCCCCCCTGTTTATGCTTTTCTCTCTCCCTTCTCCCTTTCCCCCCACACTAGAGTTTTGCTTTCAACCACTACCTCCCTCAGTGTGCCCTCCATTCTATCCACTCCCTCCCTTTTCTTTCCCCCTTTCCCTCCTACTTCCTATAGGGTAAGTTAGATTTCTATACTTAACTGATTACATTATTCCCTCTCTGAGCCAAATATGATGAAAATAAGGTTCAAATAATGCTCATCTCCCTCCCTTTCCCCTCTATTGTAATAGGTTTTTGTGCCTTTCAATGTGATGTAATTCACCTTTGTCTGCCTTCTCCATTCCTCTTCTCCTAGTACAATCTTTTTTAACCACTTAGATGTTTTATCATCATATCAAAATCAACTTATACCCACACCCTCTCTCTATGTATGCTCCTTTTCAATGGAGTAATAACAATATAGTTCTCAAAAGTTACCAGTATCATCTTCCTTTGTTTCCTAGTTTGCCCTTATTAATAACATGTTGCTTTTTTCTTTTCTGTTTAACTTTTTATGCCTCTCTTCAGTCTTATATTTGAAGATCAAATTTTCTGCTGAGCTCTGGTTTTTTCATCAGGAAGGTTTAGAAGTCCCCAATTTTGTTGAATATCCATTTCCTCCCCTGAAAGATTAAGCTTAATTTCACCTGGGTAGTTGATACTTGGTAGTAATCAAAGCTCCTTTGCTTATGGAATATCATATCCCATGCCCTCCAATCTTTTAACATAGAAATTGCAAGATCCTGTGTAATCCTGACTGTGGTTCCAAGATATTTGATTTTTTTTTTCTGGCTGCTTACAGTATTTTCTTTTGACCTAGTAATTCTGGGATTTAGCTACAATATATAGCTATAATACATAGGACTCTGGCCTTTACATTTACCCTGGGTGTATCTTGCAATATATTCCTTGACTTTTTCACTTTGGGATCTGTTTCAGGAGGTAATTGGTGGATTCTTTCAATGATTATTTCACATTCTGGTTCTAGCACCTCAGGGCAATTTTCCTGAAAGCATCCTGAAAGATGCTGTCCAGGCTCTTTTTTTTCTTTCATGGTTTTTTGGTTGACCAGTGATTTTTAAATTCTCTCTCCTGGATCTATTTTCCAGGTCAGTTGTTTTACCAATGAAGTATTTTATGTCTTCTACTATTTTTTCATTCTTTTGTTTCTGTTTGATTCTTGATATCTCATGGTGTCATTAGCTTCTACTTGCCCAATTCTAATTTTTAACAAATTGTTTTGTTCTCTTAGACTTTGCCTTTTATATTTGCCCCATTTTACTTTTTAAGGTGTTCTCTTCAGTGAGTTTTTGTGCTTCCTTTTCTGTCTGGACAATTTTACTTTTTTAAGGATTTGTTTTCTACTGTCAATTTTTATCCTTCCTTTTCCAACCTATTAATAGGCTCTCTCTTACATACCTCTCATTTCTTTTCCCAATTTTTCTTCCACCTCTCTTATTTGACTTTTAAAATCTTTTTTGAGCTCTTCCATGAAGCCTTTTTGGGCTTGAGACTAGTTCATACTCCACTTTGAGGTCTGAATGTGGGTATATTGACAATGTTGTTCTCTTTTGAATTTGTGCCTTGATCTTCCCTGTCCTCATAATAAGAATCTGTGGTAATTGTCTGTTTCTGCTTTTTGCTCATGGTGTTTGCCTAAGTCCTAAATTTTAGAGCTGAGCTCTCCTGCTGGAGCACAGAGGGCACTGACCCAAGCTTCTTGTGCTAGGAGTCCTGGACCTGGTCACTGGCTTTCTGTGCTGGGGCCTCAGGTGCTGGTAGCTGGAGGCTGTAGGATTCTGACAGCTTAACTGGTGCTGAGCTGGAGTCAGCAACACTGGAGCTCTTGGGATGGAGGTGGGGAGTATGGCCCCTGGGGGACTTCTGCTAACCAGAGCTTTGCACTTGAATATTTGACAGCAGGAGGATGTCTGCCAGCCTGAAGCTGTGCTTACTGGAGATGTGCTTCCTGGAGCTGTGCTTCCTGGAGCTGTGCTGCAGCACTGGAAGATTTGGCTACATTTTTTGTGGGCCACCTGAAATCCTTTGGCAGGCCACAAGTGGCCCACAGGCCATATGTTGTATGGGCCTGATCCATATCTGAGGTAAAAGTCTAAGAGATGTTCAAACCATTGAATAAAATTAACAAAGTAAAGCTTTGACTGTCTAGAGTCGCTCATACTCTGGAGCCTGACTTCCAAAATCATTTTTAAAAACTACAAATAACACCAAAATACAGTGGAAGCAGGCCCTGACCATTTAACAAAGATGAATATAATTAAAATGTGAGTCAACAGTAATAGGTGAGGCCATGGGGTAGGGAAGGATAGCTGGGGCATAAAGGGGTGATTCCAATCCATATCTGCCTATACTTGGTCTATAAAAGGGAGAATATTTTAATATCAACATTTTTCAGGGTATGTTATATGGCCACACATAAGTCATCGAACAAAACAATTTCTAAAGAATAAAAATCAGAGGGCCGTAAGGACATAAAGCACAATGGAAAGATGCACGATGGGTGTCAACAGCTACAACATGTCACCACTGATGACTTGTTTTTCTCTTTTTCATATACCCCTCAGGAGATTTATGATAGAGAATAAAAGACTTGAGCTGGGTCAGTCACTTGTGGAGAGTAAAGGAAAGCAATTAGCCTGAAAATGATAATAAGCAGAATTACTGGAGTTTAGAAGCAGCTGCAGCATGACAACCAAGGTGCACTGATGCCAGAAACATGGATGGATAATAATTCTCTGAGTGGCCAAACTCTAAAAGCCAGATCATCCAGCACAGAATAATTCTGCCGTCTGGAGGGAAGCAGCTTCCTGCTCCCCCAGAACACCTCTTTTCTGCTGGAGTCTTGCTGCACATGGTGGGAGAGTTATAGAGTAACACTTTGCCCATTAGCACAGGGTCAAGCTAAGCCAATCGGCACTATTTGCCTTCATCTTCCATAGCTACAGCCATTGCACGACACAATTTCAAAGAGCAGGGAGACCTACAACACATTTTACAAAGAGTTTCATGGAGAAGGATTTCAAGAAATGCATATTAACTCCTGCCACACACTAGACATTATTCCCAATAATTAGGATACCAAGACAAACATGAAAGAAGTCCCTGCCCTCGAGGAGTTTACATTTTATTGATGAGGATGGGGAACAACATGGACACAGATAAATAAGTCTGACCCATGACCCAAGAGGCCCTCTGGCTTTGGGCTCCTATGTAATAGCATTTTCATATATGCCTGACTGGTTTTTCTCCGGCTCATTGTCCCTGACTTGAAGCTAACTTTTCAGGCATCTGTAAAGCAAAATTTAGCTATGGTTCATGTCTAGGATCTCCCTAAAATGTGGGTGACAGAACTCCTCTAGAAGACATCCTTAGTATACAACATGGTTATCAACTACAGCTTATTTTTTTTCTACCATAAAAATCACTAAAGACAGAAGAGTTTCACAGGTGCACATCAAGATACAGAAAAAACTCAAAACCCCAAACAAAACCATAACACAAGTCAGATGGCTCATTATACCCCCTGCCCCCTCACCCAGCAGGTAAAGAGAAATTTGTGAGACTACAGAACAAATATTTCACTTTTACCTCAGACTTATACCGTCATAAGAATAAAACATGCTGAGCTTTCCTGGCTAGTAAGGCTATAGCTTTGATCTTCTAGTCTAGTCCTTCCTTTGTAGCACGATACAGATGGTGACGGTCATCTGCTCCAAAAAGTTCTGTCCCAGAATCCGGAGTTCTGTAACTCATGAGTCATGAGAAACCTCTCCAAACTACCTTCCTCACCCACTTTTTTTAGAAATTCAGAGAAGAAAAAGTAACCGAAAATGAGTCATCCTCTCAAAAACAAACAAGTGAACAAATGAACAGACAACAAAGGTATTTTTCTATTATTATTGTCTATTAATTATTATCTATTATTTCTATACCTCTCTAATCTGACAATTCAGCCTAGATTCCATCCTCCTATCAAGATGCAATCCTTTTTGCCATAAATCCTTGGCACTGAGTACCAATCTGGAGTTGTTACGTCAAGAGTGCATGTCGAGCTCCATAGGAGGTACCCTTTTACAACAAATATCCAAACCCTATAACTCCTTTGAATGACTTGTGGGAGCCTCTAATCCAGGGGTTCTCAACCTGTGGTTCGCGACCCCTTTGAGGTCGTACGACCCTTTCACAGGGGTAACAGGGGTCACCTAAGACCATGGTCTTAGGAACCTCCTCTATCTGTCTCCAGGCAGGTCCACCCACAAGCACACATGCCCACATACGAGTATTAAATGGTCGCGGCCTTAGGAAGGTTGAGAACCACTGCTCTAATCCATCCCCTTTCACTTTCACTACATAGATGTTATATAAAAGGTGCAGTTTTAAGCATTGATCATTTTAAATTGCGTGAACTCTTTTGGGACACTTTGTATGCAGGTGAAGTAAATAAAACGTTAGCACTGGGAGGTTAATACTCAGTGCTCTCGGAAGCTCATCTATTCAAAAGCCCTAATTAACCCTCCTAAATCAGCCTCAGTATAAGAAATGAATCTGCTTTTATTGCTGTTTGCCTTTCAAATGATGGTACAGTTTTGACCACTACAGCTTTACCATTTTTCCTGAAAATAAAAAAAAATCTCTCCTTTAATCTTCTTAAGCTGTAATACCCTCAGGCTAGACCCAAGTTAATAGAGATGACCTCTCTTGCATGTTTCCCTAAAAAATACCAAAAAGAGATAGTCATTCATTTCATTTGTAATTACAGACCTACTTTGAGAAACCCACAGGATCTTGTCTGCAAGCAAACCCACACAGATTGATACAGCCTGTGGCCAGTTATGCATATCACACATCCATCATATGATCTTTAGTCTTAGTAACATCTTCTCAAAAATCAGCACACATGCTTTTGAAAATACTAGCAAAAGTTGTGGATGGACCACAGTGGCAGAAATGCAGTAGCCTTATGATGCTCTGGGTTCATTCCAAGCCTCAGTGGGGCTTCAGGAATGTCGGAAAAATAATTGCTATCTCCAATACCCTGATCTAAGGCTGCAAAACTAAGTTGCTGTTCCTCCTGGCAAAGAGCTACTCTAAGTGAATGCCTGCCTCTAATTGATTCATGTACCTTTACATATATGTCCCTGCCTTTCATTCTGATCCTGTTTCCCACTTTTGCTAGTATGAGTACATAGAAAACTGGAGTATAGTTGACAAGTTATCTGTGGGAATATCAACTATACCAAGAGTGTGGCTCTCAAGTACTGGCAGGACTCACAAGATGACCCTTAAGCCAAAAGAATTGTTTTCATGTATTCTATAATATATAGTTATGGGCTTGTAGCCTAAAGGAATGACTTGAAATTACTGACCTAGCACTTAGCTTCTATGCTTGAGAAAGTATGGAGGAAAGGAACAGATACAGTACAAAATCTGTTCAGGAAATGCTGCAAGAGTGAAATAGTAACGATCCTGTTTTAATATTATCTCCCATTTTTGCTTCTGACTCCCTGGACTTTGCCCCTATCCCTCAACTGTCTCTTCACCCTGGGCTAGCCCTCAGAATTAAGTCTTCTCACCCTAGAAAATCCCACTGTGGGGGTGGCCCCTTCTCCCACTGGTGTGGTCCTCCCTGAATCTCCACATTGGGGAAGGGCCCAGGACAGCCATCTGTCTTTTCTCTCTGTCTCTGCTTCTGACCCTCTGGACTTAGTCACCATGCTCCCAGTGAGGGTACCCCCTCTCCCTTTTCTCAGCTCCTTTTTATGTATTATCTTCTTTATTTTAATGTAAGAATATAAACTCCCTGAGGGCAAAGACTATCTTTCTCTTCTTTTGTATTATGTATCCCCATTGTTAGTACAGTGTCTAACATATATTACTGTCTTTAGTAAACACTTCTTGATTTGATGTGACTTATTAAGGGTGAGAAGTTTGGGATCTTAAGAAACTTATTTTGTCGAAATACTTTTGGAATGGAATCAATGATAATAAAGAAATCTTTTACCCCAGATTAATCATTCCTCAAGCTTGGAGGGAATCAACTTCCCCTCTTCCTCACCTTCATAATTTCTTTAGTATATTCTGTAGAGGGCCTACCTTGAAATCAGGAAAAACTGAATTCCTGTTCTGCCTTTGACACATACTAACTATTGGAACAGGATTAACTAAAAATATCCCAGTGCTCCAGCCATTTCCCTAAACTAAGAAGGCACAAAGGTGGGTATACTCAGAGAGATGTTCCAATTTTCTGACTTTTTAGAGGTCCATAGGGGAGAAAAAGGAAATCAAATGTTCACAAGAATGTAGAAATAATCTTTTTTTATGGTATAAGTTATATATTACTATTGTATATTACAATAATGATTTCTTTTCTAGGCATTAGAAATAAAAAGAATTAGCATTTATTGTTATAGATTGGATGTCTGAGGCGATAAGTTCCTTTCAACAGGGTTTGAAAAGGATTATCTTCTCAACTTCTGCTAAGGTCTAAAATGGATTTAGTTAATGGATTGGAGGGTTTATTCCTTTGAGAATCATAATTTAATTTCTCATTGGTCTTGTGAAAATTCCCTTGAGAGAACTTGATAATTAAGCAATTCAAGAATTCAAAAGCGATTAAAATGCCTAATTGAATGCAATAGTGAAAATGTAATGAAAAACAAGGGCCAATAATGGGAAGATAAGTCTTGGTTTTCCTTGTTGAAGGATTTTGCTTTATGACAAACACTGTTGTTTTTCTATCTGCTGTGTTCATTGAGGTAGATTATAAACTATAGATATTCTGGGTAGATGCTGCCTCACAGAAGAGCATCTGTTAAGGCACAGGGGACTATTACTGTACATTGGTGCAGGGTGTGCCCCTATAAATGAAGTCATGCATACGTGAATTAATGAAGCAATATCATTATAATTGTTGTTATTATTTTGGAAGCCATCTCCATAGCTACATTATGCTGAAGACCTCAGTGAGGTCATGTTTGTAAATAACTTTAGCAGGGTGCTATCATAAATCTTAATTATTATTCATATGGTATTATGATAATATAATTATAATTAATAGCTCACAATTTGCATAGCATTTTAAAGTTTACATATACTTTCTTTAGTACAACCCTATGAAGTAGACAGCAAAAAGATAACTATGCTTGTTTTACAGATTAAAAAATGAAGATTTAGTGATGAAATGATCAATGAAAAGTTATTACAGCTAATAAGTAGTGCACTCAGAATTAAAATCTTTGCACATATGATTTTTATACATATGTGTGTGCATATGCACACCAGGGGCTCAATCTTAGCTTCTCAAAGGCTGTGTCAGCAAAATGAAAGCTCAATGGACCTTGCTAAATTATGAAGGCTTTGGGATTGATTTGGCTATCCTCTGTCATCTAGGGACCAACCTAGAGAGATTTATCACAAGAGGATGACCACACGTGGTGAAGTTTTTTGACCAAAACCAACACACTAAGACTGTCAACTACGATGGAGAAGGCTTGCTATCTCCATCAGTGGAGGGATCTGAGAAGCTCCCATGTAAACATCTCCCCACTCACCTACAGCATTACCTGAAATTCTTACTCATAGCCAATTCTTTGAATAGACTGTTTTTGGACATATTGGTATGGTTCCTGAGAGAAGGATTTTACCTAATTAAAATGATTTATACCCCCTGTTAGAAAAACAGGACAGATTAATTTATCATCTAGTTGTCTCCCAGCTGAGAGCAAGGTTAGTGCTAGGAGAATTCTATACAGGGCAGTTAAGCTTTGATACAGAGATAGGGTATTGAAAATTGGGCTGTCCAATGTGAAAAGAATGGTGGGTTTCTAGTGGACTCCAAGCTCTAGGGTGATTTTTTTTTTTCTGACACAAGCTGTAGTCTGTAGTCTGTCCTTCTTACACAAAGTTGGGAGTGCTGCACTGTGTTGTACTGTGTTGTTAAAAAAGGCTATAAGCTGGATTTCATTCAGAAATTTGGTGGGAAGGGCCTGTAGACAAAACTCTTTAAGGATCAGCTTATAAATACCTAGAACTATCTAATCAAGATAAGGAGATTATTTAAGGGGAATCTGATTGCTAATTTTAACTATTCCAAAGATTGAAAGATTAGATTTTAGGCAGCAAGATGAGGAGCAGATATGTCACTGGAATGGATGTAAGAAAGACCTGATTTCAAATCTTGACTGTTGTTGTTCTGTCATTTCAGTCATGTCCAACTCTTGGTGACTCCATTTGGGGGTTTCTTGGCCAAGATACTGGAGTAGCTTGGCATTTCCTTCTTACAGATGAGGAAACTGAAGCAAATCGGGTTAAATGACTCGTCCAGGGTCACACAGCTAGTAAGTATCTGAGGTCAAATTTGAATTCATGTGTTCTTGATTTTAGGCCCAGCACTCTAACCTCTGTGCCACTTAGTTATCCTACATTCTGACTAAAACATTCCATATCAATGTGACTGTGAGCAAATCACTTCATCCTTCAACCTCTATTTCCTGGTCTTTAAAATAATAGCACCTAATTTACAATGTCATTGTGAGAACCATATGAGGTAACCTGAGTAACATACTTGTTGTTTAAATCTTAACATACTAGTTGTTGTTGATGCTTCTGTTGTTATTATTCTGTTTGGACCCAGAGAACAAAGCTGGACTGAGTTGTTGGAAGAGAGGTAAATTCTGGTTAAACATGGGGAAAGAAAACTTCTTCCCAATTAGATTTGTCTGGAAAGTCTGTATATCAAAGTATAATGGGGGCCCCTTCCCTAGAGATCCTCAAGTAAAGTCCAGAGGACTGACCTCTCATTGAGTATGTCAAAGTATGGGTTCTCAATCAGGTATGTATTGAACTAAGTGAGAGGTGAGGTTTCTCCCAGTGGTGAGATACTATAATCCTTTGTCTGTCTAGATCATGGAGTTCTGGGTGGATAGTAGAATGTGCTAGTGGATTCTGTGTAACCAGCAGATAATTAGAAGACTCTGGTTTTCTAGGGGAAGGGCAGGCATCAAAAGGCAGAAGGAGGAAACAGAGTGAGCTATTCTGAGTCAAATGTGTTCTGCCAAACTTGATCAGACAGCAGAGCAGACATCAAACTGGCCCTACTTTAAAACTCCAAATGTAATCAGGAACTGAGGCTCAAGAACAGATTCTTACTACATTGTTATAAGCCATTGCACGATATTCAAAAGCAGCCACTGTCAGGAAGACTTTGGCTTTCACTTTTATTCATATTCCTAATAGGAACAGAACATTTGCAATGCTCTTAGAAACCTTTGGATTACTTGATAACTATGCATTATTCAAAATGTACTTGATGCTTCTGAGAATTTTGCTTTCAGGAAAGAAAAAAAAAATACAGATTCTTAACACTGGGTCATTAACTAACAGAATCACTGAAAAAATGGAGCTGGAAAGAATCTAGTCATCTGTCCCAGTCCCCAACTTAAATACAGTACAAGGAAAATATAAATTCATTCCATTATTTAAATTATTCCAAATGGTTACCTAATAGTCCATCTAAAAAGGATTATGTATATCTGAAGATAACAGGACGTTTCTTTCAACAATTTTAAGAAGAAAATCTATTTTCTCTCTAATCCTCCTTCCTTAGGACAAAAACAAAAAACAAACCAAAACAAAAACAAAAACAAAAAACTCTCTTGTAACAAAGCATGCATAATCAAGTAAAAAGAATTCAAGCAATGAAGCATTAATCAAGCCACCACATATATGTGTATCTATATCTACCATCTATCGATCTATCTATATATCTTTTTATATATTGAATCTGTTACCTCTCTTTTAGGAAAGGGGTAGTATATTTCATCAATGGTCCTCTGGAATTATAGATAGTCATTGTGTTGATCAAAGTTCTTAAGATTTTTAAAAGCTTTGTCTTTACGATATTGTAATTGTAAAAAAAAAAAAAATCTGCTGATTCTACTCCCTTCATTCTACACGAGGTGATATGTTTTCTGAGGCTGCTCTGAAACCAGTCCCTTCATTATTTGTTCTAGTATATCAATATTCTATTATATAAATGCACCAAAATTTCTTGAACCATTCTCTAGTTCAGTGGTTCTCAACCTTCCTAATGCCACCACCCTTTCATACAGTTTCTCATGTTGTGGTGACCCCCATCAAATTATTTTCATTGCTACTTTGTAACTGTAATTTTGCTACTGTTATGAATCATAATGTAAATATCTGATATGCTGGATGTATGTTCATTGTTAAAAATTGAACATAACCTACAGGTTGAGAACCGCTGCTCTAGTTAAAGGCTTCTTAAAATTAATTAGAAATCAAACATGTAATGAATCTGAGATGTTTCTGGCAGCACTTAATTTTCTTTTTTTTTTCCTCTTTTTTCATTAAAAAGTTGTAAATACATGATTTTCAGTTATGGTAATATCTTGAACAACAAAATATAAGTTTTATTTTTGGTTACCATAAGTCTACCACTCAAGTCAACTTTCTAGTAATTCACCTTTATGAAATGATTTCATTGGTTAATACTTCAGAAATGGAGTTACTCATTAATTATTTCTTTTCCTATTGCTTCTCATTAAGTTCGATGACATACTAAGTATAATGTAGATTAGGAATCTCACTAGTTTTGTAACTGAGTTAAGGAAGCATTTTGAGTCATACTTAGAAGCCACAATAATTAAATTAATTAAAAAAAAACATGGTGGCTCCTTCTAAATGGGAACAATTTAAGAGGTTATGTTTTAAATTGGATATTTTCAGTTTCACTTCTTTCTATTCCCTCTTAATAATTTAGGACCTTTAGTTATTTATTAACAGTACTCCTCCTGAAATAAAACTGTACATGTGCAAAAAAATGTATTTTCTAGTCAGATCTATGGTCTAATACAAGAATGACTTTGAAGCACAAATTGTACTGAGAAGAAAAAGAAGAGAAAATGTATGGTTTATGCATTATGAGAAAAAATATAATGTCTTATGTCCTTTAATCTTGTAATTATTTTTAAACTTTGTCTTTTAGTAAATAGCATGTAAGGCTTCATTACTTTGTTTCATGTTAAATCATTTCTTGAAACTCAATGTGTTAAAACTGTAACATTCCTTTATTTATCTACATATTTGTTCATTCTTTAGTTATATATTTATAACAGTGTTATTTTTTTATGTGAATTGACTGGCAGGGGCAGAGAAGTCTGTAACAAGTCAAGTCTTCCTTACCAACAGAGAGCTCAGATTGTCTTTTCAAGGCCTTTTCACCTGTCATCTCATCCAATCTTCAAAAGAACACTAAATTTTGAGAACATGGATATTATTTTTCCCATCTTACAAATAATATCCAAAGAGGTTGTGACTTATTTGACATTTCATGAATCTACTAACTCCCACCTTAGTGCTCTAGGTTATTACCAATTATTTGATGGTAGTAACATGCTTTACCAAACTTCTTTCTTACTTGTAATCTTAGCTATATAGTTTGTCCCATTCAGAGTCTAGATAGAAGGAAAGAAATGACCAAGCGTGAATGAGTATGTATATTTGCATGTTTTAATACTTTTAAACCATGGCAGACATAGACACATAAAACTGGGGCATTGGGATATTGTTTCTTATGGATATAAGTTATTCAAATAAACTTTCCAGTGAAAGTAGATGAATGCAGAGCATTGCTCAATAGAGGCTTGGCTTGAGACCTCTGGAACCCAGAAAGGAGACTTTTGCCTTTCTCTGCCTACCTGTCATGTGCCCAGCCCCACAAGTCCCTCTGGAGTCTGTCCCTTTTGTCTGTGTCTGACACCAGTATGTCTTTGAACTGTGTGTTGGCCCCTTCCCTCCACATCTGCATGCTCTTTTCCTCATTCTTTCCATCTTTCCCTTCCCCACATCCTCAGTAAATTCACATTACATAAAAATCACTTGACACGGTGATCTGTAAAATGAGGCCCTTGCATAAAGTGAGAACTGTCGCATTGGCACTCCTACATAACATTGGTTTTTGTTTGATTTTTATTGCAGAATCTCCATTAGAGATTTTGAAGAAAGGGAATATTGGAAATGTGTCCTGGGGAGGTAGGACTAGATTATGCTCACCAAATACAGCCCAAATCCTCCATATATTCTAGTATATATTATTCTTCTGTGCCACCATACCTTAAGGCCACTGTCCTTACCATTTGCCTTGTCACTATGGCCAACAGATCCATAAGTATTTTAATCTGACCTACCAATTCACCCAAAATACCCCCTTGACTCTTCCAACTTTCATATAGCTAAAATCTTCTATATGTGTTGTGTTCCCCAATTAGAATATGAACTCCTTGGGAGTGGAGGCCATCTCACTTTTCAGTCTGTATCCCAAGCAATTGATGCAATGTCTGACATATTTGCAATTCATTTATTCGTTCATTTTTTCCAATTATGCACAATTCGTAAGTATGGGATTAAGAATATTTTTAAACCATGGCTGAATAGACAGATGATGATCTCTGGAATGGAGAGGTTCTTATAAAGACATAAACTCAATTGCTTAGGCTCAATACCTTCCATGTATAAATTCCATTTAAAATAAAAGTCTGGGAAGTTCTTACACCTTAATGTTTCCAAAGACCCATGAACTCAATAGTGTAGAGAGGGCAGATCACAAATCATCCCTGGCTTCTCATTCTGTGGGACCATCTCCATGTCTTTCCATGACTTTTCCACTAACCATCAACATAACATACTGCATCTTTCTTTTAGAGATATTAATATTTCATGAAAAACACTTGCTTTTGCTACTTTACACATCTACTGTATTTTCCCAATTGTGCATTTCCTGGAAATTAGCTTATAGAGTAAAATGTTTTTGCACACTAATCATTTCCAGCGATATGCAGCAACTACATATAACAATTATGAAGTGTTCTATTGTATTTGGGGGCACTTGCTGCTTTGAATCTTTGGAGATTATGGTTTTTCATGAAATGAAGCCACATGGTATCAAAAATATTGCTATCTTCTATGAGAGAGAGCCAAGGCCAGACACAGAGAGAAAGAGAATGTATACACACACCCACACATGCACACACATACATACACATATGGAGAGAGGGAGAGAGAGACAGAGACAGAGACAGAGAGAGACAGAGATGGACAGAGACAGAGAGTCAGAGACAGAGACAGAGAGACAGAGATTGAGACACACTCACAGAGAGACAGAGACAGAGAGACAGAGACAGAGAAAGAGAGAGAGAGAGAGAGAGAGAGAGAGAGAGAGAGAGCGTGTTATCAGAATTTAGCAGAAAAAAGCATAATTCATCCAAATGTAATCTTGTTAAATTTTTTCTTCCTCTTTAAATCTGGGTTCTGAATTTTTTCCATTTACAAGGTCCTTCCAAGATTTCAAGATCATAATTCCAACTCAATGGAAAGACCTCAAAACTGTATACAATTATCTGGAAAATAGGTTTGCTTCATATGTTTGGATTTTTCTTCAGGAATTGTTGGGCTGATCATTATTGAGTGGCCACAGATGTCACTGAAAGGACCCTGAAGTATCCTGGGGCTTGATCTGATCATCACAATTTTATCCCTTATTAGGCACATCAAGAGGGTATCTATAGGGCATTATTTTTTTTAATGCTGATTCTTCTCCAAACATTATACAAAACTTAATTATGGATATATAATATTTTAAAATACCTAACACAATGAAATGCGGTAAATGTGGTCAACCAAACCAAAAACAAACATTATTTATCCTCAGAGAATCACAATGATCAGTTTAACACTTTCAGCATTAGCACTTTTTAGAAGAATAGCTCTCCCTGTTTTATATGTTTTCTTGATGTAATCAGAGGTCACAACAAAATTATCTCTGTGGTTGCATCTGTTAGGAAATCATACAAAACATAGGAGGAACCTAATTAAAGGACAATCTTTGAGGTTGCATTTTGTTCTACTGAATCAAATACCTTTTTTGAATCAACAATCAACAGACAAAAATCTTGTATTCTTTACACTTTTCAGGGAAATTAACTGGAAAGAAATGGTCTGCAATAGAAAATAGTCCCCTTCTCATATTTTTCATCAAGGATGTTGTTGATTTGTTTGCAAATAATTCTCATAAAGATTTTATAGAGGGGAAAAGTATGCATATGTACCAGTAATTTTATATTTCGTATAGATTGCTCTTTGTGGGGGGGGGGGAGAAATAATGACTTTTGTCCTTTAGAAGTAACATTCTTCCTTCCAAATTTCATCTCTTACTTTCTCTGCCTTGTTTTAACACTTTACACAAATCCCATCTTCTTTAGAAGCCACTCCTGTTTCCAACTCCACCCCCCTTCATGAGTCTCATCCCCTCTGAGAGGAACTTTAATCAACTCTATACAACTTAAATCTTCCTATTTATTTAGATGTTGAAGGTGAGCTCTTCAAGCATAAGGAAAGCAAGAAATTTTATTACAAACTTCAGTCCCAAGTTATAACTCCCCAGCCCAAAATGTGTTGTGTGTCTGTGTGTGTGTGCACAAGAAAACATGGTGGATAGAAAATCAAATTCAAAACTCGGAATACCTGAGTTGGACATATACTATCAATTTATTCACAAATATAAATGAGGTCACCAAAGAATGAGACAAGACAGAAGGTACTGAACAATAACAACTAGGACCTCTAATTCTATCATACCATGCTGAAAACTAAGAACAAGAGGTATTAATGTGATAAGACAGTCTAATACAATGGGAGGAGCTCTGCATCCGCTTGGAGATTGACCAGGTCAAAAGTCCTAGCTCTACCACTTCCCTGTTACATGAGGTAAGTTATTTAACCTAATTAAGTCTTAATTTTCTTATCTTTAAAATGGGGATGAAACTACTTCACTGGGTTATTATATGACTCAAATGAGATAATGTATAGGAGGTATTTTGTAAACTGGTAAGTTAATATGAGCTATTAGAGAGAGGCATAATTCTGAAGTGACTTGAATGGAATTAATTTCCCTTACAGTTGGAAACAGGGAATTCTTTTGAGTGAGGCAATTAACATGGAGAAATATCTAATACCAACACCAACCTTACGATTTTTATTTATAAAATACATTAAAGGAAAATATATAAATTATGGGGCACAGTGTTTGACAGGAGATTTGCAGTTGCTTGATGGGTATATCAACCTATCAGAGACTAGATTTGAATGTTAAGTTCCCCATATCACAGACATTTCATTCTTGGTCCTAAAACCTGCTCCATAAACCAAACTACAACTCTGCCAGTTGTGACAGTGGCCATCACTCTTCAGGTGGTAATTGGGTTTCAACAATTGTTACTCTATTAAGGTAACTGCACAGCCGTGTGGTGACTTCAGCCTCTTTCCAGCTTTTGTACACCTCAGGCCAATAGCTAGCATTTATATAATATTTTAAAGTTCAATTACATTAAAACCAATTCAACAAACATTTATTAAACACCTATCATGTGTTGGGAAAGTCTTGCACTAGATGCTAAGGATCAAAATGAAATGGTTACTGACCTCTAGGGGCTTACATTCAAGGAAAGGGTGGGAAGAAAGGACACAACACATACCCAGATAAGTAAAGATGCAACAAATAAATACACAGTTATAATTTGGGGGTGGAAAGAGCACCTTCAACTGGGAATAATAGAGAAAACCTTCCCAAAGGAGGAAGATTTTATTTATGTACTGAAAGAAGATAAAAATGTCAAGAGACTGAGGGGAGACAGAGGGGTATTCTAGGCAAGGTTCAAAGTCTTTGTAAAAATATGGAAGAATGGAGGTGGAATTTTTTTTCCGGGAAGTAAGGTTCAGGAGAAGATTAGTTTCATAATCTCACTCGAGGTTTCCAACACCTCTATAAGGCAGGCACTATAGCTACTATAATCCCTATCTTGCAGTTGAGGAAACTACAGAATGTGCAAGGAGATTGTCTACTTGCCAGTATCCCAAACCACTATCAGAGATAGATTTGAACCCTGGTGTTCCCGAGTCCCAAGCCCAACATTCAATCTCCAACAACATCCCCATCTTGTAGACATTATGCAGCACTTCCTGTGAAATCATCAAAATCCTGTGTAGGAAGCCCACGCAGTCCTACCATTATGTTTGAGACAGAGCTCTGGGATCCCAAGCAAGCTCTGGGGTTTGCAAACACACATGTGAAAGTGTTTAGAACTGTTGGCTTGCACTGACAGGAGGAAGAACATGAATCATTAAATCATTCGCCTGCCAGACACTCAAAGGCTTCATGACCACATTGGTGTGTCTGGCCAACCCCATTATTTGCTTAAATTTCACTCTAACTAAGCAGAGTAGAAAAAGAAAGGGAAACTTGGTATTGAGGGGGTGTGATTTCCCCAGAAAAACACCTATTATCTCTATAATATTGCATTTGTCAGTGGCTAAAAAAACTCACTATATATTTGGAATTTTTAGGAGCTATACTCATAGTGAATTACAAAAGGTCTCCACTTAGAAAATAAACTCAGAAAGGTTAGTTTCTCCTTTATTTTGCCCAAGTCAAATCATTTAACTCCCTTGCCTTAGCAAACTGAACGGATATTTCCCAATCAAGGACAGTGGGTAAACATTGCCCTATTCAAAAGATTTATTTCATATATTCATTTATTTATTCTTCAAACATTTATGTAATAGCTACTATAAAGAATATACTATGCCATTTACTGGGGCAAAACTAAAAGATTAATAGAACCGAATCCCTGATCTTCAAGTTTATAATCTGAAAAATTTGATAAAGATTATTTATCTATATACAATAAAATTTAAATATATAATAACTAACATTTCTATAGGGCTTTAATTTTTCAAAACACTCTACATAAGGATAAATAGATGTAATTTCATTTGATTTTATCTGCACAGCAACATGATGAGGGTGATACTACTAATAATGCCTTTTTACCAATGTGGAAACTACAGCCGAAAGAAATTAAGTGACTTGCCAAGGGTCACCATGCTAGTATTGTAGACAAATAGAATTTGAATTCAGGTCTTCCTGATTCCAAGACCACCACTCTCCAGATGAGGAGGAAGGAATGAGGATGATTACATGGACAACAAGGAGAGGAACAAGAAGAAGAAAGTGGGGGAGAAACTGAAAGAGGAGGAAAATGATGATTACAGATAGGGAAGTCTGAATTAAAACCTCTCCCTCCCTGTACTGTGAGCTCCTTGCAGACAGGGACTGTCTTTTGGCTCCTTGTATATCCCCAGAGCCTAGCACAGTGCTGACAGGTAAGCACTCAAGTTGATTGACACAAATTGGATGTGCAACTCTGGACCAGTTACTTAGCCTCTCTGTGGCCTCAAATCCTAATTCCTTAGGATTAAGGGCTATAGAAAAGGTGCAGATCTGTATTGATAAAATCACTTCTTCACCATATGGCCTCCACACCAATGAAATAATAGTCCAGTTTCTTTTTTCTTTTTAAGTACAAAGTGGTATAAGATCCTAATGCAGTCTAATGAAGAGAGCTTTCCAGGTAGTAACAATTTATATCTATGTAACATCTTATCATTTGCAAGAGACTTTTCTGAAAATTCTGCTAGAGGTAGATCCATTTAATAGATGACAGAATCATCAAATCTAGACTTGCTAACATCTTTTTTTTTCTTAAGTATATAGATACGTTTCCTTGATATTGTATTGTGAAAGCCATGGAATACCACAGTCATTAAATGATTTCATCTGAGCATAACCCAAAGGGCAATGAAGAGGCACATTTTGGGTGACAGCAGGCTGTAAAACATTAAAAATGAGAAATGAAGGATGGTGCAAAAGCAAAATATAGGATATAAAACTAGAGGAAAAGGGCATTCATGGAGAAAAAGCAAGGAATTATTGTTGGACAATCAATGTGCTCTACTGGCAGTGTGAAAAGGAAAGCCCCAGCATATTGCTTGCACAAGTTATATTCAAGTATGTGCTACTAGACATTTAACAGCCAGCTTTCTGGGGGGAAAAAAGGATACATGACAATCATTCAAGTTTAATCTGTATTATTACCATCTTCTCCATCACTTTCTTAAGTCTAGACATTCAACAAAGTAATAAATCAAGTCCTGATCTATAGTTTTTCTGCATTTCCAATTCTCCATTTTCTATCAGTGATTCTGCTTGGTTTCTACTCCATGGAACAACCTCCCCTAGGATAAGCTCTCATCAGTCCAGACTGACCGAGTTTTTGATATTCATTTCCTTCTCAACTCTGTTGCCTCTCTTCTCTGATTAAATGACTGGAAGGTGGAGCAATTAACCACTCTCAAAGCTTTCCTTTATAGTGGGCAAAAAACTTTCCAGGGAACTTTCCATTTTCCATTAGTGGCTCTGCTTTGTTTCGGCTTCACAGAACATGCCTCTGTAGTGGGCACTCCTGGGTGCCCCTCTTCCTTGGCATCTTTCTTCTGTGTATTATATTCTTCCATTAGATTGTAAGTTTCTTATAGGCAATGGATGTCTTTTTTTTTTTCTCATTTGCATCCCCACAGCTTAGAAAAGTGCTTGGCAAATAACGAGCTCTTTATAAATGCTTATTAAATTGGATTATAAGTTCTCATGCTGAAAATTTTATAAACCAACTCCAGTATCGCCCTGGACTATGTGTATGTGTGTGTATGTGCGTGTACCTGACTCCACTTCTTATATTCCTCAGTTCTTTTAAACTGATCACCTCTCTCCTTCTTATGACACTCTATTGTCTCTATCTGGGCCATTTTATTGACCTGTCCTCTATACCTGAAAAGTATTTCCGTATCACCTCACTATCTTCACAAACCTTTTTTCTATCATTATTCAGTCTGAGCATCATATTCTACAGAAAGCCTTTCCTGATCTTTCCAGCTGCTAATACCACTCCTATTCCTTGAATTTAATCTGGACATATTTTGTACATACTTCAATATGTACATTTTAGATCCTTGTGTAGATTGTAATTGGGGAAGTTAGGTGGAGCATTGGCTAGATCAGAGGACCTGAAGTCAGGAAGATCTGAATTCAAATCTGGTCTCAGAAACTTACCAGCTGTGTGACTCAAGGCAAGTCTGCCTCTGTTTCCTCATCGGCAAAATGAGCTGGAGAAGGAAAAGGCAAACCACTCCAGTATCTTTGCCAAGAAAACCCCAGATGGGATCATGAAGTCGGACATAACTGAAATAGCTGAACAATAATATAGAATGTAAGCACTTGGCGGGCTGAGAACTCTTCACATTTTTCTCCTTCCCTAACAACTAGCCATGGAATCATCACTAAATTACTCTGCCTCCCCAAATCTCTGGTTTCTCACATTTGAAAGCAGGTGATTAGACTAAATGATGTCTAAGGCCTAGAAGTTGAATATTTTACCACAAGCCTGGCATACAGACAATACTTAACAATTGCTTGTTATGGATGATTGATAGGGTGTGCAGGCATGGAAGACTTCAGAAAAAATACCCATGCTGATGAGATTAAAGAGGGCCTTAGGGATTCTCTCCTAACACTCTCACTTTATAGATGAGGAAATAGAGACTTAATGAAATGAAGTGGTTTATTCATGGTTTCATAGCTAGTAAATGCCAAAGCCATAATACAAGCCTACATCTGACTCCAAGTCCAGTGGTCACAATATGTTGTTGGGGAATTATTCTGTTTAAAAAGAAAACTAAAATTCATGGCTCAGATTTAGACAAATAAGATTATTTGTGGAAATAAAGGTGCTTATCATTGCACCCCTATCTCCATTGTATAAACAAACTAAATTTTAGTGTTTCTTGAAAAAGACATGTCAATTTGTCTACTTTAATAAAAAAAGAAAAGCCCAGAATGACAATTAAATAAATTGTTTCATTATTAGTTTTGGAGGATTTTTTAAAAAAAGTTTTAATTAAGTTATTTTAAGTGAATATCTCAAAACATGAGTGGGTGTTTAATAATATATTAATGCAGGCAGGCTGTCAATGTCTCCTCTCTTTTTAGAGTGTCATTGTTTTCAAAGTTCAATCAAGGTAGTCTCTGTCATCCTTATATCAATGTCCTTTGGTGTCTCCATCGCAGCATTTGATAATGACACCCCAAGAGCCATCATGGGACAGCAAATGAGTAGAACTGCCACATTACATCTTTTCAAATCAAATATATCCACTTGTGTCTTTAAATTTTACTGTTGACATATAAATTATGAATAGTGAACAATGTTATTTATAGTTCAGCCCACCAGATGCCATCTAGTTGTGAGGACAAAGAAAAGCATTGCCTACTTCAGGTTGGGCCCAAGGTCTACTTGTAGGTTGTATGAAGAATTTTGGTGCCAAAATCTCTCCCCTCCCCAACCCCAAATAAAAACCAAACAAAATATTCTTCCCTATCAAGACCCTGTTATATGTATTTTTTTGCTTTTCATCTTATTTTCCTATTAATTTTGAGTATTATTCCAACATGAAAAGCAAAATAATATAGTCAGCCTAGGAATTAAGAAGACCTGAATTCAAGTCTTTCCTCTGGCATATACCATTATATGCTTGGCCAACCACAGCTTCTCAGTACCCCCAGCAAAGCACTAAGACCATAAATTGCAGAGCCATTGTTATCTTCATTGGTAGCAAGAATTTCCTTACCAGGAATGGGGTATGGAGTATAAAAGACCTCACAGATTCTCTCTCTCTGTCTCTGTCTCTGTCTCTCTGTGTCTCTGTCTCTCCCTCCTCTATTCTTTTCTCTCTCCCTCTTTCTTTTCTCTCTTTTTCTCCATCTACACACATGCATAGAATGAATGAAATAAATACAAAATGGTAATATATATGTACCCATATATGTGTATATATATATGTATATATATATATATATATACACACACACACACATACACACACATATACACATATATATATATAAATATCTATATCTATATCTATTTAACTATCTATCTATCTATCTATCTATCTATCTATCTATCTATCATGTGGTAGTTTGGGAGAGAAGGTCCTCATGACTACACAGATTAGGAAAGGTTTCATGCAGAACGTGATGGATGAGCTGGATCTTGGAGTAAGAGAGGGATTCTATGAGGCACAAGTAAGGAAGGAATACATTTTTGGCAGCTAGCTAGGAGGGACTATGGGTAGAGCGCTAGGTCTAGAGTCAGGAAAACCTGAGTTCAGACACTGAGTAGCTGTCTGACACTGAAGAAATCATTTAACTTCTGTTTACATCAGTTTCTTTATCTGTAAAATGCTGATAAAATGCCTACCTTCCAGGGTTGTAGTGAGGATCGAAGTAATTAGTACGGCAGGTCTGGTGCATAGTAGACAATTAACAAATGTGTGCTCTCTCCCCTTTTCTCCTCGCTAGCATGGGTGGATGGCCATTACAAAGGTATGAAAGAGGAGATGGAGTCTCCTGAATAAGGAGAAGGGCAAGTGACACAATCAGATATTTGTCTAAGGAAAATCACCTTTCTGTGTTTGCACGCACACACGCGCGCACACACACACACACACACACATACACACAGAGGCATCATCTCAGGGAAGCAAAACTTTGAAAAAAGACATCATTGCTTTGTATCTCTAGCACCTAGCTATGAAACCAGGAATCAGCTACTTGAGAGATTTCAGGTTTTTGAGGTTGACTAATCCTCCACAGAAAAAAGCTTTGTGGTGTACAACTCCTCGTGGTTTCTTTCTCTTATAAATTTAGGTGGAACAATACAAAAAATGTGCCCTTACCTTAGTCTTTGCAGAAAGAATATAACTTCTAGCTTTTGGCTTATGTCCATGGCCTTTCTTAGAAGTCCAAGAGGACCAGAAATTTTGTTTCATCCCTTAACTGCATGGAGCAGACTGAGTGGTGGCAGGCAGAGTGTATGTGTGTGTGTGTGTGTGTGTGTGTGTGTGTGTGTGTGTGTGTGTGTGTGTGTGTGTGTGTGTGTGTTGGGGGTGGGCTAATATGTTTATAGTGGTACTGTATAGCTTTAATGCCTGTCCTTTAAGTATGTCATTAAGAACAATGCTGCTTTCCTCATCATTTCTTACCCATGATGGGTCTGTCTCTAAGCACTGGGGCTGATGCACATAATTTGTTTGTTTGTGGTAACATTCTTTTAAACCAAAAATTTGTGCTTACATTCTTTGCAACCTAAACTTTAGATCTTTGTGCAAAGGAAGAAAGGGGGTATCATTGAGACTATTACTTAATTCACTACCCCAGTTCTTGTGGTCCATATTACTCTGGAGAGGAAACATGATACAGAACAAAGAACGTTGCACTGCACTTGCTTCCTGGCTTGACCACTGAGGTCTGTGATGCTAGGCAAATCAGTAAATCTTGACTTCAGTTTACCACTTTTTAAAGATAAAGACCTGTCAGGTGCCAGGTGCTACAGTGATTTATTTATAGTCACTCAATAAATGTTTATTAAGCACCTACTTTGTGGCAGTCATTGTGTAATCTCTGGAGAAACAAAAAAAAGGTAATCCCTGTTCTTCAGGAATACACAATCTAATGGGGGAGACAATATACATATTATATATATATATATATAAATTATTATACATATATATATACATACAAATTACTTAGATGATAAATTGTGAATGATCAAAGAGAGGTTGAACTAAAGTTAAGAGAGATTGGGCAAGACTTCCTTTACAAGGAAGATTTGGGGGAAATCCAGGGAAACTAGATGGCAGAAATGAAGAGGGAGAGAATTATATGCATGGAAGATAGGCAGAGAATATGCCCAAACAAGCTGATGTAGTGTTTTGTTTGAGGAACAGCAAGGAGGTCACTGCCATTGGATCTAAAAGCTGCACAACTATCAGTGTTAAACCTATGATTTCAATCCAAATCTTTTCATTCGAGATCTAGTGTGTTGTTCTGTTATTTCACACTGTAGCAGAATGTGTCAGATGATAAGGGTTGCCCAGATGGCGAAGTGTAAATGGCTCAGCAAAGACCTCTGTTATTTTTCTTTTTACTCTTTTGATGGTTATTCTTCAGGAAAATGCAAAGGAAAAGGGCATGTTTTAATTCAATTGAAATTGACATTTATTAAGCTCTTACTGTGTGCGTGGGCAGCTACGTGGTACAGTGGTACAGACATCTTCCTGAGTTCCATTCTGGCCTCACACACTTATTAGTTATATGACCCTGGGCAAGTTACTTAACCCTGCTTGCCTCAGTTCCTCATCTGTAAAAGGAGCTGGAGAAGGAAAACCCCAAAAGGGATCAGGAGGAGTTGGACACAACTGAAAAATGACTTAAAAACAAACAGCAATGGTTTTGCCCTTTTATGTGCATGGCATTATGCTAGTTGTGGAATGGGTTTCCGTGGTGACTCTTTATATCTTTTGCATTTGAACTACCTTTACTCAATATGACAGTAACCCATTTCGGGCATTCTTCCACATTTCACCTCAGGTTCCATTTTGTCCCTGAAATCTTTCTTAAGAAGCAGATTTATCATTGTGTATCTTTACTATCTCAAAACAACAAACATGTTGCACTGCCTTGAGGATAAAAAAAAAAAATTGTCTAGATTAGAGCAGACCTATTTTGGTCATGCTATTGAGAGTACAATGGGAAAAAAGAATTTAAAAATTTTAGGTTTTACCAACCTATTTGCCTCTTTTTATTACAGAAGAGCCATAGTTTTTCAAGGTTGTGCCAAGGAAGCAGAAACATAAGTCAAGCTGGAAAGGTTCATAGAATGAATATTGTAAGAAGAACAGACTAGATAAATCCAAAGACCAATACCAATTTTACTGAGGCAGTTGGGTGGTGGTGGTGGTTGTGATTGGCACTGTCAAAGAGAGTATCCATATACTGATGAAATCATCTCTTTGGAAGTGTTCTGAACTTAACACAACACGAAAGTAAAAACATTGTTACTTGAAATGAGAGCATATTTTTTCATCATTTTATGAGATACTATCTTAAGCTTCTCAAAGGGGGCTGAGTTTATATATACTCAGATTTAATTCTGGAGGGCCTGACTGCAAAGAGAATCAGTTTCTCTTCATGTCTTTGCCTCTTCTCTAGGAAAACAACTTTAGGTAGACCTCTAAAAACAAGATTTGGATTGATTGGTTGTTGTCCTTCATTCTCTAAGACAAAAATGATATCACTATGTTGGGGTCAAGGTACCATGTGTCCCAACTGTAGGTGATCAGACCAATGTGAATTCAGAAGGCTCTACCAAAGACAT
Organism: Pseudochirops corinnae; assembly: GCA_028646515.1. Classification (NCBI taxonomy): domain Eukaryota; kingdom Metazoa; phylum Chordata; class Mammalia; order Diprotodontia; family Pseudocheiridae; genus Pseudochirops; species Pseudochirops corinnae. Next base: position 44,095,281 of record CM053592.1, on the reverse strand, counting down.
AAACAGGCAATATGAACATCTGAAGGAGAGATGTTTCTGAATTTATGCATCTCAAATTTCTTTTAAGTTACTGCAATTCTGCTTCAGTCATAGAGCACAGAACCTTCTTTTATGCAGCCCACATGCTAGGTGATCTATCTAGTCTCTCCCATGTCATAAATCAATTCCAAAGTTCTTCATAGAGACCTTAAGAGTGTCCTTGTATTGCTTCTTCTGACTACCATGTAAGCACCTGCCCTGTGTGAGTCCTCTGTAAAATAGTCTTTTAAGCAAATATATGTTTAGCATTTGAACAATGTGGTCACCCCAGTAGAGTTGCACTCTCTGTAGTAGAGTTTGAATGGTTGGCAGTTTAGCTCAAGAAAGAACCTCAGTGTCTGGTACCTTATACTACCAGGTGATCTTCAGAATCTTCCAAAGACAATTCAGATGGAAGTGATTTAGTTTCCTGGCATGTCACTAGTGTACTGTCCAGGTTTAATAGGCATACAACAATGAGGTCAACACAACAGCTGGATATAGTGTCTATGGAAGGTCTCCCCTAAATGTGAAGAACAGTGTATCCTTCAGAAAAGGTACTCTATGTAAACAATGTCAGATATAGGGTAGCTACTTATTTCCTCCACTGGAGAAACTGCATGAAGCAAAATGCACTCAGAACTGTTTAACAACAAATCAAGGCAACATTAAGCACTCAAGTGACAAATATACTCACTATATTCCTCTTGGAAAGTAAAGACCCTTTATGGGACTCCTGATTGAGAGTTTGTATTCATCTCACATTGACGCGTATTAACAACCCACAGCAATCATTAAGGAGGGTTGCCTACCCAGGGCATGGAATCCTTTAGTCCTTTAAGATGCAAAATGGCCCTGTCCTCTTCCAGGAAGCACATAATTAATAAATCACTAGCTGATCAATATACATAGCCTTAGAAATTTTAGGAATTCCCAGATCTATATTTCCAGACTAAGTCTTAGGAACTTTTAATCCAGGACTCAACAGGTACCTATGAAGCTCTTACTAACTCCTAGGCACTGTTCCAAGTGCTAAGAAAAAGCAAAAATAAACCAAAACAAATGAAAAACCCAGTTCTTTCAAGGAGCTCACATTTTTATGGAGGAAACAACTCATAATATGTGAGGCACACAGATATGCATATATGTGAGTGTATATATATGCATGCATTTATATGTCTATGTGTATGTATGTATGTGTGCATGTGTGTATGTGTGCATGCATGTGTCTGTGTAGGTACGTATGCAGTTAGAAAGAGACATTTCCCATTGACCTGAATGTGTGTCTTGCTAAGATTTCACAGAATGGACTGATAAGTAGACCACAGTGATTGGCCAGCTGTTTTGCCTCCTGGTAATTACCAACTGAGAGTCCATGGGAAGAGGCTTGTCCAGGGTCACAGAGCTAAGTGTCTGAAACCAGATTTAAAGTCAGGAAGATGAGTCTTCCTTCCAGACTTTGTTCAAATGCTACCTTCTGCAAAAAGCTTTTCTAGATACCCATAGGCGATGGTACTTTCTATCCAAAATGATCTTACATTCGCTGTAATCAAATAAAGTTGTCTGAGGATTCATCATATGGAGTTTCAGAGGTTCTCCAGATCTTCCATGCTACACATGTGACGCATGTTTATGCTGTTGTTGCTCAGTTGTTTCAGTTGTGCCTGACTCCCTGTGACCCCTTTGGGGGTTTTCTTGGCAAGGATACTGGAGTATTTTGCCATTTCATTATCCAGCTCATTTGACAGATAAGGAAATTGAGGCAAACAGGCATCGGTGACTTGCCCAGAGTCACACAGCTACTAGGTATCTAAGGCTAGATTCGAACTCAGGAAGACAAGTCTTCCTACCTCAAGGGCTGGTGTTCTATCTACTATACTTCCTAGTTGGCCCACACATTTATATATGTATTTATTATATAATGTATAACATATTTATGAAATAGAGAATAATGGTATATATGTACTATATATGTGTGTTCATATAAAGTATGTATATACACAGCATACATATTATTATTATTATCAAACTGACTGGAAATTTATTAAGTTGAGCAGATTCTCTGCATCACTTATGTTATCTATATATGTAGATCTAATAAATAGTATCTCTCTATATATAAATATAAAATATAACATTGTATTTTATAGATGTACTACATGTATATGTATAATACCAAATAATATACATATACATGTAGTGAATTAATTAATAGAATCCCAGATTTCAATCTGGAAAAGAACTTTATAGGTTATCTAGTCCAGATAAACTCCCTCAAATTATAGATTCAGGACTGAGGCCAAGAGTGGGTGATTTGCTCCGGGTTAAATAGCTAGTGAGTGCCTGAGATAGAATATTTAACCAAGAGTGTTGGATTAGGGAACCTCAAAGGGACTCTTCCAGCTTTAAATTCATAATTGCATGATATGCAAGTAAACTAATGTGAAAGGAATGAACATGCTGTTTACTTAAAGGTCAATACATTTTGTTGTTGTTTAGTCAATTAGTCATATCTGACTCTTATGTGACGCTATTGGGGGTTTTCTTGGAAAAGATACTGGAGTGGTTTGCCATTCAGCTCATTTTATAGATGAGGAAACTGAGACACATAGGTTGAACTGACTTGTCCAGAGGCACACAGCTAGTAGGTCAAATTTGAACTCAGGTCTTCCTGCCTCCAGACCTAGTGCTCTGTCCACTGTGCCACCTACCTGTCCCAAGACACTTAGATGCTTCTTAAAATATTAACATACCATAAATGATTCCATTTTCTATATGCTGGAAACAAAATCACAAATATGTTTGTGTATACATATATATGCGTGTATATTTACATATGCTTATATAGAAAGATACACACATATATATGCACATATAAACACATATAAATTTATATATATACATACATATTTATATTTAAATGAGGAGAAACTTTTCTTTTTCATTACCCATAACAAGTGCTGAATGTTTAGACACTTGCTCCTTGATTTTATTTTTACTGTACTGCTCTGACAGCAGAGCTCCAGAGCTTGACATTAAAAAATAAGTAAGAAGACACAAGATACATAATTTCCTTGCTTCTGGAAGTTCAGCAATGACTGGAATCTTCTCATGCTGCCATTTTTGTTGAACTGCTCTGACAGAAAAGGTCACCCAGCTTTCTGTTGAAAATAAATTTGAGGGGGGAAAAGGAAAGAAGGACCATAATTGTTTTGGTTTAAGAGATCACTGGGGTCTAGCATGCTGTACAGCTGAGCACGGATGCCGCTGCTGACACCCTCACAAACTGGGATGACAGCAAAGTCAATCGGGTGTGGCGACTGATTTAATTTTCTTTCAGTTGCTCAAAGCGCGAAGAAGTGTATTTGTAAAAGGGCCTGTCAAGGTAGCCTCAGTAACCTTTCAAATCGGTTATTGGTAATCACGCTTTGAAACCTCACAAATGAAATCTTTTCATCAACCAATATGTTTTGTTCTCCATGTTGGACAGACTTGCAAGAGGGAGCCTCTGACGCTTTCCTGCCTGGCTCAGTTTCCTTAGGTCACTAAATCAGGGCTCGAAATTGTTACAAATCAATCCTCATCTCAGATTCAGACCTTTGTAAGTGATTCAGAGGGGATTTTTCAATCTGGAGGAAATGTGAAAGTGACTTATTCAATTCTTAGCTCAAGGAAATACACAAACACATACATGTATATATGTGTGTGTATGCACACACAAATACACACACAGTTTTCTGGAGCACGTGGCGTTGCTTACCTTACCTATGATGATTATCCACAGTTTACCCTGTATATGTCTTTTTTGTACGTAATTGTTTGCATGTTGTCTTACCCATTACACTGTTAGATCAGTGAAGGCAGGAACTGTTTGTGCTTTTCTTTATGTCCCACATATAAACCGAAGCTTAGTAAATGATTATTGACTGACTGAATCCACTTGATAGAAGTTGTTGTTGTTCAGTTGAGTCTGATCTTTCATGACCCTCTGAACCACAGCATGCCAATATTGTCTGTAGAGTTTTCTTGGCAAAGGTATTGGAGTGGTTTCCCATATCTTTCTCTACTAGATTATGGTAAGCAGAGGTTAGGTGACTTTCTCAGGATCACACAACTAGTTTGAAACTGGATTTGAACTTAGGTCTTCCTGATTCCAGTCATAGTGCTGTATTCAAATGCCATCTTGCTCTAATAGAAATAGAAACCAATAATCACATGCTTCCAGGTATTAATTTCTCAAATATTCTGTAAATCTTGAATAGGCCTACTTGGTGTAGACATGGCCAAAAGATAGTATTAAAACATCAGGCAGATAAGGTAGCAGTCAATAAGTCAATCAGTCAATAGACATTTATTAAGTACCTACTGTGTGCCAAACTGTGTGCTAAGTGCTGACAGCATATTGTCATTGTCGTTGGCTCTTCACTGGTTATACCCAATGAGATTTTCCTTCTGAATAAGGGAAGAAAATGTAGGCAAAACCAACAGATATAGTGACAACATAACCATTACCTGTACACAATTCCCCTTCTCTCCAACAAAAGGTGGCTATTTAGGCAGCAGTTTTCAGAATGATCTGACTAAAAAGAAAACAGAAGTTACAAACCCACAACCAATTATCCCTTCATTTTCTGGACTAAACTGAGAGATGAATGAAAGCTATATCAGAATCCATGGACTATAATGCTCATCTTGAAGAAATGATATAGGAAAGTGGGTCATTTGTTGACAGATAATTGGAAGAAGATGGTGAGATAGTATGTTAAATAGTTCCTCCTCATTTGCTTTGTAATATAGACTAGACCTTAACCCATGTCAAGATAAAAGAGAAGGACATGCAGCTTGAGCTTTAGGGGTAGCATGTGTCTTAGAATGAAAGGATTATTAGCCCAATGCAGGGAAGAATGTGCTCAAGAAACAGAAAGAGTGGGAAAAGGAGAGGTACAAACAAACAGCCCAATTAAAAATTATGAAATACGTATTGCAGGCAAAAAGATCACTCAGAAATGATCAGAAACAGACCAAAAAATTAAGTTGGCTGTCGAATCAATGCAGAGAGGAATGGATTAACTTGCAACAGAAACCATCTGAGTTTAAGAACTAAGCACACAGTTGGAGCTTCAGAAAATTTAACGTGAGGATCAAAGGTGGGGTTTGGAAACTGAATCAATAAAGGTTAAACATGATTTTAATTCAATATAATATAAATTTGAAGCTTAATTAAATCTTACTTATAAAGACCAAGCTGCCTTCAGACTAGTGGAGAGGAAAAGAGAAAGAATATAAGTTAAAAAGCAAGACACAAAGTTTAAAGAAATAGCTATGAGTCCATCAGACTTCACCAAGAGTGTTAGCAATTTTTGAAGATTTAACAGTAGGAAGAAAAATTAAGAAGTATACTTTTAAATGGAAACCAATGCAAGGTCATCATTTTGACATCAATTATATAGGGCGCTCCGTGAAAGACCCTCAATAGGAATCAATAAGAGACAAGTGGCATAAATATCCATGAAAGCTTGAAGAAGTCCTTAGGTCTCCTTGAGTATCGATAAGAAGAGGGAGAATGTCTTGCTATTTAGTTGATTGTTGGTATAGAATCATGTACTTTGCCTAGAAAAACAAATGCCTTTAATAAGTTTTAATTGCTTCATTCCCTAAAGGAAGTCCAAACAACATTAATGGAAAGGGTTTGTATTAGGCTAATGAAAATGTCTTCCAGAAGTCAAGAGCCAAAAGGACAATAGACAGAATCAATAAAGGATTGGAAGACAAAGGTCATTAAATCAGTGGCTAAAGGTATAATACATCTTTAACTTGAACCAAACTATCTAGTAAAGAAACTCTCTCTGAAAATACATCTTTCTCAAAGAGCAGAAGAAAATTCTCACAGTTTTCAAGCTCAATTTCCTGGATATTTGGACCCAGGAGTGTTGTTGTTCAGTCATTTGAGTAGTGTCCTACTCTTTCTTGCCCCATTTGGGATTTTCTTGGTAAATACACTAGAGTGGTTTGTCCTTTCCTTCTCCAGCTCATTTTATAGATGAGGAAACTGAGGCAAACAGGGTTGGGTGACTTACCCAGGCTTAAAAAGTTACTGAAGGTCTGAAGCTGGATTTAAACTCAGGTCTTCCTGACTCCAGACCTGGCACTCTATCCACCGTGGCACAGAAAGTCCCAATCAAACAGCCCATGGATAGATGGTTGGACATGGGAAAGTAGGTGGAGTCATCATATTAGAATACCAAATATCCAATGCTCCACCATCTTCCCTCAGACCTCAATAGACACAATCCATAATTCGGAGTCCAAGAACCTTGAGAATAATTGTGTTTTGTTATTTTATTATGAGGTCCCCAACCCCTAGCTCAACTCTCATGACTATCTTTCTGATAGGCAATGCTTGAGAAGAAGCTGTTACTCAGCCTCACAAACTTCCCACACCTGGAGCAGGCAACCCAGCCTAGCTCAAGCAGCAAGACATCTAGGAGGAGAGACAAGAGGCAGGATAGCATAGGTGGGTCTCGCTGCCACCACTACCTTGACCACCATCTTCCTAAGACACTAAAGGAGACAGTCCAGGACTCTGAACCCCAAAGCCTTGGGAACAGGAATGCTTCCAGCCCATTGTCATTGGTCACCTTCTTGGGAGCAAACCCCAAGTGGCTAGTGAAGATACAGAATAGCAACTTCTCCTTGAAGTACTACAGCCAGTACTACTGGAGAATGGGAAATGAAAGTAATTGACATCAAAGCCCTTACTGTAATCAAATGATTCAATATCAGAAATATTATATTATCAGTGGAAATGGCATTCAAAAAGTAGTATGGAGATATGCTTTTCTATTTCACCCTAAGGACTATGGGAGGTTTCCATTGGGCTTGAAGCTAAAACCTTTCACATATGTTGTCTCCCCACGAGAACTTGAACACAGAAGGTGAACTCTTTAAGAACGAAAATGAGGTTATTTTTCTTTTTTGGGTCCCCAGTCCTTAGCACATAGTAAGCACAAAACAGGGCAGGTAGGAAGTGCAGTGAATAGAATGCTTTACCTAGAGCCAGGAGAATGAGTTCAAATCCTCAGACACTTAATAAAGTAACCCTGAACAAATCATTTAACCCTATTTGCCTGAGTTCCTCATCTGTAAAATGAGCTAGAGAAAGAAATGGCTGACCACTTTGCTAAGAAAATGGTACATGGAGGCACAGAAAGTCAGAGATGACTGAAATGACTCAACAACAAGAAGCATATAATAAATGACTTATCTATTCATTCATATACACATGTATATTCACACACACAATTATGTAGCTTGGTGGTACAGTGTAGAAAGCAGAAAGCTTGGAATCAGGAAGACTCATCTTTATGAATTTAAATCCAGTCTCAGACATTTACAAGCCTCCACGCCAGTAATTTAACTCTGTTTGCCTCAGTTTCTTCATCTATAAAATAAGCTAGAGAAGGAAATGGCAAATCACTCCAGTGTCTTTGCCAAGAAATCCCCAAATGGGATATGTATACATACATACATACACTACATACACACACACACACACAATCTGGAGAAGATTGTATTTCATCATCTTCATAATCATCTTAGAGAGAAAGAGATTTGTTTGTACCCAAACACATGCATATGACTATAGCTAGCACAGTAAATATTAACCATGTATTAACTCTTTAGATTTTGATCTTTCCATCATTAGGAAATATACGCTTTTCTGTTTTATCTAGTTATTAATTGGGAAGAGTTATCATTTGTGACATATGTTAACTTTGCAGTGGGGAGCAATTTATGGGTCACTGTGCCCTGATCTTTAGTTGTTTTTGAAGGCAGCCTGAATGAAAAGTCAACAATTGGCAAACTTGTACCTAGACTATTTGATCAATTTGGGCAGTATGAGCATAATTTTCATTGAACCCGTGTTGTTGATAGTGATGTTTACATAATTACACTTTAACTAATTTCTTTTATATGTGGGTGTTTTATTTTCAAAAGTTTTTGGCATTATGTTTTGAAAAATATTAATGCTTGAAAAGAAATTTTAACAGCGTTGTTGACACCTGAAGTATGAAGCATGTATAACACTGGGGATAGTATCCACTTTGAGGATCTAATTGTCATGATGCTTTTACTAATTAGATAAATGTTAGTATTCTCAGATAACTTTTTAAATTAACACAGACATGAATAAACTTCGTTATTTTCCTATTTTCATTTTTATTGATATCATGGCAGTGGGCAATCTTTATTTTTTATTTTTATTTTTTAATTTTTTTTGGTAGTAGATAATTTTGAGGAAATAGTCTTTGCCTGATGAGGACACTGGGCTTAGGTTGTAAATGAAAAGCAGGATAAACTTCGGGTTTGAATAAAGATAGTGAGAATCTATCTATCTCTAGATTTACTCTACACCTATCTCTCTATCTCCCTAGATTTATCTCCAGAATGGATCTCTCTTCTCTCTCTCTCTCTCTCTCTCTCTCTCTCTGTCCTCTGTCTCCTCTCTCTCTCTCTGTCTCTCTCTGTCTCTCACTCTCTGTCTCTCTCTGTCTCTCTGTTTCTCCTCTCTCTCTGTCTCTCCTCTCTCTCTCTCTCTCTCTCTGTCTCTCTCTCTCCCTCTCTCTGTTCTCTCTCTCTCTCTCTGTCTCTCTCTTTCTCTCTCTCTCCTCTGTCTCTCTCTGTCTCTCTCTCTCTGTTTCTCTCTCTCTGTCTCTGTCTCTCTCTCTCCTTTCTCTCTCTGTCTCTCTCTCTCTCCCTCTCTCTGTTCTCTCTCTCTCTCTCTCTCTCTCTCTCTCTCTCTCTCTCTCTTTCTCTCTCTCTCCTCTGTCTCCTCTCTCTCTGTCTCTCTCTCTCCCCTCTCTCTCTCCTCTCTCTCTCCCTCTCTCTGTTCTCTCTCTCTCTCTCTCTCTCTGACTTTGTGAATATGGATTCTTAGTGGTTGTGATTATTGAGGGAACTGATGTAGGGTATGATAAATTTGTTTCTGGGATTTATTTTGGGATTGAATTTTGGTATTGTTTATATTGGGGTAAGACTATGGTGTTCTTTAGAACTTTAAAATATAGAACATATAGGGAATAGGGAATTGATGACCTTTCCAAATTGGACTTTGAAGATGAGTCAGTCTTTGTAGTCAACAAATGGATTATGGCACAAGTCAACCAAGCAATAACGCATAGAAGAAATATTAGGGAGTACAGATCTAGAAGGGGAGAAGGAAGGAAGTACTAGGAGAAGAAATGCAGCAAATAGGGAATGAAAGGAGGGATATAGAGAGAACTTTTTCTTATGTGAAATATAAAGCAGGTTCTTTCTCATATCATAATGAGAGAATAAATAGATAATTTTGAAATATGCATGGCAAAAGCAACTCTAGTTTTTATTATACTTATTTTTAAACAATAAAATTGAATCCATGGAGAAATCTCTTTCTCTTGGAAAGAAGTTCATAACTGTTTGTTGTCAAAGTCATTATTGTGGTTGGTTGCTATTACTCTATATCCATGAGAGGAATAAAGGTTAGAATACTAAATTTGAAGTCAGGAAAGACCTAACAGATTTCTGATGACAGATCTCAGCTTTGACATAAATGGACTAAGGTCAAACCACTTTTAATTTCTTAGCCTTAGTTTCCTCAAATGTAAAGTGGACATAATGATATATATTAATACTTACCTCCCAGGGTTGTTATGAGGTCCAAATGAAATAATATGTGTAAGGTACTTAAAATAAAAAAAAATTTATTAAAGTCAGTTTTTAATCATTAGC
>CM053592.1:44062016-44078528 GCA_028646515.1 Pseudochirops corinnae | reverse complement strand
GGGGATGGGGGACACACTGGGATGGCTGTTTTGGGGCGGTGGGTGGGGGGAAGAGGGGGAGAAAATATGTAACTCAAAATCTTGTGGAAATGAATGATGCAAACTATAATAAAATTAAAAATTATTAAAAAAAAAAACTGCCTTACACCTGTTGGCCCAACAATATCACTATTATGTCTGTTTCCCAGACAATCAGGAAAAAGGAAAAAAAAAAACCTATATGTTCTAAAATATTTATAACAGTTCTTTTTGTGCTGGTTTAGAAGTAGAAATTGAGGGGATCTCATCAATTGGGGGGCATGGCTGAACAAGATGTGATATATGAAGATGATGGAATACTTCTGTGCTGTAAGAAATGATGGACTGTTTGAATATAGAGAAACATCAAAAGACTTCATTAAATAATAAAGAGTGAAATAAGCGGAACCAAGAGAATGTTGTATACAGTAATAGCAATATCATTAGAAGGATAACTATGAATGACTAAGTTATTTTGAATATTCTATCTATGTATGTCAAATGGTGACCTTTTGTACTGTGGGTTGGGGAGGAGGGAGAGAGGGAGGGAGACAACTTAAAATGTAACAAACTTAAATGGACTTAAGTGAAACAACAGGAAAAAAAATTTAAAAGGAAACATGCCTGACAGGTTCATGGTTAGGTTCGTCTAAAGACCAGACTAGATGCAGTTGAAGAGGTTCATTGCTAGAGTAGTCACTATGTAATGGACATTTGATGAAGGCTATTGAGGAAAGCATAGAAAAGAGAGTACCCACCCCATTAAAATCACAGACTTTCTGGATTATTTAATGAAATAGGACAGAGAGCCAAATTTTCACATACTTAAATCTCTATTTCTCAACCCCTTTCCTGTTGGAAGTCTGGGACCCAGATGGTTGTTAAAAAAGAAGGAAATTATGATTAACCTATGGATCATATTTATCCAGTCCTAACTTGTCCATTATTGATGAGACAAAAAGAAAGACAACACTAAAGCTGATGTGTAATTTTTATTATCAATGGTTAAATTATATCTAGTCATATTTTGGCAAAATATTGGAGAAAAATATGAGTACATTAAGCCAATTAGCTTGTAAGAAGGTTATAAAATCATTCTCCTTTGAGAGAACCAAGTCTAGACGTGAAATCCATGTATTGAGGTTTATGTCAGCACAAAAGAAATCAAACAGACCTGGAAATAGGGTAATTCTCTATCTATCTCTTCCAATAAAAGGAGGGTTATCATTTTAAGGATTCTATCACATGATCTTTGTTTAAAGGATGTGATTTCTTTGACTATGATGATCTTTCACTGGATATAACTTAAAAGTTTTGATTAGCTTTTCAAAAAATATTTACTCTTTTTTTCTCATTCTGTCTAGGAATTTTCCTCACTAGTATATAATTCCAACACTGACAATTTCTTTAAATTCTATCATTCACTTTAAAAGTCCTTATTCTCCCTTCCTTTGATAGCAGAGGGTCTTATATCTGTGGCCCATCTAAAGGTTTTCTAATCTTTTTATTAAGCCAACTTTTTTTTCTTTTTTGCATTGCATAATTTTGGTAAGAATTGCTAAAATTTATTACACTTATTAAACATTTATTTTTCTGTAGTTCATTGCTTAGGTCATGGGACTGAATGAAGTGTAACTACCCTCAAAGCCTCTGCCTTCGCAGGATGTGCCTTAGTGAGCTTTATTTGTCAGTACTCAGCAGTAGGGAGAAATCACCTGTGTTTATGTCAGCTGATATAATTCTGAAAAGGCTTAATAAAGGATTCGTTGCTTTTGATGGTGAATGGCTAAAATCGGTATCACCAGCTTACTTATATTCTAAAACTTACATTGTATACACTAAATGCAGTAGGGGATCCGAAATAGCATTGTGCATTTTTCCAGCTTGCTATGAAATAGTTGACAAGCTAAAATTTTAGCTTGAATCGCTACTGTGAAAAAAAAAATTAGTTCAAATCCTACCTCACACTACACATTTTTTACAAATCCTTTCTAGATGTTTGATCTTGGGCAGGTTCACAATTACTCAGCCTCAATTCTGTCATCTGTAAAATGGGAATAACAATTAATGATAATGATAATAATGATAATAATAATAATAATAATAATAATAATAATTAGTACCTGTCTTATAAGAATGGTATAAGGAGCAAAGGAATATGTACAGTTCTTTGTAAACCTCAAAGCTGTTTATGTATAAATTTTAACTTATAATTATTAGTCTTCATCATCATTAATTCTCCTGCCCTTTTTGATCTCTATCAAATATTAAGAGCCTACCATACTTCATTTCTTTTATGGGAAGCATTTTTAATAAAAATTGTTGTAATTCTCCTCTAGCATACTCATGTTGGGACATTGCTTAGGATATTCCATCATCCCCTTTCTATGCTTTTGTGTAGTTTTTGTGTATTATGAGCACTTAGTGTAAGTTTGCCTAGCTATACCCAATCTTTCTTCTTCAGCATGATTTTCTTTTCATTGCAACCGTCAAAGACTATTTAACCTTGGTTTCTGGAGCCATGGGCATCTCATGAGTGAGGGAATTGTGGCTTTCCTTTTTGTGGTTTTCCCAATTCCTTAAGGCATTAGAACCAAGAATTTAAAGTGAAATAGTGGTCCTATATGGAATTTTAAGTAGTTTTTTTTTAATAATAGTAGCTGATTTTTACAGTGGTTTATGGTTGACAAGGCACTTTCTTTATAAGAACCTTGTGAAATAAATAATACAAGTATTCAATTCAGTCCAATAAACATTTACTAAGTACCTTTTATGTGCCAGGCACTGTGCTAATATTCAGCCCAAAAAGGAATCCTACTTTTCAAAGTCATGTGACAGTATAAAGAATTACAAATAGACAGGGTGTCCTTAAAGTCTGGACACATAGGTAATCTCATTAATTATGCATATATTCAAGAAATGTAATGAATGAAATTTTCAACATTTTAGTTAGTTAGCATAAATGAGATTCCATAGGAAGACATAGGAGACACATAGAAAATCTCATAAATTAATTAAATTAAATTAATCTCATTAATATGGAAACAGTCCCCAATAGCTAATTAAAACTTTTATTCCATATGAAATTGTCATGGCTAAATTTTATGCTAATTAAATAAAATATTGTTGAAAATTTCATTCATTTCTTGAAAATATGCATAGTTAATGAGATTTCCTATGTCTCCAGACTTTAGGGACACCCTGTGGACTCAGAAGACCTGAGTTCAAATATTTTATATTGAGTAAATCATTTAACATTCTAAAGGGCCTCAGTTTCCTCATCTGTAAAATGAGAGTATTGGACTAGATTACTTCTAATGTCCCTTCCTGCTCTAAATATATCTCCTGTGATAACTACTTTACCTCCATAGAGAAATCTTTCAAGAATTTGAAGGTATCTTATCTAAATCTTTTTTCCCTCAATCTAAACATCAATAGCTCCTTCAACTACAGTAGAAAGAGCATCAATATATCAGCACAAACATCTGAACTAAGCAGTGAAAATGAATGATGAATTGGGTTTAGAACTGAAAAGTAGGAAGAGAGCAGGCTTTGTTGCATTTAGGAAAATGCTCTATGCTTTTAAATAATCCTGAGATTTTTTTTTAAAGCACAAAACTCATTTTTTAAAAAAATACAGTAGTTTTTCTGATGACAGTGTATGCATTTCCAAAAGTATAAAGGAAGCTGGATGTAAATGATGAACAGACAAAGACCTGTAGCGCGTTGAGTTGATTCTCTTTGGGAGAATTATGGGAGAACATGGACAAGAATCACCTTAAAATATAAAGTAATGAATTGTGGTCTGCCCTGCTGGAGGTGCTACACACATAGATGTAACTATAATTCCACTTAAGTACTTTAGAAATTAACCATACTCTGATTTGCATATATGTGATGCCACAGAAATCTTACTATCTACATCAATCAGGGGAATACCCGTACAATGGAATTATGGATAAGCATCACATTCTTCACTTGACTCTAACCTTCATAACACAAAGAGTATCACTCCATTACAGCAGTGCTTTTAACCTAGCGGTCTCTTCACAAAAGTTCATTAAAATAGAATAAAAATTTGTTGATTTTCAAAAGTACTATTATAATAATCTAAGTTTTCTAATCAAAGCTTTCCTACCTACATTACATTAATATTGCAGCAAAGATAGTTCAAATCCATGTTCAGGTATGTACTCTGCAGGTATACACTGCAATATTTTTCTCCATAGTGCTGTTGAGGTAGCTATACTAAGGTCAGTGTGCAAGAACAGTTCATTTACAAAGAATGTTACCCTTTTATAGAGTTGGGGATGGAGTGTTCTAAGAGCAGAGAAAATTGTTTATATATTTAGCTAAAAAGCTTTATATTGCATTCAAAACCACTGATTTTGCATATGGGTCTTAACACATCCAATACCTGCTGTTTTTATGCAGATGTTTAATGTGTAAAGCAGTGAAATGAATCTCTGCCATATGTTTGTGAGGCTCCCTTGAGAAAGCCCTGTTTCACTGGACCAAATTTAAAATTCTAATTTATACAAGCATTTCCGTCTGATTGTATAGTGTTTCCAAGATTTAAAAAAAAACAAACAAAAGCAAAACTGTGGTGTTTGAAAATTAAATAGTTATTGTTTTTTTAAAATTAGCACTGGTTTGCATATAAACACTTTGGCTATGTCTGTGGAAAATACCCTTAGGTACTTTCATCACCCAACAATGGCATGGTCATTTGTATGTATCTTGTTATCATTATTGGACATTTAGATTTCTAATGTAATGAAATGTTAATAGGGAATCTAGGTGGTACAGAGGATATAGTGCTGGACCCAGCAGGAGGAAAACTCATCTTTGTAAGTAAAAATCTGGCCTCAGGTAGCTGTGTGACCCTGAGTAAGTCCCTTAACCCTGTTTCCCTCAGTTTCTTCTCTCATAAAATGAGCTGGAGAAGAAAATGGCAAACTACTCCAGCATCTTTGCCAAGAAAACCCCAAAAGGGGTCACAAAGAATTGACATGACTGAGGAACAATTAAACAACAATGATTAATGTTAGAGTCAAGTGTCAACATCCCTATTATTAGTGAAGGTGTTGATCACAGAAAAGAATTGTAAAAATAATAAAGATGATTAATCTGTATGATGAAATGAAGTAGTCTTAAAATACAACAAGATCCATTGGAGGAACTGTGAATGTTAACCAATGGCTCAATTGGATTCAACTCAGTTTTATATTATGTTACCTAATGAACGAAGACGTTTCATATAATAAAAATTTTCCCATTTTACTTCATTTATCTTTTACTTGTCCTGAATAGTCTCTTTGATAAGTATATTTCTGTGCATTACTGAAATATAGAATCAAATTTTATCTATTTTATCTATTAAGAAAAATGCAGATTTCTCATGATCATTATTTAATGCTCATGTACTCATTCCAACATTAGCACTTTCTTCTACTCATCTCCCAATGATATCCAACACATATCTTGAAGGTAAAATGAAAAATAATTTGGATTTGGCTGCCTCAAATCCATTTCTCCAATGGTATTCTTGTTTTGAAAATAAAGTTTCATAAATCATCAAGATATAGGTCAATTTACAAAATAGCAAGGTTTTTTCATGAAATGTTTAATTTACCTTAATGGAGTATTTTAGACATTGGAAAAACTTGACTTGTTTTGAAATAGCTGTTGATAGCTACACATTTTAAGATAAAGAGATTAAAAAATTGTACTACATCAAAAATAAAAAATTTCCTCAACTAACACTTGTTTAATTTTAATCTTGAAGAATCTACAAAGAAGCAATTTGATGTGTATGTTGTTATGTGACCACAAGCAAATCTCAACACTTCTTTCTGCTTCAATTTTATCATCCATAAAATGACAATAATCATAAATTCATTATTTATTTCAGAGCTGGTTATTAGGAGGATGCTTTGTAAACCCTACAGCATCATGTCAATACCATTTGATGTCACATAATATAAAAATCAATTTAGACTTTGATTACTAAGAGTACCAATAAAACCATTTCCACAAAATACATGATCTGTTAGAAGTATCTTAGTTGCTTTCAATACAATTATTTTTTTTTTGTTTACTGCTTTCTCAATGGTAGCAAAAAATACAGATTCTCAGAACTAGGAAGGACCTTAGAGTTCATATAATCCAACCCATGCCTGAACAAGAATGCTCTATGTGCCATAATAATAACAATAAATGAAATTTAAACAGGTTTTATATTTTACAAAGCTCTTTACCCAGATTATCTTACTTGATCATACAATCCCATGAAATAGGTACTATTATCATATCAGTCTTACAGATGGAAAAACCAAGGCTGAGAAACTTTAAGTGCCTTACTCAGGGCCACATAGACAGTAAATATCTGAGGCAGGATGCAAACTCAGGTCTTTTTGACACCAAGGCCAACACTCTAGCCACTGTGCTGCCTAGCAACATACCTGACAAGTGGTCATTCACCACCTGCTTGAGGATCGTCAGTATTGTGAAGAGGAATGAGCTGTTATCAAAAAGCCAAGTATACTTTTGAATGGCCTAATTATTGAATTTTTTTCTTACATGCTGTTCTGAAACTTCTACCCAATGGCTCCTAGTTTTGTCCTGTGAGACTAAAGAGAAGTCTAATTTCAATTCCATGTGATAGGTTTTAAGATACTTAAAGACAAGTATGTTGCCTGCTTTAAGTCTTCTCCAGTTAAGCATCCCCTATTCCTTCAAGTGATTGTTGTATGAAATTATTCCCAATTTCCTCAACATACTGGTAGATTGTGCTTATAGACACCCTCCATCTACTATGTGAAAACATATAAAAAGAGCAAAAATATATGTCCATAAATCAAAAGTATGCTCTAGAGTTGGTGAACCCAGAAAAGGGATCAGCAACATTCAAATCCTCACCACTGATAAATGGGAGATCCTGATTCACCAGAGAATTTTAACTTCAGGATATCAATAGTACTGGAGAGTTTATATTTCCTGGGGAAAAGCCTGTTCTGCAGATAGTGTGTTCTATGTATGCCTCCCCTGTCAGTTTAGGATAAAATTATGAGGCTTATGCTGAGTGTAGGTACTGTGAGTAGGAGGAGCAGTGAGATACTTAAATACTAGGTACAATATTAACTAACACAGATACCCAAATAGAGCTCCCTAACACTTACACTGTAAAATCCCTCAAATATATAAGGATATTCCACCAAATGTCAAAGCTGATGACATCGGATTCTGCACTGATACTGTATAGTACCTTGAATGGTGGGGACCATGATCAAACAGGTCTTTCTCCATCCTAATATTATTATCCTATTTAGATGGGAGGCATGAGCGGGGGCCACTAGACTCCAATAACTGTGTCTGAGGTACCCTCACAGCCTTTGTGGTACCCAAATTCCTGAAATCATCTTCAGCTGTGATCAAAGTATATCTACAAAGCTGAGTCCTACAGAATGCAACTTTGTGCTGGAGAAATAAGTTAATGGGATTATTCAGTGGGAATAATCATACAGGGGAATAATTATAATAATTATATATATAATAATTATACAGGGGAATTCTTAGTTCACTTGGGGCCATTTTTATCAAAATTATCCCTACAAAATGAAAATTATTTTGGGCACAATAATAAGCATACAATGAAAACTGGCCCTTGGTCAATCAGTTATATTTTCGTGAATGCAGGTACTTGGGGGAAGTGCAACACCTTTTTCTTCTGATTTCAGGGAACGGTACCTTTCTGCTCTCACCTTCCCAACTCAGAAAGCCCCTAATCTTTCCTCCAATGGCAAGTCAAATTACTTAATTCTGTATCCTGGTTAAGGGTTTTCCTTGAATTGCTGTTATTTGATTGATTGTTTTTAATATGTAAAATTCTGTTTCATTCTCTATTCATGGTCCTTGGACTGAATTTGTGCCTGTTTGTTAATAAACAGCATAGCTGAAGTTGCTTCCCTTCTTGTTGTCAATTATTTCCCCATAAACGTACACAATAATCCCTACTGAGGGGACTAGCCAATAGGAAGACAGGGATACAAGCCACAGGTTCAGGTTAGAGCAGATCAAGCACAACAGGCAATGCTGGACCATGCTAAATAGAAAAACAGGGAATCAATCTGTCACAGAACTGACACTCTTCTGGGTCACTGGAAGGCAGACACATGAGCATAATCAAAGGAAGAAGCGGAAAGCAGGAGATTAGCAGAGCTATCTCTCCTCTCTCTTCATCACTGGTGAGAAGGACAAGAAGTGAAGTGAAAGAACAAATCTCTAAAAGCACTGCATCCTGATTCTAACCAAACCAGGGTCCATAGGTATGTTAGACTCAACACTTTCAAAATAGAACTCTCTACCCATTGAGTTATGTCTCTACCCATTCTCCAATTCTATGCATTTTTAATAGTCCATCATTGTCATTTATTTTATAATTTTTATTGATATCATTGGTTTTAACATTGCCTGCATTTCCCATCATAATCCCTTTTCCCTCCACAGAATCATCCTTTTAAACAAAGAATTATTTTTTTAAGATGAAAAATTATAACCCAGCAAAATTAACCTTCTTTTCATATTTCCTCCATATTCCTGATATGGACACTGCCATCTTTCCATGATGGTTCTCACAATATTTGTGTCATCTTTGACTCATTCTTATGTATCCCACAAATCTAATCAGTTGTTAAATCTCATTGATTCTACCTCTACCTCTCATGCTTGACCCCTTCTCCCCACTCATACAGCTACCTAGTTCAGGGTATAATTGCCTGTCTCCTAGATTATTACAATATCTTTCTAATTGGTCTCCCTCTCTCTAATCCATCTTCCAAGGCATTCCTTCCTAAAGTATAGGTTTGATTATATCATTCTTGTCCTTAATGAACTCCGGTGGTATAATGGTAATGTATTTTTGCTTAAGGGGAAGATCTTTCCACCCATTAATAGGCCCATTTGACCTGCTTAAGTCACTTGGAAGCCTAAGACACATGAGTTTGATTCACATGAAGCCTATTGTGGGAGGACTTTGCTGAATGGGTAGAGCAAGAAGGGTGGAGGAGAGGTGAGAGGAGGTTGGCCAGAGCAGTGAGAGCTGAGAGAGAGGAAGCAGGCAGTAAATTGTGGGTGTTCATTTGTAGCAAGGCCCTAGCAGGGAGAAGGCTTGGGGATGGTGGTGCCCTCTGCATTGTTATTTTGTATAGATTTCTTTGTTGCCATGATGGATTTGGCTTTCAGTTTTCTGGTGTTTGAATAAATGTTTTGGTTCTCTCTTCCATGTGGTGAGTCTGTTATATTTTGCAATTCAGAATTACTCCAGTATATTCATTGCTGCTGTAAGTGCTGTGAATATCACGTTGACACTACAAGTGGCTTCCTAGGAATGTAGGATAAAACATCTTAACTTAATCCTATCTTCAACAAAAATATCTATTTTTGCCTTTTATAATATATGCATATATTTATATCTATATTTATATATACACACAAATAATTACTAGAACAGTAGTATATGTATGTGTATAATTTGTACATAAGAAAATATTCACATTTTGGGGATTTATGTCTAACAATTTTTAAGTGAAAGCATGTAGTTAAAAAACATTGCTACTAACAGAACAGGAGTCAGAAAGAACTGGGCTTGAATTCTGCTTTAGTCTCATAATAGCTATATGATCTCAGGTAAATCACTTGACATCTTACAGTCTCAGTTCCTACATATGTCAAATGGGCTTAAGAATATCTGTTCTACTTATCTCCCATGGCTGTTGTGGAGTTCAAATGAAATAATTAGCATAGCAAATTTCATGAATTTTAAAGGACTATCAAAGCATCAGGGATTATTATAGTTATCCCAGAGAGTAAAGAATCAAACTTGACACAATCCCTTAGAAACCTCTTTCTGAATTGACTTTAAACCTTTAACAATAAGCCTTTTGGTACAGTCATTCAAACATTTTTTAAACCAGCTAACTGGACTATAATCATCTGAAAAATGGCAGGATTGGACTAATTGACTTTTCACATTCCTTTCTGTTTTGGATCTATGATTTTTATAACCCTTTGACTCTCTAAATTTCATATCTTCATTCTATCCAGAAAGTATAACATGAAAGACTTTGTTAAGTAAAATTTAAGTAATCCATATCCTCAATATCTCTTTATTTGAAGAATATGGAAAATTTTCCACCTAACCTCAACTCCCTCCCCTCCCCCACTGAAATGAAATTAATCTTCTATATTCTGTTCTTGATAAAGTCATTGTGATTCTTTATCATCATTGCTTCCTTTTCTAGATGTTCACAGATCATCCCTTTGCCTGGTTAAAGTATTGGAGCTTGGCTACTGGGCTAAATTGAACGATACTCAGTTGAATAAAATGGACTCCTTTAAAAATATATATATATATATATATATATATGTATATATATATATATATATAGATAGATAGATAGATAGATAGATAGATATAGATATATAATATATTACGTCCATCTGCTCCATTGCCTTTAATTACTAATCTGCGGATTTCTGTAAGCCCTAATGCAAGCAAGGGCTGCCTTCATCCTGTCAGGATAAGAGCTTGGTAAGCAGAAATAAAATTACTGGCCATTTTATTCCTGTTCCTAACCTTTTTTCTCTTTTTCCTGCTGACAAACTCACACCCCACCCCCTATTTTGCTATTTCTCTGTTAAAGTACCCTATGTTACTCCAGATCCTAGTATAAGGCTTTATTTACATACAGTGGACTTAACTACTTTTTCTTGAAGTAGACAGTAACTTGCTCAGCTGCTTTTGATTAGTAATTACCAGGTTCCTACAAAATGGTGAAACAAAGATAAGCCGCCCTGAACCAGTAAATTATAATATCAAATGTATGATGTTTTCAGTGATGTTCCTTTAGTACTAATAAGTAAAAGGTCAGTGTACCTTCATGGCCCAATGATATTTTAATTCTACCGTGAATCATCCCAATAGAGTTAATAACCCATAGTCATTAGTATTAATAACTGTACTCTTAACTATCATATAAAAAGGATAGCCTGAGCTAAGACACTGAGAATGTCCAGGGTAGATTATCTTCAGAGGATTTATAACTCATCCATATGGACGAACCCCAAATGGTTCATTTGGCTGCACATACATTCTCCTGATTGATAGAAATCGAAAATTGAAGTGATGAAATGTAGTTAACCTTGGAAGTCCCTGTGGAACATTCTAGGTAGGAGGAGCCCAAATCATTTTGAAAAATCATTATAAAACTCTAAAAATCCCTGTGTCTAAAGAGATGCTTTAAATGCCTTTTCAATTTAGACATGTCTATTCAGACTCTTAGCTAATTTAAA
Organism: Pseudochirops corinnae; assembly: GCA_028646515.1. Taxonomy (NCBI): domain Eukaryota; kingdom Metazoa; phylum Chordata; class Mammalia; order Diprotodontia; family Pseudocheiridae; genus Pseudochirops; species Pseudochirops corinnae. Next base: position 44,067,158 of record CM053592.1, on the reverse strand, counting down.
GAGAAAAATAGTTTTCAAAACTAAAAAACTCTTTTTAAAAAAGTATTAAGAAGCTCCTACTATGTGTGGAGCACTTGGGGAGGCACTTCCATAGACCTATGACTTCATCTAAATGGGCAATCTTTCCAAAAGTGTTGATAACAATACTTTTTCACTGTTGTCTCTTTCTTCACTATTATGTTCTACCAACCTGCACGAAGACCTGTTTTTAGATTTTCTAACTCTTTGTGGATCATAATGGAGCATTTAGGATATCCATTTGTAAAACCTCCCTATAATAACATTCTGCCCCTCCTTTTCTATTTCTATATCTCTCTGATATACACACAATCATAGGATCACAGAATTTGAAAGCTGAAAAGGATTTCAGTGGCTATTTAGTTCAAGTCAAATCTAAGGGAAATCCCTGCTGTTACTTACCCAATAAGTGGTCACGCATCCTTTACTTGACATTCTTCAAACCATATTTCCTGCCAAATTACCTTTGCTAGTATATTGCATTCTTCTAGAATCCACCACATTTCTCTCACATACCTATTTGGGGACTCAAGACTTCAATTCCTTGAGTATTAAGCATTTCATGATTTAGAACAGTACGATATCACTGGAATAATATTTATGTTTAAAACAATAAAAACAGGTCATTATTTCAAAAAGAATATTGAAATCATTAAAACAAATATAATCACCCAAAGGCAATCAAGTCCAGTTTCCTCCTATTCAATTTTGAGCTCTTTTTTTTTTAAAATCAATTCTAGTGTCTTTCTAATTTATGTGTACTGATACCCGCTCTAAGGGCTGTCCAATAGATTGGTATGTCAAAGCTTGGACAATAGGCTTTCTTGATGCATTTTATTTATCCAGTGTAGGTAGTTAGGCCAAACTCTTTTGACTGATTATAGACATCATTTAGAAGACTCTGCAATGTGCTAGGTCTTAACATCAGTACAATTTCATCCATAAATAACAGAAGGACTAGAGGATTCTACCATCTTTTGAAATCTCCCTTGAATTTGAATTCTCCATTTCTCTGATAGTAGCAAACCTCTTGGGTGAGCAAATCTCTTTTGTTTTATGACTTGCCTGACATTAACCAGAAGACTATCAAATAAAGTTATCTCTTGTTAAAACTTCCAGGGAACATTGTTTGATTTTGATTTACACATGGGAGAAATCTTGTTGGATATGTTAAATGTCTTTAAAGCAAACTTTTGCTCTGCCAAGTCCACTTTTTAGAGTTAACAAATAATCACAAAAAGATCTTCTGTTATCTACACCTTTCAGGCAGTTCTGTATCTATAAATATTTGGTCAACTACAGAATACTGGGAATCCTGCTTGTTTACCTTTCAAATCTTTTGCAGTGATGCACTTGATGGATTTTTGTGTGGTCTATTTTTATAAAGATTATGGTAGTAATGGAATTTCAGGCAAATAGATTGCCTTTCGAAGGTGAATGTAAAAGAATATGAGCCTTACCAAGTACTTGATATTGTATGTGTATATGTATATAGGCATATGTGCATATACACATCATGTATATGTTTGTTTATATAAAATATATGTACATATATGCACACATACATATATGCATACATGAGAGATATGGGGAGAGAAAGAGACATTCAGAAAACTTCTGAAAGGATCCAATTAAGTTGAACAAACCTGAAGGAATTTAAGGATAAAACTGTAAATCTGAAAACAAACAATAAAATAATCTAAGATATCTGTAAAGATGCCTATAAGACTCTCTGTAATCTGTTAGTGACTGGGGATCACATTTGTTCTCTAACATTATACTCCCTCATGTACTGAGTGAGGAAGTATTAATGACATTAAAGAAAATAAAGATGAGGTAAAAAAGCTGAACTGGACAAAGATAGAGGAATTGTCCAGAGGCAACTCAAATTTGATAGTCTTAGTGGGGCATTGGTTCTCAATATATCTAAAAGATGCAGGATGTGAAAGGCAGATGAGCAAAGTGATGGTTAAGTGAGATTGTTCTGCAAGCTGCATGAAGGATGGATTAGAGAACAGAGAAATCAGAGGTACAAAGACCTTTTTTAGGAAGCTATTTTTCAATAGTCCAAGCAATAAATAATGCAAGTCTTCACTATGGTAATTGACAAGATCTGAAAAATTCCATGATAGTTCAGTCCTTAGGTTTGATAACCAATAGATACATATATATCAAATTAGAGAGGTGCCTAGGTGACAGTGCATAGAATGCTAGATTTCAAGTCAGGAAGATGTCTGAGTTCAATTGGCTCAGACACTTGCTAACTCTGTGGCTCTGGGCAAGTCAATCAACTTCCTTTAGCTTGTTTCCTTGTTCATAAAATTAGAATAATAATAGTACCTATTTTGAAGAGTTGTTATGAAGATCAAATAAGATAACCCAAGAAGAGCTTTGCAGGCCTTAAAGTACTATACAATTGCAAGATTTTACATATAAATTCTCAAAGTTCAAACTAACTCAAAAGATACCTGTATGTTTAAGAGTTTGATTTTGCAGATGACTTTCCTCAACCCAAGAGACTCCAGCAACATGTGCAGCTTGGTTATTTGACATCAGAATGGTGGCCAGACACAAATCTAGAATATCCTATATTTTAGTTGTAGAATAGGAAATTACAATGAATGAAAATGTGCTCTTTCTCAAACTAACTTACAATCTTTTCCTGCAAAACAAGTTTTCCTAGAATTCGTTAAGACTAAAATTATAAAGAAGAAGTAGATATAGATGTATTTGTTCAATATAGAACACCAGGAATACTTGCTTAGGGTTTATCATATGTCTTTTATTAATCTGCATTCCACTCAATATTTTAATTTCAAAGTTACTTTTAATAACATCTCATTTGAAAAAATTCTGCCTTCTATACCTGCCACCCTTCCCCGCACTGAGCTGAAGTTGCAGTGTGATCAGCTATATCTGATTGCTTGTGTATCTTCATGTAATTAAGATAATAAATTATTTGGCATCTTACCTTTTATCATATTTCTAAGTAATTTTGATTCAGTCAACTGGGATTGCATTTGATCATGATTTGTGATAAATAATGAAGGGGGAAGAAATCAAATATTGGTAGTTGCTCAGGTGGATCTGACTCAAGGGAAATTCTCTAGAAATTCCAGCATTTATAAATACAATTTGTGGAAATTGAATGGCCTTCATAAAGATAGCTGCTTATAAGTTTTAATCTGGTTAATTGGGAATGTTGAATCCATAAAATAATTATTCTTTTAAAAAATCAGTAAATGTGCAAGTTAGTGTATTTATGCCATTTTCTGATCAGGCATCTTTTTTTTCTTACTTTTTTCTAGCTTGAATAAATATTTCTATTTTATGAACACAATGACAATTCTTGCAAATCCGGTGACATTAGAGGGTGAGATAAGAAACTGCTCACATATACGTACCAAGCCAGATACCATACATAGTAGAAGGTATGACACGACAAGAAAAAATATCAGTGAATGGGACCGTTAATTCATAAAAGGAAATATTCAAGAAAAGAAACAATAAAAATAAAGTTCTAAGTACAACAGAGAAAAAAAAAATGTCAGTGAATATGACTAATAAAGTCTTAGAGAATAACCCAAGAAAGAACTGTAAAAAATATATTTGCCTGGAAATTTCTAAATCAAATAAAGAAAGATTTAAACAGATAACTTGGGAGGGAGAAAACAGCCCACATGCACATGCCAATCCAGATATTACAGAGGGCAGCGGGTATACTCCAGGAAGGAGATTATCATTAGAGAAGACTATCAATTCACAGAAGACAATATCTTAAAGGAGTAGAAATAATAACTTATGGCATCAGATATCTAAGCTAAAATGCACACAGAATAGGCAAGAATAAAGTGAACTAGACATTTTAGTGCAAGATGTAAATTTATACTACAAGATATCACTGAAAACTGCCAGAAGGTGACTCATGAATAGCATATAGTTACAGAATGGAATATTACATTTAAAGAGGAACAAATTAGATAACAAAGGTTATGAGGGGCCATGTCTATCAGAGAGTAATCTATAAACAGAAAAATTGTAAAGTTTGGTGGATTTCATTTGTGTGACAATTAATGGAGAAAGAAACACAAACTATATACTGCTGGAATATGCTACAGATAACACAGGAAAAAAAAGAGGAAGTAGATTATGACTTTAAGAATATCATACACCAGCGTGGGGCAGAGGCAAGATGGTGGGCTTAGAAGCAACAAGGTTCTGCAGCTCCCACATAGCCATTTCAAATACTCATAAAACATGACTCTAAACAAATTTTAGGGCTCCAAAACTCAAAAAATAAAGAAAAACACATCTCCCACTGAAGGCAGCTCTGCAGGAAGGGCCCATTGCAGCATACTGAGGTCTGAACCCAGCCCAGCCTGAAACTGTGGCTTCAGGGTGGCTAGGACGAGCTGCAGCTGGAGCCTTTTGGAGAGTGGATCAGTGGAGCAAATGGAAGCAAATGACTTTAGGAGAAATCAAGATACTATTAAACAGATGCAAACAAATGAAAAAATAGAAGGTAATGTGAAATATCTCCTTGAAAAAAACCACTGACCTGGAAAACAGATCCAGGAGAGACAATTTAAAAATTAGTGGACTACCTGAAAGCAATGATCAATATAAGAACCTAGAAAGCATCCTTCAATAAATTTTCAAGGAAAATTGTCCTGATATTTTAGAACCAGAGGGCAAAGCAGAACTTGAAAGAATTTACCAATCACCTCTTGAAAAAGATCCACAAAAGAAAACTCCTAGGAATGCTATAGCCAGGATCCAGAGTCCCCAGATCAAGGAGAAAATGTTACAAGCTGCCAAGAAGAAACAATTTGAACATTGTGGAAACACAATTAGGATAACCCAGGATCTAGCAGCTTCTACGTTAAGAGACCGAAGGGCCTGGAATATGATATTCCAGAGATCAAGGGAGCTAGGATTAAAAGCAAGAATCACCTACCCAGCAAAATTGAGTATAACATTCCAGGGGAAAATATGGTCATTCAGTGAGGTGGAGGACTTTCAAACATTCTTGCTGAAAAAACCAGAACTGAAAAGAAAATTTGACACTCAAATACAAGAAGCATGAGAAGGTAAACATGGAAAAGAAAGGATAAGGAACTTATC
>CM053592.1:43995115-44061516 GCA_028646515.1 Pseudochirops corinnae | reverse complement strand
TTCTAAGTCCTTTTCTTGATGATGGCTTTCAGGTAGTCCAATAGTTTTTAAGTTGTCTCTCCTGGATCTGTTTTCCAGGTCAGTGGTTTTTTTCAAGGAGATATTTCACATTGCCTTCTAATTTTTCATTTGTTTGGATCTGTTTGATAGTATCTTGATTTCTCATAAAGTCATTTGCTTCCATTTGCTCTACTCTAATTTTCAAGGAATTATTCTCTTCAGAATGCTTTTGAGATTCTTTTTCTATCTGGCAAAGTTGACTTTTTAAGGCATTCTTCTCCTCATTGGCTTTTTGGTCCTCTTTTGTCATTTGAGTTAATCTATTTTTTAAGGTGTTAATTTCTTCAGTCAGGTTGTTGACTCTCTTTTCATGATTTTTCTTTCATCATTCTCATTTCTCTTCCCAATTTTTCTTCCACTTCTCTCATTTGGGTTTCAAAATCCTCCTTCAGCTGATCTCTAGCTTTTAGGCAATCATCATGTTTCTTGGAAGCTTTTGGTGTGGGAGCTCCGACTGTGCTGTCCTTCTCCCGCTCCCTGCCTTGAGCCTTCTTTTTTTCCCAAAGAAGCAATTTAGGGTTTGGTTGCTGTTCTTACTTTGCTTCTTATGCTTATTTTTATTCATGGTTGGTCAATCTGTGATTTTTTTTTTTTTAGCTCTGTGGAACTCTGCTTCCAGAGGGGAAAGCTCTGTCCCAAATTGCTGGGGTTTTCCCAGCTGCTAGGGATTTTAGGAGGCTGCTGGGTCCCTCCCCAACTCCAGCTCACTGAAAAAAAAACAAAACCCGGGACCCCCACCCAAGACCATGATCCAGATCCAGGCCGCTCAACGCAAGAGCACTTGGCATCTGAATGATCGCTTGGTCCCCCTGCAGTCTGAAAGCCAGTAGCTCTGAAGTGGCAGTGTGGAGGTGGTTGCAAGACCTCCGCTTCTGCGGCCTCCTTGCCCTTGAGGTGATTTGGCCGGACTGCTTTTCTCCCCCAACTTAGCCGAGCTCCACTAACCTAATTCTGGGAACTGCCACAGCTACCGCAGATCCACTCTCCTGAAGCTCCAGCCCGGGCTCTGCTCCTCTCATCCAGCTACCTCTGGGGCAAAGCTGCAGTTTCAGGCTAGGCTGGTTTTGGCTCACAGAGCTGAGATGGCTCCTCGTAGCCAAGCTGATTTTAGTGGAAAGTATATTTGTGTGCGTTTTGGAGTTCTAGAATTTGTTTAGAGTCAATTTTATGGGTATTTTGAGGTGGCTATGTGACAGCTGCGATATGTTGCTGCTCCTACACTGCCATCTTGGCTCCACCCCTCCCTACTTGAGTTATTTCTTTTTGGTTGTTTACAATATTTCCTCCTTGACTTGGTAGCTCTGGAATTTGGCTGTAATATTCCTGGGAGTTTTCATTTTGGGTCCCCTGTTGGGAAGTGATAGGTGGGGTTTTTTCCATTTCTATTTTGTCCTCTGGTTCTAGAAGACTGGGGCAGTTTTTCTTGATATTTTCTTAAATATTGATGTTCTGGCTCTTTTTTTTTTTTCATGGTTTTCAGATATTCCAATAATTTTTAAATTATCTCTCCTGGATCTATTTTCCAGGTCAGTTGTTTTTCCACTGAGGTATTTTACATTTTCTTCTATTTTTTCATTCTTTTGAATTTGCTTGATTGTTTCTTGATGTCTCTTAGAGTCATTAGCTTCCACCTGTTCAATTCTATTTTTTAAGGAATTATTTTCTTCAGTAAGCTATTGTACCTCTTTTTCCATCTGGCAATTCTACTTTTTAAGAATTTATTTTCTTCAGCGAGTTTTTGTACTTCTTTTTTTCCATTTGACCAATTCCACTTTTCAAGAAATTCTTGAAAGATGAAGAGTCATTGAATTTGTGTACCTCTTTCATCATTTGGTCTATTCTGGTTTTTTAGGTGTTATTTTCTTCAATATTTTTTGTGCCTCCTTTACTAAGCTATTAACTCTTTTTTCATTATTATCTCATATCTCTCTCATTTCTCTTCCCAATTTTTCATCCACTTCTCTTACTTGATGTTTGAAATTCTTTTTGAGCTCTTCTATGGCCTGAGGTAACTTCATATTTTTCTTTGAGGATTGGATGTAGGGATTTTGATTTTGTTGTTTTCTTCTGAATTTGTATTTTGATTGCCCTGTCACCGCAGTAACTTTCTATAGGCAGGATCTTTACTTTTGTTAATTTTTCCAGCCTATTTGTCACTTTTAACTCTATGCTAAACTAGGACTCTTCCTCTGAAGTGAGGGGGGGGCATTCCTAAGGTCCATGGTTTTTTTGTGCAGCTATTTTCAGAGGTAATTCTAGGGGCCTATAAATTTTTGGTTCATCCAAGGTGGTATGATCTAAGAAAAGGTGTATTTACTCCTCTTTTCTTCTGTGCTCTAAGCTCCAAGTGGCCACAAGCACAATTTTCCCCCTGGAACCAGGGTCCTTGCTCCTTAGGAGGTCACAAGTGCCCCTCCTCATCCTGGGATTGAGACCCAGGACTGTGACCCAGATTAAAGTACAGGCAATGCAACAGAGTCTTACCCCTGGTATTAAAAAAGTACCCCTGTAATCTCCTTCTAACCAGTCGTCTGACAGTCACTCTGCCACAGCTTTCACTGATTTCAATTGCCCCCAAGTATTACTACTAGTTTTCTGGGGCACAGCCTGTATTGGACTGAGCTCCATTCTCACTGTGGTGCAAAAGACTTTTCCTGTCAACCTTCTGACTCGTCTTAGGCAGGAAAATTGTTTGAACTGATCATTTTGTGGGTTCTGTTGCCCTAGAATTTGTTTTGAGACATTATTTAAATGACATTTTGGAGGGTTTGGGGGAAAGCTCAGGTGAGTCCCTGCCTTTCTTCCATCATCTTGACTTCCCCTTTCAATAATTTTCTTTTATTAATATTTGGTTATATCGAAGTTTTTAGAATTTCTAGTCATAATTAGTCTTTACCAAAGAGGATTATTGCTAATATATAGCCTCTGGAACTCTTTCCTGTTGTCCACATTTATTGGCCTTCGTTATTACCTAGTAACGACATTTATAACTTAATTTAAATATAAAACAGCATGTTTGCTGCCATACATGCACACACACACACACACACACACATACACACACAAAATTTATGCTAATTTTAGTGAAATTAAATTATTTAGAACTACTTACTTTTACATCTATTACTACATCCAGTATCTAAAGAGAATGCAAAATCTTCAAGTCAGAAGAGATCAAAAAAGCTAGTTGATGTTACCTGCAATTGAATGGGAATATCTTCTATAATATGCCATACAAATGGTATATGCCTGGCTTCTAAGAATTTTAGTGTTGGGGAATTCTCTACCACCTGGCACTGCTCATTCCTCTTCAGAAATTAAGCCTCATTTAAAGAAGTTGCTTCCTTCTATCTAGCTGATATCTACCTTGCTGCAATTTTTCCTGTACCTGCCCTCAAGAACCTATTAAACCAAGTTTAATCCTTTTTCATATGACAATCCTTTAAACAACCTGAAAGAAATCATTTCTTCCTAAATCTCCCGCAGGAATCAGTATAACGATCATGTGTCATCTCTACAGTTTGTGAACACCTTTAAGCTGGCAATTCTTTTCCAGTTTATAGGGATTTTCTTGGGTGCTGTGGTTGTCAGTGGGAAAATCTTATTTCTCACTTCCCTCTACAGGTGTACACAGGACAATTCAAATGGATGGACGTGACTCTAATCTGTACCATATTTCACTCTATTTTTTGCCTTAAAGAGATCAGAAGAACAGAGAATATAGAATGAAATTCTATGAGACAGAAGAGAATTTTGAGTTTCCTTATCTGTAAAATAAGGAGGCATGACTAAAATATTTTTTAAGGAACTAAAGGCTCTAAATCCTATGATCTTAGAATAGCTACCAAACGTAACCAGTGCAATTGGGCACAATCACACCACAGCATTGTATCTCCTTGTTCACTCATTTTCTAAACTCAAGGATATTCTAGCACAGTGGAGGCAAACTCAAATAGAAATGGGGTTCACTAATCTTTCTTTTTCTCCATGGGCCACATATTAATGAAGATTTAAAATACAATGTTATCTATGTTTTATTGTATTTGCTATTTCCATATACATTTTGATAGAATTCAAGTCACACGGGGGAATGTTCAATAGCTTTGTTTGAATGTTAGGATATACTAAAAAATGGCAAAATTCTTTCTTCATTTAGCCCTTGTTCTTCATTCCTCTCCCTCAAATTTTGATCTTTGAAAGTCACTGAATTTTACAATCTGATATTGATGGTGATAATTTATTAATATAGAAAATATAAATGGGCATAAAAAAAGAAACAATGCTTTCAATAACAGAATGCAATAACTTCATAGTTCAAATTGATTTTTGCTTCCCCCCCCCCAATTCCATTTTCTCATATCAACAATAATTTGAGATTTTAAATCTGGGAGGAAAAAATCCCCAGCACTATGATTTCTTGAAGGATGGGAAGAAAGTATTTAGTGGTCTTTACTTGCCATTGCCAGACAATGTGACTATTCAACTCGATCTGATCTTGGCCAATTTATGAATCTGGCCATATCCCACATCCTCTGGTTAATTCCAGGCTTCCCCCAGACCAGTCAACATTTCATGCCATATTCTTGCCTCTGCTTTCTTTTCCTTAAAAGGGAAACTCTATTTACTCCACTAGTTGACACAGAGCAAGACAGCTGGAATCCTTGAGTGAGTACTACTTCCTCTTGTCTTTGTTTATTAAAAATCATAGAAAGAAGATCTTTCAAGGTCAAAAGTTCTGGAAAGGCAATGACTCTGAGTGACTGCTCACATTCTAATTAACTTTATCTCTATGACTTTTCATCTTCCAAAGTCTCTATGGTCAACTGGCAAGTATCAACTAGTTTTCAACTGTAAGTGAAAATTTAGGGATACAACTCTAAGGGCCTAAATAAATAATTAACTAGGCCTAAATAAATGTTTTATTCTAGCACTCAATCTCTTTGAGGACAACAACAGTACTTTATGCATTCTTTTTCCCCCAGTTAGAACTCCTCCATTCTTGAAAGTGTCCTCCTTAGGTAGGGCTAGGTGGCACAATGAATAGAGCACCAGCCCTGGAGTCAGGAGGACCCGAGTTCAAATCTGACCTCAGATACTTAACACAAAAAAACTAGCTGTGTGACTTTGGGCAAGTCACTTAACCCCAACTGCCCTCCAAAAAGCAAAAAAAAAAAAAATTGTTTTTAAAAAAGAAAGTATCCTCCTTCATATTACTGTTTATCTATGATGACTATGTGAACATTGTAGATTTAGGCTATCTAATCTCAAATGAACTCTCACTGCTAAAATAATTTTATTTATATCTGATTCCCTATCATGCTTCCCCACCAGTGAGTCTTCTAAATTTTATTTTATTTTTTTGAAGCCATTAACTCATCCCATTTTCTTCCCTTCTTCCTTCCTTCCTTCCTTTAACCCCTTCTTCTTTCCTTCCTTCCTTCCATTTTCTGTTGATCAGAAATTTAAAATACTCCTCTTTGGCTATTACAAGAGTTGATGAGTCACATCAGTTAATTGTTACTGATTTTTTGTTCAAATTTTTATTTGCATTGAAATGAGAGGATGTTCAAAGAAAACTTTGAGATGCTACTCTGTGATCCTGTGAGTCTAGTTTTTTTGCTGTTCTTTGTACAAGACACTTCATCTCCAGACCCTGTGCTTTCCCCCATGCCTAAAATCCTCTCCCTTCTCTTCTCTACCTCTTGGTTTCCCCATTTTACTTCAAGTCCCAGCTAAAATCCCATCTTCCACAAGAAGAATTTCCTGGTCCCCTTTAACTCTAATGTCTTTCTTTTTTTATTGTGACAAATCTTTGTGTGTATATCTACCTACCTACCTATATACATATGTACATACATATGTATGTGTTATTTTCATGTTGTCTCCCCCATTACACTGTGCACTCCTTGAGAATTGGTGGGTTACTTTTTTTTTGCTTTTGGTTGTATTTCTAGCACTTAGGATAAAGAGCTTAGCACAGACTATACACTAAATAGATATTTATTTACTGAATGAATAGAGAATCAATTCACCTAGGATTATGGCTACTTTTTTAAAAAAGAAGACGGGAACTGCTGATAATCACTTGAAAACATTCAATTTCACTAATAAACAGAGATTTAAATTAGGACAGCTTTGAGTAAGTCAATCAACAAACATTAATTTACTAACCTACTATGTGCCAGGCACCGTGTTTCATAGTCATCAGATTAGCAAAAATATCAATTGCTGGTGTGGCTGTGGAGAAGCAATTAAATGCTTGCATGCGTAAATACAAAGGAAAAATTACAAATGTAATTAAACTCTTTGGTCTCACAATTCCATTTGAAAATCTTATAAAATAACAATAAAAATTAAAAAAAAAAACCTATCATTTCAAAGATTTTCATAGTAGCACTGAATGTAATCATAAAAAAAATGTAAAAAACCAACCTAAATTTCCATCAATCAGGGTATGCTGGTAAATATTAAATAACCGGCTCTCTGAAAAAGGTACAACACACTTTTAAGTTTAATCTTCATTATAACATTTCTCCATCACTTTTGTACATTTACATAATCACCAAAATAATATATCAATGCTGATGTGTAGTGTTCACCAATTTCTGAGGTGTAAATTCTCAGACTGAAAATTTAGCAATCAAGTTTTATAAACCTGTTTCAGCTGACTCCAGCATACTATAGAGTAATGAATAATTAAATTGTGGTACATTAGTATCATGAAATACTATAATTTAATTAAGTCTGACATGCAGTTTATCCTTCTTTTTTGAAAAGGACTAATGATATCATGGGGTGATGTCTTGACTTGTGCGTGTGTTGGGTATAAGTAAGGCAGAATGGCACAAAGTAATCTGCCTTATTCTCTCTTCCTAAATAACTGAAGTCCTGTGGCAAGACAAAAGTCAAGAGGACTGGTGATCATCTGAGCTGCACTGGATGACCTTGGTTTCTTCAGTCTCTGACCATGCTCTAAGCACTCCATTGCATCTGCTTTAGCTGCCTTCATGGTCATTGGAAGAAATTGTTCTCATCCACCCATCCCACCAGGAAAAGCCTTTACCTGCTTGGGGTAGACATTGCCCTGACTCACTAACAGCTTTCAGACCTGTCTGTTACCCTCAATCTTGTTTAGCCCATCTGCCCAACCCAGCTGTTGGCTGCAGTGCATGCTATAGCTTTTTGGAGCCACAAGTGAGAATTGGATGCATCAGGTGGACAGCCAAGGTAGATGAGAAGCCCTGAAAAGTGCTCAATAAGTCCTCATAACAGCAGTATGAGTCCTTCTGAACACCCTATATAGCCCAAGATTGATATCAAGTTATTATAACGCAAAGACATATAAACACACATTTATGAAATAATATAAAGTTTACAAAATAAACTGAATAAGCACTAAATATGACCAAAGAGGAATAAAAATAAATGGCAATAAATGGACAAAGAATTGTAATGAAGACTTAGGAATGATGATTTTTTTACAATACTTTATGCATTGAAATTAATTTGTGCAAATCATTAAGCAAATTTAGCTAGTAGTTTTGATGTTCAATGTTAAGCTTTTAACAAAGCATTTATTTCTTTGTGCATGTATTTATTTATTATAAGGGAGATAGTTGAAGATACAAAACCTATTAAGCTGGCCTCAGGCATTAAATTACTTCCTAGGTATAAAGTACCTCAGGTACCTATGGAAATTTCAATCAATAACTCTTCTAGATCATTAAGTGGACATTTAGTGTTATTGGAGAAATAAATAGCATGCTAAAGAATATGTCTAGAAAGCATAAATGGGTTATGGGTTGTTGCATTGTTCCATTAGTAAATAAACAGTTCACAATGAGCTCAATTTCTTCCATAAATGGCCCAAAAGGTCAACTATGGCAGGTTATTATTTCAATGGACATGGTGACTATTTGCAGATTTATCATGTCAATTTAATCCATGCAAAGCCAACTAGCTAAACATTAACACGTTTTTTCTGCAATCAGAGAAGTAGGCTTAGCATGTAATTTTAGCTAATTCCAGTGATGACCCCGTGTTCCCTAATAGTTGGTAGATATATTTGTCTCTACAATGAAAAATAGTATAAATTGAAGAAAGCTAATGTCCTCTTGGGTAAAATACATAGAAGCACAAGGGTGCATAGGGAGAAAGATAATAGCTTCACTCTCATTCTGTCCCCTGATCTGAACACATTTGAAAGGTACCAACCATTCTGTTATTGTATTCAGGAAGGACAAACCAGAGCATATTCAAAGGAGGGCAACCAGGATGGAAACAAAACTAAACAAAACAAAACATAAAGTTATTTTATGCAGGCACCAGTTGAAGGAACACTATCTGGGAATATACAGAGGGAGGAAATGTTTTGGGCCACGATATGCTAAGAATATAATAATAGGTTGTACTAAAATGGCATTTTAAGTTTTGAAAATTGCTCTTCTCACAGCCCTGTTAATTTGATAGCATAGGTATTGTTAGTCTTACTTTATGAATGAGGCAACAAGGCTCCTAGTTGTTAAGGGACTTGTCTTTCATCATACAGTTTGTGTCTATGGTGGGATTCAAATCCAGGACTCCCATCTGAGGCTAGTACTCTTTCAACTACTCCAAATTGCCTCTCAAGAAGACTAATTATACTTGTTCACTTTATTCAGGAGGTTAGAACTAAGAGAAGTCCCTTAAAGTAAATTAGATTTGAAGTTTGTATAAGACAAAATTTCCTAATAGAGATATCTCAAAATAGAATGTTTTGCTTTGGGAGATATAAAGTTACTCATCCTTGGAGGGCTTTAAGAAGAGACCAGAGTCACTTGTCAGGAATTTTAAGGAGGAATTATTGTTCTGTTATGTGTTGAGTCAGATGCCTACTGTCATTCTTTCCAAGTATAATTTGGTGATATTTTTTATCTTATTATATATTTCAGTCTCATTAGATGAGAGTTTATATTATTCTCACTGATTCTTGTACCAATTAGGTAGGTCAATTCCATTTATATTGGTAAAACCCAGAAAATATTCCTAGACTCTATTAAGATAAATAAAATTATTGAAATTTGTACAGTTTTAGCAATTTTTCAGGTAGAATGAAAAAAGTTAGGAATTGGAAAGGAACTCATTGGTCACCTAGTTCAGCCACTTGCCCAAGCAATAGATTCAGTCAACTTACTGTTACATGTTTTCATTTCACAATCAATATTACACCAGAAAAATAAAGAGATCAGAAACAACACTTTTTTTGGAGGAACAGGATAAAAGCAGAGAGAGAACAGAATTTAAGGGTGGGGTGGGGAATAGGATGGAGGAAAACATAGTTAGCAATAGTAATTGTGAAAAAAAATTGCAGTAAGTTTATCTGATAAAGGCCTCATTTCTCAAACATGTAGAGAAGTAAAATTTATAAAAATAAGAGCCATTCATCGAATGATAAGTGATCAAATGACATAAATTTTCAGATGAAGTAATCAAAGCTATCTATAGCTATATTGAGAAAAATGGTAAATCACTTTTTATTGGAGAAATGCCAATTAGAACAATTCTCAAGTACTACCTTATAACCTATTAGATTGGCTAATAGGACAGAAAAGGAAAACGGCAAATGGTGGAGGGAATGTGGGAAAAAAGAGACATTAATGCTCTGTTGGTGGAGTTGTAAACTGATTCAACCATTCTGCAGAACAATTTGGAACTATGCCCAAAGGGCTATAAAACCATGCATACCCTTTGACCTAGCAATACCACTACTAGGACTGTATCCCAAAAGAGATAAAGACAAAAAAGAAAAGGACCTATATGTACAAAAATGTTTATAGTAGTAGCTCCTTTTTGGGAGTAAAGAATTAGAAATTGAGGGGATGCCTACCAATTGGAGCATGGCTGAACAAGTTGTGGTAGATGATTATGATGGAATACCATAAGAAATGATGAGCAGGATAAAGATTTGCATGGGCTGATGCAAAGTGAAATGCATTGTGTAAAAAGTAATGGAAATATTCTAAGATGATCAGGTGTTAATGACGGCCATTCTTGGCAATGCAATGATCTAAGACAACTCTGAAGGATATAGAATGAACAATGCTATCCAACCCTAGAGGAAGAACTTAGAATGTCTGAATGCAGACAGAAGCATCCTTTTTTTTTTTTACTTTATTTTTCTTGAGTTTGTGTGTGTGTGTGTGTGTGTGTTTTTCCACAACATGACTACTATGGATATGTTTTGCATAACTACACATGTCTAACTTACATTGCATTGCTTGCCCTCTCAATGAGGGGTGGTGGGGAAGGAGGAAGAGAGAATTTGGAACTCAAAGTTTTAAAAACAAATGTTAAAATTTGTTTTTACATGTAACTGGGGAAAATAAAATGCTAAATATAAAATTAATTAAAGAAAAATAAAGACTATGAAAATTCAAACTGGAGGAAATATTGCATATCATTTTTGAGCAAGCACTTTTAATAACTATGTAGAACAAGAGATACATGTAAGTACACTTAAGCTTGCCAAAGGGTTCATTGATCAGGCTTAGTGCCCTGCCCCATAGACTTGGAAAGCTTGAAAGGAATTATGGTGCAAACATTCCACTGAATAGAAGAGATGGTAAGAGAGATAGCTACAATCAGGATGTCAATAATTAATTTTAAAATGGTATTCTGGCTCTACATAAGGCAAATCTTTACTTTGAAGTGTTTATACTGTACCTAGGAATCATGTGAGAAGTCAGTCAAACTACTCAAAGTAAACTGTGCTCTCTAGAAAACTGTTGCATCTACCTACTCCTCTGTTGGTATCAGAGTTCATAAGCTTCTTCTCTTTTTTCTGTTTAAAACCAAGCCTCCACTAATGTCCTCATTCACTGTGCTAATGCAGTGCAAAGGAAATCTTGCATTCCTGAAGCTCATGCCCCTATGAAACCAGAAAAGGCTTTAAGGCTGTCCCTAGAGATTTTAAATGTATTCATCACCCAAAGGGCAGTGATGCAAAGTAGCTAAGTTCAGAGATAGTCTTGACCAGAAGGATGGCTTCCACATGATGACTGGGGTGAGAAGGAACAGCTGTTCATTGAAATGATCAAGGAAAATAGTAGGAGACCACAATGTGGCATCAATAATAATGAAATCATGGATCCTTGAAGTTGAGATGTTGACATGTTAAAATCAAGAAAAGTTGCTTTCCTTTTTTTTTGAATTAAAGAAAATAGTTATATTAGCTGCTTATCTTGACATGAAAGACTTTGTATAATGAAATGGTAGAGAGAAAAGAGTGATTTCAACTTCTGTTTCAGAAATTTAAACTTTTTTTTTTTTTGCTGGAGGAAAAAAAAAGTAATAAAGAAAATCATTAAGATAGCCCATGGTTCTTTTAGCTAAAGGACTTTTAAGAATGAAAGAGCCTGAACATGGTGAGGGAAAATCATTCTCCCTCCCTCCCTCTGATGTTGAAGTGCTTGTAGACCTAGCTTGAATCATCATCACAGTTATTCTTTATTGATCTGTGTTTGGGGGATGAGCTTCAAAATATTTTTTCAAAGAAAAGAACACTTTGATTTGGAGAAGACTGTTTTGGGAGGGTTATAATGTGGTGGGGATCCCCACACCAGATAAGTCATCCAAATAGTTCAATGGACATTTTTAAAAAGAATTGCCAAGTATCATGACTATTTGCAGACATAATCCAAATTGCTAATAATGAGAGAAATATGAATTAATGTAATCCTGAGGTTTTGCCTCAAACCTTGCAATTTGTAGAAATTTAACTGAGTGATTTAAAAATAAAACTCTGAACTAGGGAAAACCAATTTGACCCCTTCCCCCCCACTCCATTCCCTAGGATCTATGTGTGTTTAATGTTAATCAATCCAGAGCTCAGGCTTTATTCGCACCCCCAGCATCCTTTTACTAGACGGCAGAGTTAAAGTTAAGTGCCCTAAATTATTGTCTCTCATTCTCCATTCCTTTTTAGGCAGCTTAAGAAATAAACTTTATTTCATTGCTCTCAACTGTCTTTGTCTATAGAACCAGGCAGCAATTTGTATAAAACTCATATAGGTTTGAATTCTTAAGGTTTATGGTTTTTCAGCCAGAGTTGGAAACTGTTGCCTAGCTCTACATCTGGATGCCACTGTTGCATGCTGCCTTTGCACAAGGGTAATTAGGGTCTAAACTGAGACTATTCACTGTTGGCATCTATTTTCCTTCACCCCTCTTGCTTCTGAACAAGAGAGCCTGGGTAGTCATCTCCCCAATGTACCACAGTGGCAGCATGTAATCCAAGGGAACCTCTTCTCTCACAGTTAATTTTTTGGATGGGGGACACACTAGATAATTTGAATAACTTCAGATAGCGTTTCTGAATATGAATGTAGGGAACTGAAAAGGTGATTGAAGAAATGTTGGGAAACATTAGAAAATTAAGTAAACAATATCCATTTGCATCAGCTGCTCTGCCTGGTTTCCACTCCACAGAACAAGGTACCCCTCCCAGGATAAACTCATCACTTCTAAACTCATACACCATGCTGCTAACTCAAGTCTTGATGGACACCACCTGCCTCAGCCTCCTCTGCCCTTTGGAGAACTTAAGGGTAGAGTACCAAAATCCTCTCAAAGTCTTTGTTTAGCGAAGGCAGAAACTGTTCTTTCAGCTCACTCCACTTTACATCTGCTCTTCTGCCTGATTTCGACTCTGTGTAATAAGATACTTCTATGCCGGGTACCCCCGGTGCCCTGTTTCTCCCCTACTCCCTGCTTTCCTGCCTCCTCTTGTGTGTTGTTTTCTCCTTTAGATGGTAAGCTCCTTGAGGGCAGGGACTTTCAGTTTATTAAATATACCCAACCACTCACCCACCAGGAGAATATAGTAGGTACTTAATAAATGTTTATTGAATTGGATTGAGCGCTCTCTTAAGTCATAGACATCTGTAAGAAATGTTGATACATGCAGAAGGTATAGTGTATTCTGAGAAAAGCCTTCAAATTGTGTTACAATTTTCAGCTAATGCAGTATTGGTAGAAGATAGATAAATAAAACATTAAGCACTTACTATATTCCCATATCACCGCCTTATTTGGGTGGAGGGGCTTGTGTAGCTCAATGAAATCATAAACTATGCCATGTAGGGTTGCTCAAGACAAACATGTGGTAGTGGAGAGTTCTGACAAAAGATGATCCACTGGAGAAGGGAAAGGCCAACCACTCTAACACCTTTGCCAAGAAAACCTGACGGACTAGAAAGGCCTGGCATGCTATGGTCCATGTGGTCACACAAAGTCAGACACTACTAGATGACTAAATAACAACATTGTGCCAAATGCTATGCTAAGCAATGGGAATACAAACAATTTTTCTTTAAAAAATGTCAGTTCCTACCCATAAAAGATTTTGTATTTGAAGATAGCACATAAAAGAGATCTGAAGTGGTGGGGGTTGGAGGGGACTGGGAGAGGACCAGTGTTCAAAAAGAGATGCACCTGGAGCTGGGTTTTTGAGCTTTAATGAAGATGAACAGATTCTGTAAATGAGTTGGTTCCCAACAATGGAATAACCACCAATTGTAGGGGAATGGGTAAAGCTGCAGGCAGCATGAGCTACTAGCCTATTGAAAAAGGGTAGTGGAAGGAATCACAGTGGGGAATAGTGACAGGAAAGAACTCTGCTGAAAGCTTCTGAAAACCTGAATTGTGGGGATAATGATACTCTGTAGATAGCATGAGGAATCTTGGAGGACTAATCCCAGAATGCCCTCTCCTGGAGCACTATTATAGCAACATTTCCAGAGAATAAGTGGGTTACAGATGTTTGCAATCCTCAATAATGTGTAGTCAAAAGTTACCAAGCAGCAGCCTGTTGTCCATGTGAAAGGTCAGAAGCTTTTAACTGCTTCCACGTTGACTTCTGTTCCTCCTCAAGGGCAAAAGCAGATGTTGAGGGAAACAGCTGTTTCCACTTATCTAAGCCATGCACCCTACTCTGACTGGTCAAATCACTGACATGTGCTAAAGGTTGACAATTCTAAATTTCTGCATGTGCTTGAGTCTCATTTTCCAAGTTTGATGAGTCTATCACAAGAGCCTGACAAGGTAAGAAAGAGATTAGTGAAAACAATTAGTGTAATGGCATTCCAATTACTAAAAAGAAAAAAAAAATGGGTGACTTGCCTCGTTCTAGAAGGAATATAAATCTCAAAAAACTTAAACATGAAAATTCATGGCAAAATAGGATGTCAAAAAAGGAAACTTTTACCCCAATATAACTAATAAATATCCAGTTTAGCAACTATGGTAATTTTAGATGACTGACTGATTTGAAAAGAAAAAAAATAAAGGGGGAAGAAAAAGGAAATTAAAATTAAATTAGTGAAATAAATCTATCTTTTATAGACCCTGAGGTAAAATTTTTTTAACACAATACAGAAAAAAGCATCCTTTTCTTTATTGTTTTTTATACTTTACTGTGGGAAAGCTTAAAGCATTATCAGTATAGCAGAATTAATAGCTGTGTAAAACCCCATAATTTATGCTATGAAATTCTTGCCTTAATAACATATTTCTTAAAATGTAAAAAGAAAAAATGTGTTTCCCTAAAGAGTCATCTTTGAATGTGTGCACTTGTAAAGAAATTTGGTCACTGTCCCTGGAGAGGGATGTCAACTCTGAAAAATTCCCAGATCATGTGAGTAGGAACAAAGATCCAGAGAAGTGATGTATTCCCAAAACAAACTTAGGGGCTTTCTTATGTAAAGCCTCTGACCCCAGGATTAGAGTAGAGCTAGAAATGCCCCAAAATGTACATGGACATGCTACAGGAAGCAACTTTATGCATTCTTTTTGATATGTTTCCTATTAGCTAGTAAAAGCTAGTAGAGAGGATCAAGGGTTGAAAACAAACTGGGATAAAATGCTTTTTGATAATAAGATATTCTGAATCCCCAAAGTCATGGAATAGGGAGTAAAGTTGTATATGAGCTTACAAGACTGCTAATTCCAAGACAAGTTTCAGGGTAAATTTTATCAACTTAGCATGTTCTTCACTCATCTGGGAATTTCCTTAAAAATCTATTTACTTAGCATAGAGTTCTATTCCCTCTAAATCATGTTCGCTCTGTCCTTACTAATCCAAAGGTTTCTTTTCCTCTTTCTTTCTTTTTGCCTAAGTAAAAAACAAAACAAAACTCTTCGAGATTCATAAAATGCATTTCAAGGTTGGTTAATATTTAGCCAATTGGAATGTCTAGCTTCTGACTTGACTCAGCTCTTTGATGCTAGCTTTTTTTTCTTCATATTTTTTCAGTAAGTTGGCAACTTAAATTCCTAAAGTTGTGTAGATTTCTAGTTCATGCAAGTAGTTTGGAATGTCATTAATGTGAAAAGAAAATATCTTCAAAACACACTTCTGGTGCATATCCTGAGGGGACTCAACTGTTCTTTAGAGAGATTTGGAATGGTTAGGCCAACAATAAAGCACTTTGAAAATATTCTAATACGGACGTGTGCGTTGGTTTGAACAAGTCTTCTGCATTTGTTACTGTGGCTTTGGTCATGATACAAAGAAAACATAAGACTATGAAAAGACGAGGAGTGGTTACAATCTTCAACATTAAAATGAAACTTTAATGTGTTTAAGAATAACATTAGAATTAGAACATTAGAATAACATTTTCCTCTAATCCTCAGAAACAGACAAGTTCAAATATAAATAAAAAGTTGCAGACAGAACAGTTTAACAAAACTCAAACTACCATAAATTCTGCCTGAAAACCTAAACTTGTGTACATTCCTTTCACTGGCACATTTGTAAAATCCCATCAGCAGTTCAATAGTTTGCATCTATTTAAAAAAATATTTTGGTCTATATCTATTCAATTCATCAATGCAAGAAACTCCTAGTAAAAAATGCTGTCTTCATTCATGCCAGCTTGCTTCTACAATTTCTGGTATTTGAGAGTTATCTGAGGAAACTGAGAGGTTAAGTCACAAGTCCATGGTCATACAGCTAGTAGGTATCAGATGAAAAACTTGAATCCAGGTTCTGTTGATTCTATGCACGATTCTCTAGCCCTATGCTGCCCTGCTTCTTTCTTAAATTTAATGCTTATTGATTACTTTTTAATTAAAAAAAGTTGTCATAGAGAGAAGCATCCTGAAATGGGAAATAGACGACTCAGAATGAGGGAAATTTAGATTCCAATTTTGTCTCTTCCACATACTTGCTGTATGACCTTGAGCAAACGAATGGAATCTAGGAGAGGCATTCTCCAAAGCTCTTGGTTTCAAAAATGGTGTCAAGATACATTAGAGGGAGATTCCTCATCTGTACTGAGGAAATCACAGATCTAGTTCTCATTCTTATAAAAACAATAAATTTCAAGTTATTTGTGATTTGTTTTTAAAATGCACATATTAGCAAACAATAGTAACAAATTTATTTCCTTCCATCCCTTTTCACCCTAAATTTCTTCTGCTTAATCTTAGGGAATATTTGATGGTACAATGTATGAGTGTATATGTTTGTGTTTGTGTCTGTGTGTGTGACCAAATTGTAGTAACTACACACGTTATTTATTTGAATCTGATTTCTTTCTCTAAATTAAACTTACTTTTATTTATTTGTAATTTTTATATTTAGCATTTCTTAACATACAACAATATTCTATTATGTTCATATCCCATTATGTTTAAACAGTCAACAATCATTGGATATAAAAGTTGTTTTCAGAATTTTCTTATTACTATGGCTATTTTGAGAAGATGTTATCCTTTAATATCCCTGTGAGAGAAAGCTTATATTATAATAAAAGTTTCTGGGTCAAAGGGGAAGTGTTGTTAAGTAATTTTCACATACATTGCCATATTGCTTTGCTAAAATATTTTGTAGCTCTTCTAGGAGTATGATGGTGTACCTGTTTCTTCTAAACTCCCATCAATATTGAATTTTTAAAATCATTTTAAGTTGACTTTGTAAAGGAGAAAATGAGATGTAGTAGATAGAGTAGTGAATTTAGAATCGACATAAATGGTTTGAATCCTTCTTTTGCTATTTTCTACCTCTGTGACCTTACTTCTCTGAGTTTCAGTTTTTTCTGCTGTAAAATGTGGTGATAGTTGAACTTGAAAGACCTTTCAGGATTTAAATCCTACAACATCCTTGTTGAGAATTCTGGGTGGTTTGAACATGTATTTCTGTGGTTACTAGATCATATATATGACTGTCCAAATGGCTAATGGCAAAATTTTGTTGCTTCCTTTGAGAACTCTCTGTTTTACTTTCAATAGATTTAGGGCTAGTTCAATCAAACTACTAAAGAATTACGTTTTTAAAAAGAGACACAAAAAAGTTTAGAATCTCAAGCAAAATAATGAAATGGACATATGAACAGCCTCCAGGAAGAGTAGACATGAAGAAGGAAGAGCATTTCCACAACTCAAACTATACTATACTATAAAGCATTTTGATACTTGTTTTAAAATAGGAAAAAGATTAATTGAACAAACTTGATGAATAGGATCCTAAATTTTGATTTCAGCAGCATAGAGGTGAACCTAGTGTTTTAAACTTCTTGGGAAAGGACTTTTGATTAATTAAGAACTTCTGGAGGAAATGGAGTAATTTGGCAAAAGATGAGTTTAGATTGGCATCTTGTACCATATAATTTGCTATCTATGTGACCTTGGACAAGGTTACAATACTTTTTAAAGAGATTCACATTATAACTATGTAAGATTGCATAATAAAAAAGAAGAAATGGGATAGAGGTGTATTTTATTACAGTGATAGAGAGGAGTCATCCCCCCACCTGAAAATAATAGTTGTAGTCATAAGAGACAAAATAAATAATTTATGTTGTATATAACTGAGAAGCTTTTGCATGAACAAAATTGATGCAGCTAGGATAAGAATGGAAACTACAAAAAAAGAGATGTTATGCATACTTAGGGATATACAAAACCTTTTTTGCTCATTTCCACCCACTTACACCATTTCTCTATCTCTGTCTTTCTTCTTCTGCCTCTATATCTCTGTCTCTCTGTGTGTCTTTGTCTGTCTCTATCTCTTTGATTCTCTGTTTCTCTGTCTCTGTCTATCTCTTTGTCTCTGTTTCTCTGTCTCTGTCTGTGTCTATCTCTTTGTCTCTCTGTCTCTCTCATTTATGTTTATTTCTTTGCCTTTCATTGCCTCAGGGTATATGAACATAATGGCATCTCTTCAAAGATATGAAAAACTTAGGTACTTTAAAAATAATCGTTCCAAATTGTCTTCCAGATTGTTTGAATGAAACCACAACTTCACCAACAATATGTGTGTGTGTCTGTCTATACTCTCTTGATAACTATGATCATACTTTAATATCTTTGCCAATTTTCTGACTATGAAGTGAAACCTACAGGTTTTCCTCATGTTCATTTATCTTATTAGAAGTCATTCTCATGTATCGTTATTTGTAGTAATTTAAAATAATTATACCTGTCAAAAGTTTGAAATTCTTTTGACAACTACTTGTTCATGTCCCTTCATTACCTATCTTTTGTGGAATGGCTCTCCATATACATACATACATACGCACATGCATATGTATATATACAGGCAGCATGTTGTTATATAACTGTGTCAATGCATTCACATATATGTGTACACAGGTACATGTATACATGCATGTACACACATGTTATATATAAGTATATGTACACATTATCATATAACATATTATTCACATATAGATTAAATTTTGAATATCAGACCAGTTTTAGATAAAATTTATCTATACATATATGGTAAATGGTATGGGTGATGTCTTTTGATTCATGTGTAAATTGGATTTAAATGAGGCAGAGTGGCACAAAGTCATAAGTCACACTCTCTCCTCCAGAGTCATCGCAGTCCAGGGGCAGGACAGAATAAACAGAGAGAAAGAGAGAGAGAAACAGAGAGAGAGAGAGATGGAGAGACAAAGAGATAGAGACAGAGACACAGAGAGATAGAGACACAGAGAGAGAAGAAGAGAGACAGAGAAATGGTGTGGGTGGGTGGGAACAAGCAAAAAAGGTTTTGTATATCCCTAAGTATGCATAACATCTCTTTTTTTGTAGTAGCGATGAAATGGAAGAAAAGCAGGTATCCCATCATGAGGAATGATTCATGGAATATATTTTCAGTGTAAGATTCAAGGAATACAAGGAATTTAGAGAAATGTTGAAGGATTTGTCTGAGGCAAACTCTTTATCATATACGGATTAGCATAGATGACTTCTGAGATGTCCCTCCAAATCTGCTACAATATATTTTTTTATTTTTAAAAATTCAGTAATATCATTTTGGTCATTGCTATTTTACAGTAAAATTTCAAATCTGATAACACATGTCTGGCAGCACCATTCTTCCCCACCCCCACCCCCACCTTCTTAGTTAATCTTGCTATTCTTGTCTGTTTTTTTTCCTTCCATACAAATTTTGTACATACATAAACATGTGTGAATGGAATGTGTGATGTCTGAAGATCAGTCTATGTTAAGAGAGCTTCATTGCCATCTTGAATTCTGTGTGCTGAATTTTTTAACTATGGCAGTTTTCAAAGACCATCTACCAAGTCACAATGCTTCAATCTATATGATTTGAAGGGGTGCTCACAAAATCAGTCAATTAATTAGCATTTGTTAAATGCCTTATATTCCAGGACAGAGCTAAATTGCAGATCCTTGATGCATTTTAGTGCATACATTCTGTTCTCACCTTACTTGACACTATGATATATCCCATTGGCATTTTGACTAGGACACATTCAGTATTCTGAAGATGAAGTTATTAGATAAAACCCAAAGGATGACAAAGAATAAAACAGATTATGTAGAGATTAAACTGCAATTTTCAGTGTCAACAGAAATCATAACAAAACTCCCCTCTACTATACAAAATATTTATCCCATCTAAAAGCAAAGTTCATTTTTCTAAGTAAGGCTAATATTCCAGCAGCATAATTTTCCTTCCTTTTCACATTGCATAGCCATTAGAGAAATCTGATTTCATTGTCTTCAAAGATAGCAGAAATGAACCTCAGCTACTTTTATTTGAAACAATAACAAAATAAATCCGATAAAAAAAGAACAATCCTTTGTTGTGAGTGCAAATGTTCACTGAGGTTAAATTAATTATCTTCATATGGTCCTTTTTTCAAGTACCACAGTATTCTGAAATTTTTTTTCTATTTATATCAAGCACGTTAATATTTTATAGATTTGTAATTTCATTAGTAGGGTTGCCTTGTTTGCCACCTACTAAGACAAATCACAGTCCTTCTGTACCATAGGGATTTGTTTTCCTGAGTTTATATGACATTCTCTTTCCCCAAATAAAATTGCTTGTTATATTAGAAGTGTTGAGATATTGTAGAAATACCAAGCTGTAATGTGATGGTGGGGCTAAGTAGGACAAAGTTCATTACCCTTTAAAATTTCTTTAGAAAGCAGAGTCATGCTTTTTGCAGAGAACAGATAGGAGGACAGGGTGATGTTAAAGCACTTTACCACAGTGTTACTCAATTTCTTTTTCATTTTAGGAACTAGAGAACTGGGAAGATTTACCTCAGCCATTGGTTATGATAAGACTTAAGAACTAAATTGGGTTTCTGTCCATAAATTCGGTGACAGTTGAACTGTAAGACTCAATGAAGACAGTTGAGGACAAGGCAATTCCGAGAATTCAAAGTTCAGCACTTAATTGAAAAATTCAGAAGAAAAACAGCTGCAAAAAGAGTTATATGAAGAGGTTAAAGCACAACCCTGATCTTAGCCCAGGCCTGTTTACTTTTTCATGCAGCTTAGCTGAGGGAAGAGATTCGTAACCATTGACTCATAGAATTGACTGGGAAAACTGCCGAGAGCTCTATAGCTGCTTGTGAGAAGGTTGAGAAAAATGAGAGAACAACAACAAAGCTTTATGGCTACTTACTGAGAATCCTAAATGAGGGGACCTATAATCCTCACTACAAGGAAAGGCTTACCAATCACAGCATCTCCACCAGATGTGGGACTAAGTTGTATGTGACTAGCATTTCACTTGAGAACTAGAACTGAAGTTTGAAGGTGTCTGAAAGAAAGATTAAGAAAGAGTTGAAGCCATTCTTCTGTTGACATGACTCCACTGAGTGGATGGTGGAGATTACTGAAAGTGCTAATGAATAAATCAGTTGGATGAGAGATGTGAAATAGCAGTACTGAGTAGCAGAGAACAATTGTTGAAGGGGAACAGGTCTAGCACACTTCAATGTGATGATGCTATCAGAAAACATTGATAGACCCAGCAGTATGGTAGAGAGTAATGCCTGCCAGAGGGCACTGCTTGTTCAGGAACTATTCTAGCAGAAAGCAGTGTGATGATATGAGTAGAAGACCATGAGACTTGAGCAATATGGACAGCATGAGCTGCCACTTGTATGTGCCCTCATCCATTTCTATCCATTCACAGAGCTACCTGACCATGTCTTCCCCATGTGCATTTATCTTCTGTGTAATTCCTGTGGGGGTATAATATTCCCAATTAAATGGAAATGTATTTGTGAAAGAATAAGCTAAAGATTTGGGTGGTTAGTGTTCCGTATTTTTTTTTACATTGCTATTTTTAAAAGTTTTGTAATAAACTAAGTATTTCCTATGTCTAATGGGGAAAAGCAAAACACATAAATGGGGGTGTGAGAGGTCTGGTTTGGAAAGGATTCTAATTGAAAAAGTACTTAGAACCTTAGATCCTAATTGTAAATCTCAACTCCAAAGGGCCTCTGGGTTACAGAATAAATTAATTTTTAAAATCATTTAATTCAACAAACATTTAATAAGTACATTCACTGTGGTGACCTTTAAGGATTCAAAGAAAAAAAAAACCAAAAAGGAATCTATCCTTGCCTTCAAGGAGAGTGGATATACTAGAGAGATACAACATGCATAAAGACAAGTACATACAAGATAATTTGGAAAGGAGAGAGTGCCAACAAATGGGAAATTCATAAGAAAAGTTTCATGTCGAATATCAGACCCAAATTAAGGGAGACAAGAATTTTGAGAAGCAATGAGATTGAGAAGGAAGGGCATTAAAGAATGAAGGATGGCCTATGCAAATACACAGAGGAAGGATGTTGTCTTTGGGATTCAGCAATGTGTCGTAATTGTCTAGCACAAAAAGATGATGAAGAATATGATGAAACAAAGCTTGAAAGAAAGGCTAAGACAATATACAGAGCTTTAAATTTCAGGCTTATGAGAGTATCTTTTATCCTAGATGTAATGGGAAACGGCTAGATTTTTGTGTAGTGGAATAACATGGTCAGACTCCTGTCTTACAAAGATTATTTTGACATCTGCATGGAGGATAGATTATAGAAATTAGGGTCTGGAGTCAGGGGGTGAATTAGGAGCCTATTATAAGAGTCCCAGCTAGAAATGATGAGGGCCTGAGCTCAGGTGGAGGTAGAATCAACAGAATTTTCCAACTACTCATATAGTGATAAGATCAGGGAGAGGGTGGAGTGAAGAAAGATTTCACCACTTTGCTCCAAGATAATTGGATGAAGGGTGGTACCTTCTATAGAAAGAGGGAATACTGCAGGGGGTAGATGTGAACAGAGAGTTAAGTATGCACACCATTCTCTTCTTCTACATTGGCCTGTCAGACTACTAGAATCTGGAAGAGAAGTAGAAAACTATATTGTATGAAAACACTGCATGCTAAAACAAATAAACAAAAACAAAATCACAAAGAACCTAAGAACTTCCTGTGAATTCAGTCCTCAGTTTTTCAGTAGTCCAGTCTCTCTGAAGATTGGCAGTCATTCTTCGAACCTCCTCTCCACCCCCACTGACTAGAAGCATTCTACGAGTCTGTTTTGGACTTTGTAGGAACTGGAGGATCTTGGCTAGGTGGTTTCAAACAGATCTAGTTAAATTCTGGGGATTCTGAACTAAAAGGCCTCAGTGAAGTCCTAAAATGTGTTAGAATCCCTAGAAGAAAGGAAATAAGCATTTTAAAGCACGTTATATGCCAGGCACTATGTATGCTAAGCTCATTACAAAGAGTGTTTCATTTGAGCCTCACAACAACCATGGGAGATAGGTGCTAATATTATCCTTATATTACAGTTGAGGAAACTGAGGCAAACAGAGGTTAAAGTGACTTGCCCAAGGTCACACTTTAGAACACCCCAGAACAAAACTACATCCTGAGGCTGCCTATGAACCTGAAGCTACTCCACTCTGAAGGAGGTCAACCTTCAGCTAATCCAACGTCACAGCCTAATGGTAAGGCTGAATATTATACTGCCATAAATCAACACAATGAATTAATAAGTTCAGAGGTTGGTTTGGCATTTTAATATGTCCTTAAAGCATACTATCTTATCTAATTGACTTATAGATGTGTTGATTGGAGTTCTCATTTAAACCTGATCCTCAAGCCCTGGCTAAATCTTAAGCATCTTGTCTTACAGTACTTTGGCTTAGTTGAGTTCGAATCAAGAGCAGTAAAAGTTTCTCTATGAAAAAGAGGCAGCTTGGTGTCTCAGAAAGAAAAGAGCTAGAACCAGAATCAGAAATGAAATTTGGCCTAAGACATTAGTTAGAGGACCCTGGGCAAGACACTTACCCATGGTTTGCCTCAGTTTCCCCATCAGTAAAATGGGGATTAGAATTGCCTCTACCTCCCAGAGCTGTTGTGAAATGAGATGATATTTATAGGAGCTTTTAAACTCTAGAGCATTTTATAAATTCTGGCTATCAGCAGCAGCAGCAGCAGCATCAGGAGGCTGGCATAAAAGACTTAAAGAGACACATAGAGAGTTTATGCATTGAAGGGTCTTCCACTTAACATTAACAATAATAACTGCTAACATGTATGCTAGTGCTATGCCCCAGGCACCGTCCCAAGCGCTTTACAATTGTTGCCTTCTTTGGTCTTCACAGGAACCCTAGGAAGCAGGTGTTATTACTAGCCCTTTTTTACAGATGAGGAAACTAAGGCCAACAATGGTGAAGCGACTCACCCGGAGCCAAACAGCTAGTAAGGGTCTGAGGCCAGATTTGAACTCAGGTCTTCCTGGCTCCACGTACAGCACTTTATCTCCTGTGCCACCAACCTCTGAATGTATGTTAATGAACTCAGAATATGTATTAGCTTTTCCTTTTAAGTCAGGTGAAAC
Organism: Pseudochirops corinnae; assembly: GCA_028646515.1. Taxonomy (NCBI): domain Eukaryota; kingdom Metazoa; phylum Chordata; class Mammalia; order Diprotodontia; family Pseudocheiridae; genus Pseudochirops; species Pseudochirops corinnae. Next base: position 44,037,283 of record CM053592.1, on the reverse strand, counting down.
CTAAAGGAATTTTCAAACAAAAGCATCACAAACTGAGAGCTATAAAAGTAGTATAAAAAGGTCATCTTGTCCAAGTCTTTGATTTTACTGATGAGGAAACTGAGGTTCAAGGAGTTCTATATCACAAGAAGTATTACAATTTAAATACTCATTCTGCTCCATCAGGTCACATTTTGAAGTTAAAATAGATCATTTTAGAGCAGAAAACTTTGGAAGGAAAATTGTTATTCCCAATATTTGCCTTGGTTTTCACCAGAATGCCCAGATTCTGTGTTCCCCCAACTACAACCTAAATGAGAAGTGAGAATCCAGTAAAATGTTTCATCTCCCTTTCCCTTGGGGTTTATTGCTCCATCATTTAGGTACAAGGAAATGTGAGAGCAGGAACAATGACTCCTAATGTACTCTTTTGCCGATGAATTAAAAGAAGAGTTAATGAAATCCTAGATACCATTTATCTACCTGTCATGTTAAACCACTCTAATATTTTCTCTCGGTGATTACAAACCTGAGAATTATGGACTATGGCATTTGGCTTGGTCATTTTTAAACCAAAAAAAAAAAAAAAGTTGTCCAGAGGCTTATTTCATGCATGAAGCACTTAAAAGTAAACGGACTAGAATCTGAGTCATCAGAAAGTTATCCTTTACAGGGTGGGTAACCAAGGACATCGAGAGAGTTTTTGAGGTTGTATTTAGTCAAGGAAGTTTTATCAACAGTAGGAATTTTATATCAATACAATGTAAGGTTTTGTGGAGGGAGGTCAGGGAGCATTTTTCCCAATCACTAACTCTTCCAAAATTTCTTTTAGACATAAATTTATCATCTTCCCATCTTCCTTAGGCTATTTTCCCAAGTTAGAAATGGTTTCTTCTGGTTTCTATTCCCTCTCTATGTCTTTCTCTAGAATTACGAAGGGCTGACATGGAAGAAACCTTGGAAATTATCTAACTCAGTCCCTTTATTTTACCAGGGACAGGAAGTGACTTTTTGCACAGGGGATATAATGATAATTAAGACTGACCCATCTTATTTCCCTTCTATTGGTACCCTCTCCCCATTATACTATGTAGTATACTTACCTGTATTTTAATTTTACCCATGATACATTATTTCCTCTGAAGACATTCCCCCCAATTTTAAATCACTTTTCACATTGCTATATTAAATATTGCTGTGACATATTAGGTTTTCTTTTACTTATAGGAAGTTCCTCTTCATTTTGAGATTAAATATTTGTACATACAAATACAATACACAAATATCAGCTCATTTGACCCTCACATATACAGTTCTATGATATAGGTGCTATTATTATCTCATTTTATTCAGAGATAAACTGTGGCTAAGGGAGGTCAGGTGACTTTTCCAGGATCATACAGTTGGTAAGTATCTGGCTTGTAGAAAACTAGCTTCTCACATGGTCCAAGAAATCCACCTTGTTGTGGCCAGTTTGAGAACAAACCTCTCCTAACGTCACAAAATACATATAGTCCACCACAGGGCTTTCTTGATAAGACCTACCTTGTACTCCAGTGGCATAGACTTTGAGAATTTATATTAATTTTTCAAGTCAAACTCATGGGTCTAAGAATCATTTTTTTCTAAATTAGACTCTCTTGTGCTATCATTATTTTCATTTTCTATCAATTCCAAGGAAGATTTTAGATTTCCTTTTCACACTATTTCTAAGTGGCATTACATCTGTACACACATGCTTGGAGTAGACATCTCCCTAATTCACCAACTGGTGTGAGGCCTGTCATTAATCTCAACCTGGTTTATCCCATCGCCAATCATTGTGACTTTTATCTCGCACAGGACTCAAATGATTCTGGAAGATAGGGTGAGGATGACGACTTTGTGCAACTGCCTCACTTAAATCCAATTCACATGCAAGTCAAGACATTGCTGTCATGTCATTGGTCCTCTTTGAAAGTAAAGGCCAAACAACAACATCTGTATTAATAACTTATTCCTCTATGTTCCTGTATACTTCTTTGGGGCCAATGGCCCCTAAATACTTTATTTCTTTTTCTGTCTTCCACTGTTCTTAGCAAAGTTTCTTCCATTGTTGTTAGTCTGGACATTTGCTATCATTGGTATAGGGGTATGCTCGTGAGGGAACTCCCTCTACCAAGAAAATCAGTGAATACGCTAATGTATGGCTTTAGAGAGTTGCCTGGGGGAATTGAGAAGTTAAGCGACTTGCATTCCATGTCCATTTTAAGAAGAACAAGCATGTGAATTTTAATAAATCTCTAGCAGTGAAGTTGGTTATGTGCTCCACTAGCTAACTGATAAAGTAAAAATGCCATTAACATTTTACAGATGAGGCAGCTAGGTGGGCAGTGAATAGAGCACTGGCCCTGGAGTCAGGAAGACCTGAGTTCAAATCTAGCCTCAGGCACTTGACACACTTACTAGCTGTGTGACCTTAGGCAAGTCACTTACCCCCAGTTGCCTTGCTTTCCCCCCTCCAAAAAATAAAAATAATTAAAAAAAAATACAGGCTATCATTTAGGTCATGTTCCTAACAAAATGGCATATATTATTTATTCCATAAAAAAATAACCCTCCCCCCCCCCAAAATTAAAGAACTATGTGCTGACCTTAAATAAAGATAGCTGGGGCAAAACACTTTTAATGCAGACACGAATTAATATCGTAATCCGCCTGCTTTCATTTATTTATTTATCTGTTTGTTTGTTTGTTTATTTATTTTCTTGTTTACATCATTCATTTCCATGAGATTTTGAGTTACAAATATTCTCCCCATCTTTCCCCTACCCACCACCCCAAAACAGCCATCCCACTGTATAGCCCCTTCCTCAATCTGCTCTCTCCTATGTCCTCCCCCATCACCCCTCTGACTTTCTGGTAGGGCAAGATGGATCTCCCTACCCCAATGCCTGTATACCTTACTTCCCAGTTGCATGTAGTTAATAATAATATTTTAACATTTGATTACAGATCTTTAAATTCTAGATTCTTTCCCTTCCTACCTCGTCACCCAACCACACTGGAAAGACAAGAAATTCAATACAAGCTGTACATGTGTAGTTACGCAGAACATCTCCACAGTGGGCATATTGTGAGAGACTGATTATATGTCCCTCCTTCCTATCCCACCCCACCTTGTTCTATTCTCTACCCTGTCCCTGTCCCTTTACAGAAGTGTGTGCTTCCAGAAACCCTCCCTCCCCCCACCCCTCCCCTCCATCATCCCACCTCTCATCCCCATTCCCCCTACTCACCTGTGTGGTCAGATACATAGAGTTTATGTCATTCCTTCCCTAAGCCAAATTCAATGAGAATGTCACCTTCCTGTTCTTCCCCTCCACTGTAACAGTTATCTCTTGCCTCTTCTGTATGAGATGATTAACCCCATTTGGTCTCTCCCTGTCTCCTCTCATTCTATTCCACTCCCACCTCACAATTTCACCTTTTCAATTATCATCCCCTCCTATTCAATTGATCCTATGCCCTCTATGTACACACACACATACACACACACACATACACACATATACATACTCAGATATGTATTCATACGCATATATATGCCCTCCTATATAAATGTATATGTATATGTATATATACATTTGTATTCTCTTCACCTATCCTCATACTGAGAAAAGTTTCATAAGGTACAATTATCATTTTTCCATGTTGGCATGTAAATAGTTCAACTTTGATAAGTTCCTTATGATTTCTTTTCCATGTTTACATTCTCATGCTTCTTGTATTTGAGTGGCAAATTTTCTTTTCAGTTTTGTTTTTTTCAGCAAGAATGTTAGGAAGTCCTCCACCTCACTGAATGACCATATTTTCACCTGGAACATTATACCCAATTTTGCTGAGTAGGTGATTCTTGGTTTTAATCCTAGCTCCCTTAATCTCTGCAATATCGTATTCCAGGACCTTTAATCCCTTAATGTAGAAGCTGCTAGATCCTGGGTTATCCTAGTTGTATTTCCACAGTATTCAAATCGCTTCTTCTTGGCAGCTTGTAATATTTTCTCCTTGATCTGGGAACTCTGGAACCTGGCTATGACATTCCTAGGAGTTTTCTTTTGGGGATCTTTTTGAATAGGTGATCAGTGAATTCTTTCAAGTTCTATTTTGCTCTCTGGTTCTAAAATATCTGGGCAATTTTCCTTGAGAATTTATTGAAGGATGCTTTCTAGGTTCTTTTTTTGATCATGGCTTTCATGTAGTCTAATAATTTTTAAATTGTCTCTCCTGTATCTATTTGCCAGGTCAGTGGCTTTTTCAAGGAGATATTTCACATCACCTTCTATTTTTTCATTTGTTTGGATCTATTTAATAGTATCTTGATTTCTCATAAAGTCATTTGCTTCCATTTGCTCCACTCTTATTCTGAAGGAATTATTCTCTTCAGAAAGCTTTTGGGATTCTTTTTCCATCTGGCAAATTCGAATTTTTAAGGCATTCTCCTCCTCATTGGCTTTTTGGGCCTTTTTTGCCATTTGACTTAATCTGGTTTTTAAGGTGTTATTTTCCTCAGTCAGGTTGTTGACTCTCTTTTCATGGTTCTCTTGCATCATTCTCATTTCTCTTCCCAAATTTTCCTCCACTTCTCTTATTTGGTTTTCAAAATCCTTCTTAAGCTGCTCTATGGCTTGTAACCAATCCACATTTTTCTTGGAAGCTTTTGATACAGAACTTCTGACTGTATTGTCTTCCTCCCTTTCCATGCTTTGATCTTTTTTGTCCCCAAAAAGCAATCTAAAGTTGGATTGCTGTTCTTACTTTGCCTGCTTATGTTGTCAGGCAATTACTTGACTTTTTAGCTCTGTGAAACTCTGCTTCCAGATGGGAGAACTTTGTCCCAAATTGGTGGAGTTTTTGCAGCTGGCAGAGCTATTAGGAGGCTGCTGCAGCTCCCACCAGCTGAAAATGCACCCCAGGACCACCACTCAAGACCATGATCCTGATCCAGGCAGCTTAAGGAAAGAGCAGTGAGCCTCTGAATGATTGCTTTGCCTCCCTGCAATCTGCAGGCTGGGAGCTTCTGAAGCAGCCTCATGGAAGTAGCTGGTGGGCCACCGCTTCTGCTGCTTCCTTGCCCTGGAGACAATCTGGCCGGATCCTCTCCCCCAAAGTTAGCCAAGTTCCACTAACCTTTCCCTAACCTTTTAGTCCTTATTTCTTATGGCTTGATAATTCTGGAAATTGACACAGCTGCAGCTGATCCACTCTCCTTTAGGCTCCAGCTGTGGCTTGTCCTGGTGGCCCCAGGGCCAAGCTGTTGTTTCAGGCCGGTCTGGTTTTCAGTTCCCAGCATGCTTGTGATGAGCCCTTCCTGTTCCACCTGTGGAACTGGCTTCAGCAGGAGATGTGCTTTTCTGCAATTTTGTGAGTTCTGGAGCCCTAAAATTTGTTTAAAAGTCATATTTTATGGGTATTTGAGGTGGTTGTGGGGGAGCTGCGGAGGTCCCTCTGCCTTCCAATTAGCCCATTTTAAGGTGGTCACTCAGCACTCTTTCCATCACTAGCATCCACTTTTCTGGCAAGGAGTCACAAAACAACTACCAGTTTTATGCCAAGTAAGGCTCCAGCACCTAGTACCATGCCTGGCACAAAGTAGACACTTAATAAATTCTTGTTGACTTGGAAGTTAAATTCAGTGAAAAAGCATACTTTCACATGAAATAACTTATGGTAAGGGAGAAGGAATGCTTTCAAAATAAAATTTTAAAGATTAGAAAATATTTGTTTTAATTTTAAAATTATATTATGTAAAACTCTCTCCTATACCCCACACCCTAAAAGTCTCACCTACTAATGAGATTTTGAGACCAATCCTGGAAGATTGTTATTGTGGAGGGAAAGTTGTAGAGAATGTTAACCTTTGAGCCCACACAGTAGTCACTCTTTATCACAGAGTGAGTTATAGAGAGAAGAAAAGGAGAAGAGTTACAATAAGAGAAACTGCACAACATTCTGACCCCTAATGAGTTAAATCTTTGCAAGGTGGCACTGGGCAATTCATGTATTTCACAATAAGAGAGAAATAATGTACCCAAAGACATTTACTTGTGCATCTGGAATTAATTTTCTTCTTTACGAAGATCATTACATTAAGGGGACATTTTTTTCTTCTTCTCTGGATTGCTTCATCTGATGAAAAACAATCCTTTTTTTTCTGCCCTATCCTCCATCACTCCAATTATATATAACATTGTACACAGTTCATATATACAAGATTTATTAGCATTTAAATCTAGATTCAACAAAATGGTCATGGATGATATTGAAGTAAAAAAGGGATGCATTTTCTACCAGACGATCTGGGTTCAAATTCTGATTTACTTGTGTAAACATAGGCAAGTTAAACTCTCTGGACTTTGGTTTTTTTCCTTATCTATGAAATTAATAGAGTGAACTAGATGGCCTCTCATTTCCCTTGTGCTGCTGCAATTGTGATCCTCTCATTTAATCTCTTTGGATCTTAGTTTCCTAATCAGGAAAATGAGGTAAATAGGCTAGATTACATCTCTCTAAATTCTTAATCTCAGATTCTTTGATTTGCCCAATATCTATTCAATAGCTTCCTAAAGTTATATAAAAGGAGCCGAAAATGCATTTTCATTACCAGTTGGTTTTTAATTCCCTTAAATCATTTTGGTAATTGTTCAGAATCGCTGATTGATTTTCAAGGATTTGAGGGTCAATTACAAAGTATAATTTTGTACAGTTTTTAGATGGATTTTTAAGTGATGCTAATCACCTTGGAAATGTTATATCTTTTGATGTTATCATCCCTCAGTGTTAACTTCATAACAAGTCCTCTTCAAGAATAATTTGAGAGACAATAGCTGGCTGCGAAAATTTAGTGGTCATGTTTCAGTAGTCAGGTATGAAGCCTACATATGTCTTTAAAATATTGATAACTATGTAGCTACTAGTTAATTAATTTCACATTTTGTGACTCTTTGAACCTTATGACTAAAAAAATCTCAACAACAATAAAAACTATTCACCAACTCATAACATGGAGATCATTTGAATGACATGAAAAATATTTTTTGGATATCCTTTGTTCTTATACCATCTATATTTTCTAATGTATCTGCCCCATTCTTTCTCCCAGAAAACCATCCCAAATGATGCATGATAAAGTGAACAAAAAGTTCAGTAAAACTACCTGATATTTCAAAAATCTGTCACATTATATGCAAAGTGAAAGATATTCATAATCTTTAACCTTTGCAAGTATGGATAGTGGGTAAGGGGAGGGAAGTTTTCTCCCATTTCTCAGCATTTTCTTTAAATTGATTTATTATTGTTCTTCCTATTTATATTGTTGTCAGAATCATGCATATTGTTTTTTTTTCCTGGTTTTGCTTCCATGACTTTGCATCAATTCATGTTTCTTTGTATTCATTTTATTTTTCTTACAAAACAATTATTTATCATCACACAATTTACTTAGTCATGTCCCAATCAATGCGCATTTATTTTGTTTCTAGTTGTGTAATACTATAAAAACAGCTGCTATAAATATTTTTTCTATGTTGGTTCTTTTTGTCATTGCCTTCCTTGGGTTATATGCCTAGCAGTGGAGTCTGTTGGGTCAAAGCATCTGGACATTTTATTCAAATTTCTGAATTAGTTTCCAGAGGGGTTGGACCAACTCATAGTTCCACTTGTAGTTCACTGAGTGACATTTTGAAATAGTCAAAGTCTGCTATAAATATACATAATTTGCACACAGCTTTCTTCAGTATGAGACTAACTCAATTTCTTGCTTTATTATGTTTTATGTCAGTACCATTTGACTTTGGATAACAGACACTCTTTACCCCCTTGTAAAGATCCTTTAATGTTTCATTGGAATAGTTGCAGACCAGTGGTTGGTCTTCTCTGATGCATTGATGAAGAGCATTTTTTTTTCCATCTGTATTTCATTATCTTACATAATAAAGGGAAACTTCTGGATGTACATCAGCCAAAGGCACCTTCAAAGCTGACAACAAATTATGTATAGAATGCATGGATTTTTCTGATAGAGAGATCAAAAGCTGTTACTGTCACATTACTGAGAAAAACACATGCCGGCCATTGCGAGAACCCACGTGTTTTTTTTTAAAGGGGTATAGTGCAATTAAAATTGTCATCCCTGTGCAACTACATGCATAGTTTTATGTGGTCATGTTAATGAGAGCAAATGTTTTCACAAATTCATTAGATATGAGTCATAATTTATTGACTGATCACACATTCCTACCTTTGAATTTAATGGCTATGTGGTTTGGTCAACAAACATGGAAAGAGAAAGCATTTTATTTATGCTGAAACTTAATGGAAGATTAGGTAGTGAGTTTCCCATGTACAGAAATGCAAAAGTTTCACTGGAAAATTGCTGCCCCCATCCTAAAAAAATGCACGTCTTTTGGAAGAAAATATATTAGGAGATAACATAGTATGTGTCAATAGGCACCCTAAGTCCAACATGTATAAAAATGACCTCATTAAGCCCCTCTCCCTTTTCTTAATCTCCCTATTTCTGACAAGGGTACCATAGTCCTCCCAGTTACCCAGGTTAGAAACTCACAAGTTATCCTAGATCCTTCACTCTTTTACCTCCTATATCCAATAAGTTGTCAAGTCTTGTTCTTCATAATATCTATCAAGTAAATATACCTCCTTCTCTCCCTTAACAGTGTCACCACCTTGGTACATTTCCTCCTGCCTGGACTATTGTAGCAGTCTGCCTGGTGGTTCATTTCCCTGCCTACTGGTTGGTCTCCCTGACTCAAATCTCTCCCCATTCCTGTCAATTTTCTACTTAGTTATCAAATTCATCTTCCTAAAGTATGTCTTACTATGTCAGACCCTCATTCATTCAACTCCAGTATCTCCCTATTATCTTCTGGATCAACTAGAAAATAATTTACTGTTGTTTTTTTTTTTAAAGCCCTTCATAACTGCCCCTTCCTACCTTAAATTTTTCTTATCTTTGTAACCAGCTCATTTGCATGAGACTCTAATTTTTGGAAACTGATTACTCAGTGCCCCTAGATCACACTGGAGGCAGAATTGACAAGAACTTGGAAGAAGAGAGATTTTCTGCACAATAGAAGTCTTGTATGGTATATTTTCAACAGTATAACTTCTCTGATTTCTATTGCTATCAGCTTGGATAAAAAGGTTTATTCAATATTCACTATATATGGCTTTTGTTCAACTGGCATTTGGAGACAAACCTTGGATATATTATGTGTGTGTGTATGTGTACATATATGTGTGTGTGTATATATATATATATATATATATATATATATATATATATACACACACACACATACACACACATATATGTGTGTGTATGTGTGTGTGTCTATAGGGAATATATTATATATAAAATATATAAAAATATATATAAAATATTCCCTATAGACTAAGAATGTTAAGGGAGAGGGCAGATAGAGTTTGGTTTTCTGATATTCTCATGCTGTTCCCCTCCTAGAAGGTATCAGAGTTTCTCTTAGAGAAGACTTGACAAGTCACATCTAAACAGACCCATATGAATGCACATAACTTATGTGGGCAACACACAGGCACAGGGATACACAGCCCCACCCCCCCACACACACCTCACACACTTTAGCAGCATTCACGTTTTGTTTAATGACAGTGACCCCTCACACAAGATATTCCATCTCCTTCTCAGGCACTTTTATTGACTATCTCTCCTTCCTCATCTCCACCTACTGGCTTCTTTTAAATCTCAGTTAAAATCATACTTTCTTTTATGTTTTTAAAATAATGTTTTTCCCCAATTGCATGTTAAAACAATTTTGACATTTTTTAAAGAAAGTTTTGAGTTCCAAATTCTATCCCTCCTTCCTTCCCTGCCTACACTGAGATGGTAAGCAATCAGATATAGGTTATACATGTACAATCATGTAAAAACATTACCACATTATTCATTTTGTACAAGAAGACTTGAACAAAAAAAGTGAAAATTCAGACAACATCAGTTCTTTCTATGGAGACAGAGTGTTTCATCATGAGTCCTTTGGAATTATCTTGGATCATTGCATTGCTGAGAATAGCTAAGTCATTCACAATTCTTCTTTGTTCAATATTGCTGTTATTATGTACGATGTTTTCCTGGTCCTGTTCACTTCACTTTGCATTAGCTCATGTAAATCTTTTTAGTTGTTGTTGTTGTTGTTTTTTTCCCTGAAATCATCCTGCTTGTCATTTTTTAAAGCATAATAATATTCCATGACAATCATATGCCACAGTTTGTTCAGTCACTCCCCAACTGATTCCCCTTAATTTCCATTTCTTAGCCACGGCAAAAAAAGCGGCTATAAATAAAATCCTATTTTCTATAATAAGCTTTTCAGGATCTTCTTCAATTACTATGCTTTCCCTCTGTTGATCATCCAACTTATCATCTGTATGTAGCTCATTTCCATGTTGTCTCTCTGATTAGATTGCGAACTCTTTGAGAATAGGGTCTTTTTACCTTTCTAGAGGCAGCATATTGGTTGGCACAATGGACAGAGCATTGGACCTGAAGTAAAAGAGACTTGAGTTTAAATCCAGTCTCAGACATTTAAGACTGTGTGACAGTTGGCAAGTCACTTAACATCTGTTTGCCTCAATTTCCTTGTCTACCAAATGGAGATGATGATAGCACCTACCTCAAATGATTATTGTGAAAATCAAATGAGATACTGTTGTTTTTTTTTTAAAAAGTACTTAGCACCAATGCATGGTCCATGGTAGGTAATTTATAAATGTTTATGGACTGATTAGTTATATGTTGTCTGCACATAGCTGGTTGCTTGTCAATTCCCCATTAGATTATGAGGTTCTTGAAGACAGGGATGGCTTCTTTTTCTTTTTCTTTCTTTATATCCCTATCACTAAGCCCAATTTCTGACACATAATAGGTAATTAATAACTGTTGCTAATTTGCTTGTAGATGTGTTTGTCCAATGTTAACATATTTGAAAGCATGCCAGGTAGCATGTGCCTTTAGCCTGACAAGATAATGGTGGCATGCTAAATATTAAAATCACTTATAATCACTCACATTTATGTTGGAATGAGAAGTTTTGATTTTTTAAATTTCCTTTTATTAACTTTCCTTATTCTATACTCAGTTATTCCTTCTATAACTTTTATGTAACTTAAAGCCAGGCTTCTATTGGTAATAACTTCATCTGACTAAAACCTGTCCCATGGGATGTAAAATTTACTTAAAACCTTAAACATTCCATAGATGAGAAGCCAGAGGAAGATCCCTCACTCACTGACAACATGGAAATCTTCCTCTCCATTTAGACTATTTGTGAATTTTCTAAATGTTGTCCATCTATAACTTGGCTTAGTTTACCTATAGGATCTGTTCAATGGTATTTGTTTCCTTGGAGTATGAATGAGATCATGATTGTTTAACTAAATTTGTTCCACTTTCATAGCATTGAAGGATGCATGGGATTATGGACCCATCTTCTCTTTAACATTTATGGCCAAAAAGGGATATACAAGATTGAAAAATGTAAAATAAGTATTTCTCTGTTACTCTGATGTAATTTTGCTTCTAAAAGAACTTGCTAGAATCCTAATGATGATTCAGAGGTCTGAACCTATGCTTGAACATAATAATAAAACCTGGGTTTTTACTTCTATAATTTTTGCATTGTGGTAAATAAATTTTGGCTGCAATTATGTACCATGCAAACTTAGAGAGGAGATATTTTTCATATAACAATGTTATGGAAAAATATTGGGGAAAATGCATAGAGTCCTCATTATAGTGTATCATTAGATGGATGTCCTTCTGAGTTTGGGAAAAATCTAGATGAGGAAGAATAGAGCTAGAAGGGAACTAATGGATTATTTAGGTCATCTTCCTCTTTAGCATAGAGATGTACATAAATAAATTGCACTCTTGTATACTCACTATAGATGGAGAATAAATTGGGCCTAGAATTTGGGAAACTTACCATGATACCAAGGTACTATTAGAAAACTAACTCTCTCTCTCTCTCTCTTTTTCCTTCCACAAATATTATCCCAGTGAAGCAATATCCCTGAAAATTACTGAATGTCTTGATGTGAGGAATAAAATGACAGGTCACTCAAAGAGCAATAGAAAGACATGGTAGTAAGGTGGCTAGGTGGTACAGTGAACAGAGGACTGGCTCTGGAGTCAGAAGGACCTGAGTTCAAATCCAGCCTCAGACACTTAACACTTACTCGCAGTGTGATCTTGGGCAAGTCACTTAACCCCAACTGCCCTCCAAAGAAAAGAAAGAAAGATATATGGTGGACATTTTAATTAAGATAATTATTCAATTGATTTGTGGTCTTATCAATGCTTCTGATGTTATATGGTGATCAGGGAGGACTAGCACCCCTGGCATGAGGACTTGCTGAGTCCTTTTCAAGGTTGCTCATCTACCTTGGTGTCCACCTTCACCCAATACTCATCTGTGTATCAAGAAGCTATGGAATGTACATTGGCCACATCCAGGTAAAACCATCTCAGTAAACAGGCTAAATCAGGTTTAGGGTAACCTACAGGCTTCAAAACCGTGGGTAAGGTAGGAGGATGTCTACACCAAGCATGTGAAAACTTCTCCCAGTAGAATGGCTAAGTGGGAACCATTTGTTCTAATAGCCAGGAAGGTGGGGAAGCTGGTGCTTAGGGTTTGGTCAGACATTGATAATACCAAAGGCATTCACTGCATCCTGGGCCATCATCAGTTGTTCTGACTTTTGTCTTGCTGCTTGTCTTCAATGATTCTGAGAGAGGCTGATGATTTTGTTCAACTCTTCCTCATTTGAATCCAATTCATGCACAAGTTATCACTCCATCACGGTCTTTTTGAAACTGAAGGACCAAAAACAACCACATTCATATCTTCTCATACTGGGTGACTTTTAGTCCCCCACAAATTCTCTATGAGTTCTCCACTGATATGCTCTAGGTTCCTTCCTCTAGATCTTATCACATTTCAGTGGAGCACTGGGCTGTCAATCTGTTAACACTCACACTGTGACAGTCCCATTTCTGCCTGTAATTGAATAGCACTTTGATTTCATTTACACTTCTTCTTGTGCACAAATCTGTATTGACAATATGCTGTCAAGATCTTTTGAGATCTTGGTTATGCCATCTAAAAAATGTGAGCAATACCTTCCAGTTTGCCGTTATCCGCTCCTTAGGTATGTATGGCATCACCAAAATTCACTGATAAAAATGTTAAATAGGACAGTACCCTTTAGCTGTTAAACATCACTTTACTAGAGACCTCCTTCCAAGTTGACATCAACTTTTCAATAACTACTATTTGGACCTGGGATTTTCACAAATTTCAATCTGCCTGAATCTCCTCGTTTAAATGGACCAGTCAATTAAGTCAAATTTATTAAAGACAAGTGCACAGCACTGTGGTAAGCATTTAAAATGAATTGCTCAAGGTCATATAGGCAAAGACCGCCAGAGGCAGGGTTTGGGCCTATGTTATCTGACTCTAGAGTCAATATTCTTTTCAAATCAACATACATCCTTCTGATTGAGTGGCCATTCTGACTAATTTGAAGGTGAGGGAGAATGTGCTTAAATCAATCACCTATGTAGCTTTGCTTACTATCTTTTTCATACTGTTGTTGTTTCAGAAGTTTCTTTTTGTTAAAGACTGTAGGAGCTGGAGCACAAATTCTTAACTGTGTGTGTACGTGTGTGTGTGTGTGTGTGTGTGTGTGTGTTTGTGTGTGTTGGACTTCTATGGTAAAGTTCCTGAAAACTAAGCACTCCTAATAATATATAAAATAATTCAAGGAGATGTTTAATTTCAGTAAGAGATTAGTAAAAATAAAGATATAATTTGTTTCCCTTCTGAGTTTGTGGACCCACTGAAATACATTCATGAATCCTTTGGATTCTTGTGGACACCAGGTTAAAAATCCTTATTCCATAGTCCATTATTTAGTTCTACATCTAAGCCTAAACCAGACAGGCCTCAATTAGATCTAGAACAGGAGGTATTATTTCCCAATATTCTTTCAATTTTCTAATTCTGTTATTCTTTACTATTAATATTAATACAAGGTGATGAACCCTCGAATTGTCAAAAATCCCCCACTCCATCTCCAGGAACAGACAACCAATGAAAGAAAAGTATAAATGTGAGGACTATTTTTTTTAATAATTTAATTAAAATTTTAAAAGTGAACTTTTAGGACAACTGATTATTGTTAACAAGTAAAAGTGTTTTGTTCACCCTTGCCAAGATACGATGATAGAAAGGATATGGACTCACTTAAGGGATCTGAGGCTACAAAGTGAAGTAATGGAATTGGTATTACTGAGAAGATAGGGACAAGGAGGGAAGAAGGAAAAGAAATGTGGATTTGGAAAGAGTTAAGAGGGTTGTCTAGAAAATTTCAGGCTTTGAAAAGAGAGATTAGAACCATCAATCAATTAATCAATGAGCATTAATTATTCAACTAAGCACCTATTCTGCACCATGTACTATGCTAGGCACTGGAACCAAAAACTCGGAAGAATTAAACAATCCATCTTTATAAGGGTTTATATTTTAATGAGGGAAACAGTAAGTATTTATGTGTATATGTATATATACATACATACTTACTAAATATAAAAAATATATAAATAAATATGACATTTTAATACAAGAGAGTTTGTGAGGTATAATATACAGTTAGGGGCATCAAGAAAGGCATGGTATACTTCTAAAGATGAACCGATCTAGAGTAGATAATAGACTCTACCTATCAGACCTACTCAATCAATTTTAGGTATAGCCTGGCCTCACTGCTAAACTTAATGGACTAAAGTATTAGTCCTAGAGACCTGCTGAAAATAATGATTTGCATTATGCTCTTAACAATGAGAGGCAGATTGGCTTGATGGATTGAGAGCTGTTCTCAAACCAAGAAGGCCTGGGTTCAAGTTAGACATCTAAAACACACTGGTGGTGTGATTTGGGGTATATAGACTCTCAGTGTCCATGGGTAACTGTCTTCTTTTTGTGAGGAGAGAAGCTGGCAAACTGCCTTGGGAGAAGGAGTTTCCTCATCTGAGAGTTCCCTATAGTAATGAAATTCCAGGTGCATCCCATAACTGTAAGGTGTTAAGTACTTCCCATTCCAAGTGTATCTGCATATTAAAAGGATCCTACAGAAAAAGAGCCAATTTTGAAATTTTGTTCTCTGCCACAATTCATTATAGAAGATCTTTGGGGGGTGGGTGCACCTCACAATCATACTTTGCAATTGAAAGCCCAGTTTGCAAGGATATAACTTCACCTAGGAGTACAGTGGAACACAGGTCAGCAATAGAGTTTAGCCCCAATACTCGACCATATGTTATACTAACAACGAATAGAAGCCATTACAAAGGAAACACAGTTGAGAGAATGAAGGAATAAAAATTTGTTGAAGATAACATGACCAATGTGGAAATGTCTGGTGTGATTGTATACGTACAGCCTGTATCAAATTACCCACCATCTTGGGGAGGGAGAGGGAAGGTAGGGACAAAAAGAAACTGGAACTCAAAATCTTATAAAAGTGAATGTTGAAACTACCTTTACGTGTAATTGGATAAAATACTATTAAGTGGGGGAAAAAAAAGTTGTTGAAGAAAATGACCTGATTTGTACCTTCATCCTCTACCTTTCAGAACCATTGGCAACATTTCATAGCAGTTAAAAGTTGTCTTTGGACTGGCAATTCTCCATCCCTCAGCAGTCCCTCCCTCCCTTCACTTCAGGAACTCAGTGGTCTCCTGTCTGTTCTTCATCCTTACTTTCTCAACTACCACCATTCTGCGTGTTAAACCCTGCTTTTACATCATTCATTACCAATATTTGATAAGAGTTTAAGGTGTCAGAAGCCTCAGAACTATATGCATTTTAACAGGGATCAAGATCTTAAGCTCAAATGAAACTGATAGCTACCAGTCAGCAGATGATGGAGGATTTATTTGGGCATGTTGAAATAGTCATTCAACAAAAATGTGTTGTGTGTACAACTCTTTCAGCAAATCCATCCATCCATCCATCCATCCATTCATCTATTTGTAAATTGTTTAGTCTTTAGATGCAATTTATTTTGGGAGAGTAGCTGTAAAACAGCTATCTTGCATTTAACTCTTTGAGTTCATTATTATCAAGGTTTACATAACATTGAGCAATCCATAGTTAAGATTAATGGATTCAAAATTATCCATCATGAAGGAAATAATTCATTTATATACTTCAATGTACTTAATATCACCTGTACCCAAGACAGACCCTAAGTACTGACACACCTCTTAATTATCACTCTTTCTTCAGGATTTGGGTTCAGGAGTATAAACAAGCAGCAATTGGCAGTAGAGGGAAATATTCCCTAAATCATATAATTAGGGACAAGGTAGGTGTGTGTGTGAAGGGGTGGGGCATGCCCTACTCACAAGCATGAGTTTTGGGGTCAGCAGAGTCTTTGTTTCTGATGTAGTGCCCCCTGACCATTGGGGTAGAACAATGTAAATGGGAACTTTCCAGTCTATGACAAAGAATCCTAGACCAAAAACTAAAAGCTATTTCAGGGACCTTCTATTCCAATCCCTTTTGTAGAAACTGAGGATCATGGAAGTGAAGTCACTTGTCCAAGTCCAAAAGGTAATGATTATTGGAGGTAGAATTACAACCCAAATCCCCTAACTCAAGAACCAGTACTCTTCGAACTGTATCAAATTAATTCTAACTAGAAACTGAGGGGGAGGGAAATAGATTGACTAGGCATGAAGCAGAGATTTCCATTCTAAGGGCAGATGCAGTTGGAGAATGATGATAAGCTTCAGCAGAGAAAGACACAGTTTACCTCTCATGATTACTCTTGGGGTTGATATGGCTCTCACTCAGGTTAAAATCGTCAGGTTTTAGAGATGATGGATTTAGGAGGTTCAGATGACTATATTTTTGAGAACTAGTCCAGGGAATAAGAAGTGTTCTCTTTAACATAAACCCTGACTGAGAGAGTGGATTAGGTGAAAGTTCACCCTCTGGTATGGAGTCTGCTAAAGAGTAAGGCAGTCTTGGGAAATGGCGGAATGATTAAAGTCACAAAATATGATGGTTAGAGCTCAGATAGTATAACCCCAGTATCAAATAGAGCTCAAGTCACTGAGTTGCCTACCCTTACATTCTGGTCTGGCTAGGGGGGACCCCTAATTTCTCTTTTTTTTCTGCCTGATGTCTTATCTAACAATGGCCATGTGGAATGAGTGAATGGATGAATGAATGAATTAAACATTCTTACTAAGACCTTATCTAGGCACTGAGAATATTATTTCAGAAACAGTCTCTCATCTCAAGGTACCTGATAGAGAGAAACAGTATTATTTAGTTTAGCATAGTCATAATTAGTTATGTTCAGAGAAGGTAGTTTTGGGTTGGGAGGTCACAGAAATCTTAAATGAAGATAGAAGGATTGGTTGTAATGCTTCTTTTTCTAGATGCAACAGTATACTGTTTTAAGAGTAAGAGGTGAAACATGGGGTAGAGGGGTAAAATGTGTGCATGGCATCAAGTCAGATAGCAAAATGTTGAGAACAGATGGATGTAAAGCATGGTTTGTAATCAGATTTATTTACTTGTTAGGGCAGCTTAGCTACTTGGAGAAGGGTATGGCTAGGAGGTCTTTTCTAGAGGTTGTTCATTCACTTATGGATTTGGGAAACAACAGAGAAGATGACAACATGTGTAGGGTGGATGGATGAGTGGGGACTATTCTTACTGTCTTCTAAGACTTGAGAGATGTCTTTTGAGAGAATCAGTCCAACCAGCTGCCACCACATTATAGCTATGATTTCCCCACCTCGCCAACTTCTTATGATGTATCTCTTCTGTATAGACAAATCAAGTCATTAAAAGAGAGACATAGGCCTTGAGAAACACACACAAACAACTATCAAAAACTATCAAAACAACTATCAAAAAAAGAGTTTATCTGATATCTATTCACGAAGAGGAGTGCAGATTTTATTTCCCAAAGAGGAGGCCATTTGCTCCACTGAATTAATTACTTAAGTCTAAATGAGATTACCATCTGAAAGAGCTTATCTCCTTCTGTTGAGTTCCAACACATTGGCTGGGAATCAAAAATGATGGATCTACACCAGGCTGGACTTGCAGGAAGCATATAATACCCTTAGAATTTGGGCTGAGATGAGTGGGAACCAGCCTTTACGACATGGCTCAGACATTGTAATTATATGATTTTGCCTTTTCACTTGCTACACACCTACAACCTTCCAACATTTAATTAAAGAAGTGTTGGCAAATATTTTTAACCAATATTTGTTGACTACTTATATGACATTATGTCTCCTTTCCCTCTTCAAAGAAAAGTAAATCTTGCTGATTCATTGAGTACTCACATACTCTATTACGATTTTCTATGTAAGGTTGAGAAGTGATTTCCACCAGAGTCAAGGGACCATGATGGAATTTGTACTAGTGACAAAGAGGTTAGGAATAGACCCAACATATCTAGACCAATAGGTCTTCCTTATGTAAGAAGAAGTTGAGGCTTGTAGTATTTCTTTAGAATTGTGATTTTTTTAGCCACAGTTATCTTGGGGTCCTCTATGACGATTATATGCCAACAAGAGGGATGGTATACAGGTGAGAGTTTGAGCATGAGGGGCTCTTCCGGCACTGAAGGAGGAATATTTGACACAAACTAACAGGAAGATCTACACTCTGTCTGGTCATTCTTTAGTTAACAAAAAAAGCAGATGCCTCAGGGGCTGCTGCTACCAGTACTATTCTGACTAAAAAATTATCAAAAAGGAAGGCTGGGTCAGGCCTTGAGGTTGTCCAATTAATCTCATCAAGTTACTCAGTAGAGAGTAATTTCACTAGCATGGCTAAAGAGCTGTTCTCTATCAAGGTTACAGAAGAGACCTTCTAGGCACCGTCTGCAAAGAGTGGGGTGGCCCATCATGTTCTTAACATAGCACAAGAATCTGATATGTTTCAAGTAGGGCTTGAGAGTCACATGATTTTTTGCCTGATGGGCACTTTGTTATGTTATTGGTTTGGGTTGATTATTTACTTGGGTCCAAATCTGTGAAACCAGTCGGTCTAGAAACTTCCTTTTTTTACAATTCAACAAAGAACCCGTAATTGAGAGTTTTAGTTGCCTGGGGGCTCTGCGGGGCTACATTTCTTGTGCTGAGGGATAGTTATTACAAATCTTAGAGACAGAAGGTGAAACCAAATCATACTTATTCCAAGTGAACTGAGCTTTTATTGACCAGGCCTGGATGTCTCATATTTATTATTACTTTCAAGTTTGTTCCTCTGTACCACTTTTGCGCTTATGCCGAAAAGAATACTCTTGTATTTGTTTATTCATTCATTCATTCATTCATTCATTTATTCATTCATTTACTTATTCATTCACTTATTCATCTATCTATTTATTTTTTCCATTTATTTAATTATTCATTTACTTATAAATGTCATTTGGCTGGAAGTGTGCTTTCATTGATGTGAGAATCTCCAGTGGCAGACATTTTACCAATGCAGATAGACATCTATGATCCAATTTAAGTATTAGAAAGATGCCTGAGTGGGAGGGAAAAGAGCACTAGAAGGTGAGCATTGCTTAAAGTCAACCATATAAAATAAGGTAGATAAAGGCCTTGAAACCAGGTTTTCCTGACTCCATTAATAACTCTCTAATGAATCACTCACTCACTGAATCTACAGCATATATTAAACTTTTATGTTCCAGGTACTGGGTACTATCCCTTATATGACCCCTTCTCTTCTCTGCTGCTGCTGCTACTCTAGTCCTGGCCTTTACCTCTAGATAATTAAAAATCCTGCTACTTGATTTTCCTATCTTGTGATGTCCCTCTCCAATGCATTCTCCACTCCAAAGTCAAATTGATTTTCATAAATTGCAGATCTGACCATGACAGTTAATAAATATTTATTAATTACCTACTATGTGCCAAGAACTGTTAAAGCACTTGGGATATAAATGGGGAAAAAAAGAAAGGTAGTCCTATCCATCAAGGACTATGGTTCTCAACCTATGGATCTCGACCCCTTTGGGGGTCAAATGACCCTTTCACAGGGGTCACCTAAGACCATTGGAAAACACATATTTCCAATGGTCTTAGGAACTGAGACACTGCTCCTCTATCCATCTCCAGGTGGTCCACCCACATGCAGATACTCCCACGTATGAGTATTAAAGGGTTTCTGCATTAGGAAGGTTGAGAACCACTGTTCAAGGAGCTCTCAAGTAAATGAGGGAAAAACAATAAACAAAAGAAAGATGGTGTTGAGGGTGGGGTCAGAGTAGGAGGAGAAAGATACCTGAGTAGGGGCCATGTTCCCCAGTAGTGCGGCCAGGTGAGAAATGAAATATTTCAACTGAGCTCCTTCCCTATAAGGATGTTTTAGAGTTCATGGATTCATCTTTCCATCACAGGGGCAGGAGGGTAATGGGTAGGAATACCTTGCATTGCTAACAAAAGTTAAGGCAAAAGCATTATTGAATGAAATGGAAAGGGTACACTCCGGTCATTAGTTGGTTACAATAATCAAGTCCCTCATTAAGAAGTTTCATCAGGACATTAAAAAAGATCTTTACTCCTTTTGGACTGAGGTGGGTGGTAGAGGAAGAGACATTATGAGTTTATGAGGGTGACATTAGTTGAATGAATTAGGGAGGAAGAAGTACAGACCTCATCTCTAGAAGTCATAGACTGTCACAGTCATGACTTAGTATTTTAGGAAGCAGGATCAAGCTTCTTCCTAAATCATAATCCTGAGCAAGTAGCATGAAATGCTTTCACCCTCAAATCAAATTTTAAAAAAGATAAATTCATTTAAGGGACTAGGTAATACAAACACTCAGAGACCTAACACTCTTGGGGGAAGACCCACAAGAGAGAATATGGCTACTTGGTTCTGTTAAGGATTAGGGGAGAGCTCCCTAGGGCAAAGGACATCATTAGCTTCTACCTAATTACTTTTCCTAACTGAGTAGAAAAGCTGAAATGTTTCTACACTGTTAGAGGAGTGCAAATACTATAAAAGTCCAATAAACTTTTGCCCCTCTGGCACAGAGTCTCATTCACCCTACCCTGGTTACAGCAGTGCTATTGCTGAGTTTAGTAGCTATTTTGGTTATAGATTTAGGTAAGTCCCTGAGACTTGGTAAAGCCCTGGGACTACTTTGTTGGGATCTCTCGTAGACTTCCTACCTGTAGGCTTTTCTCTGTGTCTCCCTTCCAGTGAAGACTGACCTCCAGGAAGGAAGGTAGGAAACCACACATGGCAACATTTGTCCCTCAATGGATTCTTCATACACTGTGCTTCTGTTTGGTATCTTCCAAAAAGAATGGGGTCAGGTCCTGGTAGTAAGAAAGTCTAAGATGAAAAGTCTTCCTGACTTTGGGGCCTTATTTTGTGATACATTTCTGAGACTCTCCCCTATTGATCTCACATGGAAATTGTGCATTGCAAATGTCACAGTCAAAGGGTGGCTAAAAGAACATGCTCCATTATTTTATTTTTCTATATCATGACAATACAATGTGTGTATGTATATGTGTAATGTGATTACAAGTACATACATATATATGTATATATTTGTATATATATGCATACATACATAAATACATACATATATTTTTCCATTCTGAACCTATAAGTTCATCAAGGTGGGAGAACTCTTAGTACAGAAACTCCACTGATGAAGAACAACACCTGCTCTCTACTGAGGTGCTTAAATCACTGAAAGGACAAGTCACTTGTCCATGGTCATGTAGCTAAGTAGATGCCATATGGCCAAATATTCCTGATGTCAAGGTCTACCCTAAGTACTATACCACACTCTCCATTTTGGAGATACTACCAGGACACAAACCAAAACCAAAATATCTCAATATTAAAAACAATATTTAGGGAAGAGATGGTGAGATTTCATACGTTCTTAGTAGCTGACTATTCTTATAGCAATAACTGTTTGTTCGTGGATTTTATTCTTTTTAAGAATTCAAACACTTGCTTTTTGGATACCCCAAAGACTGAGTTTCTTTTCTTTAATTATGAGATTGTCATTCCCCTTCATGAAGGATCAAAACTGGAGTAATTTTAGAACAATCACAGCCATGGGGACTCTTTGGGTGATGTGGCATATTTACTACAAAGGTGACTGGAGGTCTAACAAACTCTTCTCCTGCCCTTCTTGCTTTTATTATATTCCCATAAAAAATGTAGGAGAGAAACATAAACATGAGTTAGATGAGCTACTTGTCTAAGTGGAAAAAGGGACTGGGGAAGTGAAATTAATGTTGTCTAGGTTTTTTTTTAGCAGAAAACTGGAAGGTAACTGTTCTGATCCCTACCTTACCAAGCATCAGGGGCAATGTATTTTTCCATAATTATTTTTTTTATGAAGTTTATGTAAATGACAATGTTTTCAAAAAAATTGTGATAGATATGCTTCTAAATTGATTATTCACATCCCCAACTTCTTAGCAAGAGTATGATTTAATATTTTTTTGATACCTTAGGAGAGGAAAAGGGGAGCAAGAACTGGTCTGGCATCTAGGAAGAACTGTGTTCAAGTCCCACCAATGAGGCGTACTAGCTGTGAGACCCAAGACTACATACAGATCTCATACTGAATGTCTTAGTTCTCTAGGCACCTCTCTAAGACCCTAATTTTCAAAGAAGTTTCTGATTTGATTTGACAGAGGTGGTTATCCCACCTTGAAATTTCTGATGTTAATGAAATGACAGGTAACATACTCATTCCCCTTCAGGGTCCTAATTCTATCCTTGTCCCTCTCTTCAATTCATACAGTCTTTTTGGCCTTTCATCCATTCCTATACCTTCAACTAGAAGCTCTTGGGGGATATTTTATATTTATGTGTCTATATCTGACTTCTATTCCACATCCACATCTCAAACTGCCTACGTGTCATCTCCATCCAAATCTCCCATCATTACCTCAATATTTCACATATTTACATTTTCCCTTTAAACCATAAGCCTTTATCTGCTATTTCCAGCCACTGTACCATCATTCACTTTATCTTGGACTCTTGACACCTTAAATCTTCCTTCTCTCATACATTCAGTAACCAAGTTCTCTGTATACTTCATCTATAACATTTTTTTTATTCAGCCCCTTTGTAGCCACCCCGGTAAAGGCCTGTCCACATTAGCCTCTCCTACAACTATAGCTTCTGAGGTGCTTCCTCCTGCACTCTCTTGTCTCTCCAATCCATCCTTCATATTGCTGCCAGACAACCTTCTTATATGAAGTGCCTGGCAAACTCAATTTACCCAACACACAGAACACGGATATAAGACATGGGCCATCGTTTGGCCTTCCTTCCCTGGCACTCTGCATGAATTTGTGGTGAAGTCTCATAGCCTTTCCCCCCTTCTTTTCAACTTCTCTTCTGTAATTCATCTTCACTGCTCTTTAGATCTTAGGTGTCAACCTTTTGCTTACCGAGTAAAGTTCAAAATGTTTAACAAGCATTGAAGTTTCTCAAAAAAAAACCTGGTGCTTCGTTACATTTCCAGCTCTACATTATATTATTCTTCTCAATGCCATTAACTGCAAACCAAATTGTATGCTGACCACACTAGCACTTTACTCTCTTTATGACATTTCTTATTATTGAAATGTTCTCCCTTCCCCATTCATTTGCTAGTGTCCTACCCATTCTTTAAAGCCCAGTTCTAACACCCCCTCTTCCATGATACTTTCTTTGTCACAGACTACTAGTAATGACTTTTTCTCTTTTTCTCTAAAGTAGCACATTCAAAGAATCATAAGATTTATAGCTAGAAGGGACTGTAAGGATTTGCTAAAACCTAGTTTATTTTACAAAGAAGTTAAGTGACTTGCCAACCAATCACACAATGGCAGAGCTGGGATTTAAACCCTTGATTCAAATTCTGTGTTTGTTAGTTTGTTTTCCACGAAAAGGAAGCTGCTTCTTCTCCATTTAGTTATATAATATTTCTCTGAAGAATTACATCATATGGCAGTGTTCAAAGCAGTCTTTGCATATCATCCAGAGTTATATTGGAAGATCCATGAGTACAGAAACCTCAAAAACTTTGCAAAATTCCTAGTACATAGCTCAAACAGAAGCCTGCATGTAATACGGGCTTAATAAAGGCTTATTGGACTGAGTTCAATTCAATTGAAACATACAATTATCATCATTCATCGAACAATGAAGAAATACATCCCTCAAGGGTGAGGATGGACTGAGATATAGGGTCATTTGTACTAAATGGTCCCCTAAAGACTAGGTATTTTGAGTATTTCCGTCACTTTTAAAGACTGATTTTCTCTCTCTACTATCAGCCTATCATTTCTTTTTTTTTTTTTTTTGGTAGGGCTTCCCCAGTAGTCTACTCCCTCTCTTGAGTCTTATCCCTCAAATGGTTTTCATCTACTTTTTCTTCCATTTCTCTTGTTTGCTTCTTTATCTTCCCTTCACTTGCCTCCCTTCCCTTCCCTTCTTTCTCTTCCCTTGCCCTGTCTGGTCTCCTCCCCTCCCCTCCCTTACCCTTCTTTTCCTTTCCCTAGCTTTATTTTGCCCTTGCTCCCACTTCTTTAAAACTAGGTAAACAGTGAGTAACAGAAACTGTTAGAATTGTGCATAAGATAATAGAAAGCAGGTTCTGAGTGAGAGCTAGTTTTACAGAGCAAACTCTATGAATTTGTGACAAATATTTCAGTCACAGAGCCTTTCCCCCTTCTTTTCCAGTTCTCATCTGTATTCCAGGTAGCTGAGTTTGCTGGAAGTTTGACCTCAAGATAAGTGGAGCTTTATTTTATATATGAAAAACTACATATCCTTTAAAAAAATATTTAAAGTTTGAAAAATATTTTACATATGGGCCACATGTAAAATAAGGTATATAAATTTTGTCATAAGAAAATTTGTCATGAGAAAAAAAAGAACCAAAGCCAGATACAAATATCATAAAATATTAATTAAAATCATTTAGGGCTACATTATTTTTCCTGTCAATAGCATTATAAATATGTAAATAATATAATTATGATGAAGCAGCAGCCCCCTTGGCAAGTCTTAGAAATAAATTATCTGTAAACACAGCTCAAGACAGAAGGTAATAACAGAATGTTCTGATGGATTTCAGTTGAACTGCTTAGAGCTAATCCTTAATTCAAGGAGAAAACCCAGGATATTCTTCATTTACCTATCTAGACTAACCAGGGGAGAAGAAGATCTCAAGCCAGTAGACTGGAATACCCCCCAAAGAATTGATTAGCATAAAAACAACAGCTGCTGCTGCTGCTGCTGCTACTACTACTACTACTACTACTACTACTACTACTACTACTAACTACAACAGAACAAAGGACAAGTTCGAGTCTTATGTTTTTAATAGGGAAATTTATAAAGAATAAAAATTGCAGGCAAGTATAATGGCAAATCTTTAGGTAATAATGCTCAGTTGATATTTTGACCAGATAGTTTAATTTGGTCAATAAACAAGCATTTATTAACTACTTTCTATGTTCCAGGCATTGTTCCAGAAAGTGGGAAAACAAAATTTAAAAAATAGTTTCCGATCTCAAAGAGATTACATGCAAGTTATAACATGCATAAATGTACACCTCCAAGAAAATGACAAAATTCACTCCACTCATTTCAGACTCTCTCCATGGCTTCTTTTGAGGTTTTCATGGCAAAGATGCTGGAGTGGTTTGTCATTTCCTTCTCTAGCTCATTTTACAGATGAGGAAACTGAGGCAAACAAGGTTAAGTGACTTGTGCATGGTCAAAAAGCTGAAAAGTCTCTAAGGTGACATGTGAACTCAGGTCTTCCTGATTCCAGACCCAGCACTCGATCCACTCTATCACCTAGCAGGCCTTTTTCCTCCAACAAAACAGAAAATATAGTATAGTAAGTAAAAGTATAAGGCAATTTTCAGGGTGGTAGCACTAGTGGGTATAAGGAAAGCCCTCATATAGAAGGTGCCTTTTGAATTGAACTTTGAGGGAATCTAGAGATTCTAAATTCTACATGGGCAGCTGCGTGGTTCAGAGGATAGAGTATCAGACCTGAAGTAAGACAGACCTAATTTCTTGGATTAAAATCCTGTCCAGACACTTACAGTTACTAGTGTAACTCTGGGAAAGTCACTTAACCCTATTTGACTCAGTTTCCCCTTCTGTAAAGTGAGCTGGAGAAGCAAATCATTTCAGTATCTTTGCCAAGAAAACCCCGAATGGGATCATGTACAGTCAAACATGACTGAAAAGTAACTGAACAACAGCAACTAAAAGATTCTAAGACATGGTGAGGAGAAGATGTACATTGTAGGTCTTGGGGGACAGGCTGTGCAAGGACAGAGATGGAATGTAATGCATGATGGGTATTCTGGTAATAAATAAAGACTTCACGCCAAATTCCATTAACACGTAGGTAAATTTGCTTTCCTTGGAGAATAAATTTCTATTCTAAGTAATACCAGCAAATTAAATACATCTTGTCTTGGAAATAAGAATACATAGTTAATATGGATAAATGGAAAGAATACTGATTCTAGAGTTAAAATCTGCCCTGAATGCTTGCTGCCCATGTGACCTTGGGCAAAAAAATTCATACTCACCAGCCTTGTTCTCTTAGACAATAAAGTGATGGGTCTCTGAGGTATCTTCTAGGTCTGGTACTATGATGCTATCATCTGATCTCCTGAATTTTAAATAGTGAGGGAATAAGCTTGTCCTGAGAGGCAACACAGTGCAATAGGTAAAGTATTGGTCATCCAGTCAGAAACACCTGAGTTTGAATCATACCTCCCATATTTCCTAGTTTCATGACCCTAAGAAATTCACTGCAGTCACTGTATCTGCTCCCTTCTCTTCATCTCTAAAATGACAGGTCTGAACTCAATGGTTCCTACAGTATCTCCTAGTGGAATCCATAATTTTATGAAACTCTTAGCATCTAAGTGAATTCATTTGTAAAATGAATATATTGGAAAGGATGTTACTTCCAGGTCCAGATCTTTGATCCTACATTTTTTATCAACTAATTTGTTAATAATTAGTGGAATAAAAGTTTCTTGAGAGAAAGCATGAGGCAGTGGATTGAAGAATGGAGCTTTGTCTTAGAGGCCCCAAATTTTATGGAAACTGACAATACTTGCACCCCTTTAATGACAGAGAAATGAGTAAGCTTACTACAGAGTTAGCAAAATTTATTGGCTACAGAAGTGGCCATGGAGTCAGGAAAAACATGTAAAAAGTCTGCCTCTGACAAATATTGGCTGAATGATCCTGGAAAATCCATTTTTCCTCAGTATTCAGCTTTCTAGCCTAAGCTAATCTGAATGTGTAGAGTAGATGGAGTCTTTGCCTAGAGGTCTTAAAACAAATTAGTTTACAAAACCTTCCTCTCCTTCAATTTTATTTTTAAAAAAATTATTAAATTTAAGTAAGTTTTTCAGAATAAGTGTTTTAACATTTGACTAAAATACTAAGCAATAAAGAGTTAAGGTATAAATGATTGATTCTAGAATAGTACTGTCTGGAATATCAGAGTTGGAAGAGAGATCATTTAGTCCAGCTCAAAACACTTACTGTTAAGTGGTTCTCCAGTTTCTTCTTACAGACTAGTGATGGGGATCTCACAAACCATTCATATCGGCAGTAGCATTGAGATCACCACAGGTAACTTGCTTTGAACATCTGGGTAACATAGAAACTCATCAATCTTCTGTTTTGCCCATTAGTCAAAACTTGAAGGTACCTAGGTGGCACAGTGGATAGGGTGCTGGGCCTAGGGACATGAAGACTTATCTTTGTGAATTTAAAACATGGCCTTAGACACTTATTAGTTTTGTGAAACTGGACAAGTCACTTAACCTTGTTTGCCTCAGAACTGGAGAAGGATATAGCAAACCACTCCAGTATCTTTGCCAACAAAATCCCAAATGGGGGTCACAGAGTTGCACATGACGGAAAAATGACTGAACAACAATAAAATGTTAGTTTCCTCAAAGAGAAGAATAGTTTTTAATGACATTGAATTCAATGGCAATTAACACTGGCAAGAATGGCAAGGAAACTCTATGAAATAACAAGAACACAGACTAAGGGAGAGAGTGAATTTCATTTCCTGCAGGTAATATGCTGTTACTGAATTTGATAGTTCTAAAGTGCCAGATTTGTTTCCATAACCATTTTCAGCAACTGAACAATTTGGAGATCTCTCTTTATAATATTAAGTACAGAAAATACTGAAGCATGGAAATTAAGTGGACTTAAATAGGTCATAACATGCCTTTAGTTGATTAGCTAATTATAGCTATTATGGCTAAACTTAATTTGAATATTTAGAAACTCAAAGAGAACCAGTAAGTAATTCAGTTATTCCTTATACATGAGTATTTTTTCCTTCCAAAGGTAGGTGTTTCTGCAGGCAATAACATTGGTGATACTAACCAGTTTTAGGAAATCAGTATCATGAATTTAGGCCTTATAGCAACCTTAGAGAACATTTAGTGCAAGGTTTCTTAACCTGGGATCTATTACATTAAAAAAAAAAATACAACTGGTTTTCAATAAAAACAAATCGTGGTTTTTTTTTTTAAATTCTATGTGTTTCATTTATTCTCTTAAAAGTATTATTTATAGAGGGACAAACAAGACAACCAAAGAGGTCCATGACACAAAAAAAGGTCAAGATCCATTGTTCTAAATCTCTAGCATATGACTCTGCAATCCAAAGTGATGGGTATGTGGGGATGTAAAATAACACTAAAGGCAAGTGACTAGACATGTGACCCAGGACACTGAAAGCAAGTATAAAGGAATGACATAGGGTGGAGAGTGAGTGGTTCAGGAAAAAAAAAGACCAGATATAGGACATAGATAATCATCAAAAAAGATATACAGAGGGAATAGTTAAAATACAAGTTAAAGGGGAAAACAGCTGGCATTATTAAAAATGTTGATCAGGGATGTATTTGATCTCAAATTGTGAATAAAGAAGTGGCAGAGGATGAGATTGCATAGCATAATATTTTCAATTTAACTAGGATTTATTAAACACTTCCTATATGCAAAGTAAGAGGCAAAATTGCATAGTTGATAGAAGGCTGACCTTGGAATAAAGAACATCTGAACTCAAGACATAACTCTGGCAATTACAATTGATGTGACCTTGGGGAAAGTATAGCCAAAGGAAAATCCTTGAACCTATACATTGGTGAGAGTTGTCAAATGGTCAACAGACATTAAACACCTGATGTGTGTCAGTCATTTCCTTAAATTCTAAGGATACAAAGGAGGGCAAAGAACAAAATCATGAAATTAAAATAAAGTCTCTTCTATCAATTATTTCATAGTTTAATGAGGGAGACAACATGCAAATAACCATATAGAAATAAGATGTAGAAATAATAAGCTGAAGATAATCTCAGAGAAAAGGCACTGATAATAAGGTTAACTGGAAAAAAAGCTACTAATAGAATGTAATATTGTAAGTGAGATTCAAAGGAAGCCAGGTAATCAAGTAAATGGAGCGAATTCTCCATCACAAAGAACAGCCAGGAAAATGCATGGATGTCCATCAGTGAGGGAATGACTGATAAAGTTGTGGTATATGATCTTGATGGAATACTACCATGCTACCAGAAATGATGAGTTTGGTGGCCTTAAAAAAAAAACCAAAACATTAGTAATGAAGAGCGAAATTAGCAGAACTAAGAGAAAGTTGTATATAGTAATAGCGATACAGTTTTAAGAACAATTTTGAGTGGATAAGTCATTTTGATTAGAAATTATATTATAAATATATAAGTATGTGTGTGTGTAATAAATACTCAAATCAACTACAAAGGCCACATGAAGGAATATGCTATCTGCATCCAGACAAAGATCTGATAAATAGAAGTATGTATAGAATGAGGAGTTGAAGATGACACCCAGGTTGGAAATTTAGATAACTGGGAAGATGTTGGTATCATCTACATTCACTGATGTGAATTATAGGAAGAATCAGTGACATGGGGATGGTGGAGATAATGTGATATGGAAGGAAGATGAGGAATTTCTACTCTGGGAAGTTCCCACCCTAGTGAAATCATAGGTGCTTCACCCTTGATCCCTCACCCAAACAAAGTTAAGATACTATGTTCCTGGGATAACAAAAATGCATTGGAATTATGTCATTGCCCACAAGGCATTTATGATCTATGAAGGGGTGATAAAAGAACAATGAGAAGAGCCAAAAGGTGCTATAGGAAAGCTTGAGAAGGAAGAGATTGCTTAAAGTTGAAGATGGCAAGTAAGGGCATGATGGACATTGAAATTTCTGAAGAGAGTATCTTAAAATAAAATTGGATTAGTCAGTTGGAGCCATATCTTAGAGTTCACATGACTAGTTAAGCTGTCCATATTTTATCTGGTACATAGTAGCTACTAAATACATCTTTGTTAATTGACTGATTGATTACCTACTTGGCAATAGGATCTAGTCAAAGATTTGGGCAAGAATTCAATATAACTACACGTTAGAAGAAAATGAAAGAAAATGTTTTAGGATGTAAACAATGGATGGGTTATAGATGAGTGTATCAGAAAGAAAAACAATAACTAGGAGGCTATTACAATAGTCCAGGTTAGAGGTGATATGGATGGGAGAGAGGTGGTAGATATAGAATTAAAGACCCTCTTAATTAATTAACTACAAGGGTGAGTGAGAGGCAAGGTTCAGAGGTTTCAAGCTCGGATAACCTGAAAAGTTGTTATTCCCATCAAAAGAAATAGGAAAACTGTAAGGAAGGGCAGATTTGAGGGGGGATGATCTGTACGGGATGTTGATTTGGTAGGGCTGCAGATGGTCAGCAAGCTGCCCAAAATGCAGGATTGTAGATTAAGAAGGAGATTAGGGCTGGCTATGAAGACATGAAATTCACCTACATGGAAGAGATCAATGAAGCCATGTGAATAGATGCAATTCACTGTAGTGGCAACCACGCTGGCATACCCAGGATGACTACTAACACAGGTTCTTAGATATGATTTTCTAAAGGAAAGCAACTTTAAAGGGGTCAAAACTCTTTTTTTTTTTTTAAATTACATTCACTAGTTCAGGGGAAAAGTCAGCACCTTGAACTTCAGAGAAAATACAAACAGAGAATAAAAGCAGAGAAATAAGGACCAACAGACAGGCTCTGCCTGCTGGAATCCACTATACACTTTCTATACACTATATACTTTATATTGAACAAGTCACTCAATGGGCAGAAGTAAGCAGGTAAGAGGAGAACCAGGAGAGAGAACAGACAAATAAAGAAGACAAAGGCAGAATAGAGTATTGAGCAGGATATGTTTTACAACAGCCACAAATGATAATGAATTTCAGGGAGGATGAGGACAAATAACACCACTGGATTAAGCACTTAAGAGTAATGGTGACCTTTGCTTCCATTCATTTCAATAAGCCCTTACTTAGCACCTGCTAAATATCAAGCATGATCCTGGAGACTCAGGATCAAAGGCAAAACTTACAAAATGTCCTGCTTTTCTAAAGAGGGAGAAGTTGGATAGAGAGGGATGGGGAAGGAGAGGACAAAAGAGAAGGGGGAGGTGAAGGGACAGAGGGTCTTGGAAAGGAAAAGGAAGGAAAGGGTTCCCTGCAGAGAAAAGTAGAATCAGATTAATGGAACAAATGGAAGGGTTGAGTTTGACCTTGGCAAGGACAAAAGACTTATCTGTTACTCTGAAAATGGAGTAAAGAGGGTAAGATGGATGGAGATATAGATGTGGCTATCAAGGTAGAGAGAAGGAAAGATGAATAGATTCTTAATAGTGTCTCAATATGTTTGGTAAATGATGGCAGGAGGTGGTAGGGGTGATATCTTCTGAGAGAGAAGAGTTTGTGTATAGGGAGGGGTGAATTAGGGATTTGAGGGTGAGGTGAATATTTTTGAGACCTATTGTGAGTGGTTTTATAGAGAGCCAATCAACGATAAATATACTGCCATGCTGTAGTGAGAGTCTGACTGATGTATGATTACATCATTTTTTAGTGGTTCTAGTTAGGACAATTTTGTTACTTTCATTAGCTGTTGACTTGGTAGTCACAGATAGTGGAGTTTGAGGGTTAGCAGGGCAGGAACAACAGAAAGACAAGAGGAGCAAGGAACTGACAGGTAAAAATATTATCCTGTTGAAATGACAAATGATCAGGGCAAAACTTGGCAGGAGATGATGTAAAGCCAGACAAAGAGTGCTGTTAGGAACTCTGGAATAATTGTGTCTAACTATCTCATTTTACAGATGAAGAAACCATAGGCTAAATGGCTTGGTCAAAGCTATATAGTTAATACATAGTGGAACTGGACTAAAATTCAGATTTTCTAACTTTTATTTGACCCTTTGCCATTCTTCCTCCATGTCTCAGCAAACCCAGCACTCTGTAAGAACACACAGGAGGTGCTCAATAAATGTTTGTTGGATTGAACTAGTTTCCCCCACACAAGGCAGGCAGATTCCATTTACACACATTTTGCTGTGTATCAGTGGTAATAATCATACAACTATAGACTTCTTCTGACTGCTGGAACATAGAAAAGAAAAAGTCAATTTTGTTGAAAGTATGAATGACTGGAAGAAGTTATGAAAAGGAATTTGGCTGTTGTACATGAAAGTAATGGAGGCTCAAGAGTTGAAAATAAAACATTACTCTGATGGAACAGACTGTCTATGGGTGTGATGGAGTAGCAACTAGAAGAGATTATGGAAAATATAGGTGAACTCTTTGACATTTTTCTTTAAACAAAAAAAAAAAGAGCTCATTCAAAACTAACAACCCAAATCACATCAACTTTTGCCAAGAAAGCCCAACAACTTCAGCACTATGAATTAAAATGATAAAATGGCTAAAACCTTATACAATTTCAGTACAAAAAAAAAATGCAAACCACATCCCTTTCTATAAAATATTTTAAACCAATGCAGTGAATTATTTTTTCTTTGGAAACTATCATATAGAAAGAAAGCATGGATCTCATATCCCATATATTTTAGAGAGTCTCCACATTAACTTGCCTCTGGAAATAAACATAGGAAACAATAATTATGTAAGCACTCAACAGAAAAGTCCCATGGGATCCAGTTTGTCTGTGGTTGGGTAAAAAACCCAGAGAATCTACAGGTAAATAAGGAGTAACACAGACACATACTAGACATGGGAGTATGGAGATTCAAACAAATGACGGAAAGCAACTAGCAATTTAAATACTCTCCTATATCTGAAATGCTAAAATCTCAGTTTGAGAACCTCAAAAAGGGCTTGGAGATGAAAGCTCCAAACTGAAGCTATAGCAAACTCTTTATGATAAGTAGTGATTTGTTTTACAGATGATCTGTGGAGCAAAAACATACCAGAAAAGATGTGCTGTATCTTCTTTCTGACTTGTGACATTTGAAACTAATAAAAAATGAATCTCCTTGACAAAAACATTACAGAACCTCATATTATAACCCACTAGATAATTGTAAGTTGTATCTTTCCAATGGTGTAAAAAAACCACTTCACAATAACCCAGGTATTTGCTACCAATGGATAAATAAATGATTTACATTACAGGTAAGAAAGACAAACTAGGAATGTCCATTATAGCATCACTCAAAGGCATCTAGAAATCATGTCTTTTATATTTCATAAAATAAATTTTATTAAGTGGATTGGGAAATTAGATTCCAGGGCATTCTATATTGATTTATTATCTTCCATAACCAGCTTATGCAGTGCATACAAAGCTTCAGAAGATTAAAATTGATAACAACTGCAGTTAAGAACCAGCTATGAAGTTCAAGTATTAAATGGATTTTTAGATTAATGGAAATGGTGTGAAACTGAAAATTTATGAAGCTTATTCATTAAACTTCTGCATGCCCTTTATCACTGTTTTTCACACTAAAAAAAAACAAAAAACAAAAAACCAAAACCCTCAACTAAATAAAATAATAGCAAAGTTTCTTCCTTCACATTTCTAAAATGAGTTGCCTTCAGTCCTAGTACCATGTTGATGCCTTTGTTAACAAGGGCATGTAAATCTGCTGAGGGCAATTGTGCATACTGAAGTATATGACTTAATGTCAATTGTAAGCTTAAAATGGAATTCCCTTCTGCCCATGAAATGAAAACACAAATATATCAAGAGAGCAGTGAGATAATCATGACTCCAATGGACCATCAGAAAAAGGGAAGTTGTGGGTATTCAAGGCAATAAGGAGGGAGGGTAGTAATGATAAGAATAAGAATAAGTGCCACTTACATGATAATTCTTGGTTTTTACAAAGTTGGATTACGTGAATTGCTTTATTTGATCCTCATTAAAAAAAAAGTCAGGTAGGAAATGCAGGTATGGTTATTTCCATTTTACAGATGTGGAAAATGAAGCTAAAATAAAGAAAATGATTGCCACTAGCAATAAAGTGGTAGAACTGGAATTCTAAGCCTCAGATATTCAGACATGTACTAAAAGTCATAGAAGATCCTAGAGAACCTCCCCTTTGCTTATTTTAGAAATGAGGGAACTGAGGGCCAGAAACATCACACATGTGACTGAGTTAGGATTCAAATCCATGTCCAGAGCTCTGACCACCTTTCACCTCAGGTCAGTATTTTTTTCACTATGGAGAAAATTCTGCTTGAACATTTTGCTCACATTCCCTGATCTAATAAGGTACATCTTAGCCTTGATGCATTTGTCCTATCTCTTCGTCTGAGAATGAACTCCTTCCTGCTGAAATTTTATCTTCCTTCAGGTCCTGGCTCCTGTTTCAAGTCTTAAATGCAGCTTTTTTTGAGCTGCCCAGGTAAGAGATCTCTCCTTTTTCATGTTTTCTTACAATACTTTGTTTCTCTCCTTTACTATTATCACACTCAACACTATATTTTATTTACTTAAATTCATTTTCTGAGTAATTAGGTGATGCAGTGATAGAGCACCAGGCTTGGAGTCAGGAAGACTCATAGTCATGAGTTGAAATCTAGCCTCATTAGCTGTGTGACCCTAGGCAAGTCATTTAACCCTGTTTGCCTCAGATCCTCATTCATAAAATGATCTAGAGAAGGAAATGACAAACCATTCCAGCTTCTTTGCCAAGAAAACTCCAAATAGGGTCATGAGAAGTTGGATATGACTGAAAAATAACTGAACAACTGATAATATTTTCTACTATCCTCAACATTTTTAGACTGTAAATTTCTTGAGGGCAAAGCCTATTTCATTATCTTAAGAGCCCCAATGTTGTTTAGCCTCACACAGAAAAGTCTCTTACGTGTTTATCAAATGGAAAAGAAAAGTAAGAAGTATAAAAACAGCCTCAACTAACCAAAAATAGGACCAAAAGAAGGGAATAAATAAAACAAATGGAAAATGATAAAGAGATGGTGGAGATGGTTGAAATTCAGCAAAACTAGCTTTGTCTTGCTTCAAAAACATCCTAAAAAAGTAATCTTAAAAATGGCTTTGCATACCACAGCAAATCAGCCCCCAAACGTTCTTGCAAGCAAAGCTAAGAGCTTGTCAGCCTTTGCATTGTAAACCTGTATTATCTGGAGTTTATAACTTGGCCATAAAACTCAGACTGGAACTAGGCATAATAAACCCTTTTGACAACGTAACATATTTTTAGTGTATGTAGACGGGATTATGTTTCAACAAGGCTTTTAAGGTGCTAAGAATATAATGTTTTGAGGCCCAGATCCAATGGAATTTTTGTGTGCATTTGAAATGCATTAAAACAAAAGGACTGGCTATTTCTAAACTTGCTTAGCATTAAAAACAAAACAAAACAAAACATATTTACAATTTAAGACCAGTCTGTTACTCCTACACATACTGTGACCAGAATTGTTCTTCACCCAGTAAAAGGTTGGTTAATGAATGCATGGACCCTGGATTCTGTCTTGTGATATAATCATGTCATAAACTTTAAAAGAAATATGATATTTTCTTCCAGGGTGCAAGATTTAATTAGCATGGGTTCCCCCTCTATAACTTACTAGATACTCTTCATGAGGTCTTCTAAAGAAAAAAAAAATCGTCACATGGTTGCCAGCTCTCTCGTGAAGAGTCTGTCTGAATTTCGTTAGTCTGGTCTAATGCTAAAAAAAAAAATTCTACTATCATAAGTCCCTTCTCTGACATTTAGTACCCACAAGACCTTGGGCATGAAAGTAGGACTTCTGAAGAGAATGTATCTTTTTAACGGGGGGGAAAGGGGAACAGTGAAATCAAAAGAGAATCTTTTCCCCAATTTATTACCCTTTGCTATATTTTTTTATGATGTAAAATTCACTCAAAGGATTTTCATTTGTCTGTCTTAGGCTGAGTTAATAGACTATACTCTTAATGAGGAAGCTTACAGTGCTCCCCCAAGCTCAAAGTAGAGAATTATCCTATCTCTGATTCAATACTTACGTATATATCAACTATTTCCAAAGGCTATGGGGGAGGATTTAGTTGATGTGATTCTTTGACCTTCACTCTGCTTTAATCCCTTTGCCCATAACCACAATTATACTTTGCAAATTTTCTACCATCCTAGATAACCTGTATAATCTACTGTATCATCCATTTTTGAAAAATAAGCATATTGTACAATATAAAATATAAGGTTTAGTAACAGGTTCAAATATGGTCTCTTACCAGACTTACCATATGTGTCCATAGGAAAATCTTTTAAGATCTCGGGGCCTGAGGCAGAGCCAAGATGACAGAGTTAGAAGCACAAACTTGGTGTGAGCTTCCTCTCTAATCACTTCTAATACATGTAAAAAAAATGACTCTAAACAAACTTTAGAGCTACAGAACCCACATAGTGACAGAGAGGAACAAATCTCCCACTGAAGGAAGCCTGACAGATAGACAGGAAGGGCCTATCTATCTATTTATATGAGCTGGGAGCTAAGTAAAGTTCTGTGTGAGAGAGTTCTGGCCTTAGTGTGGCCCCAACCAGCAGCAGCCAGGGCAGACTTCAGGAGAGTGAATCACCAGCAACTGTGGTGGTTTCCAGATGTTTCAACCCATTAATGCCAAAGATAAAGTAAAAGGACAGAAGAGTGTGGTTTGGCCCCTGCCCCTGGGCAAGAAGCAGCAGAAGCATGATGGCTGTGCCATGTGGCTGCCTCAGGAGGTCCTGGCCTCTAGACTGTAGGGGGACCAAGCAACCATTCAGAGAGTAATCACTCTTGTTTTAACCTGCTTGGATCTGGACCACGGTCTTGGGTGGTAGTGTGTGGCCAGTGAGCCAGAGCTTGTAGGGGCTGTAGAGATAGCCCCGTCCCTATAGCTCCAGCAACTGTAAAAATCCCAGTGATTTCGGACAAAGCTCTCTCCATTCCAGAAGCAGAGTTCTACCATGGCAAAGAGCTCGAGGGTCAAGTAATTGGCTGGCAATATGAGCAAGCACAGGAAGCACAAACAGATCATAGAATCCTTTTTGGGGGGACAAAAAGGATCAAGCCATGGAGTGGGAGGAAGACTGTGAAGTCAGAACTCCTGCATCAAAAGCCTCCAGGTTACAGGCCATGGAGGAGCTCAAGAAGGATTGTGAAAATCAAGTAAGAGAAGCAGAGGAAAATTGGGAAGAGAAATGAGAATGATGCAAGAAAATCATAAAAAGTGAGTCAACAGTCTGCTAAAGGAGACCCAAAAATACACAGA
The DNA here is from genome assembly GCA_028646515.1 of Pseudochirops corinnae. Taxonomy (NCBI): domain Eukaryota; kingdom Metazoa; phylum Chordata; class Mammalia; order Diprotodontia; family Pseudocheiridae; genus Pseudochirops; species Pseudochirops corinnae. The sequence goes on along the minus strand of CM053592.1, from coordinate 43,999,482 downwards.
AGAAAATAACACCTTAAACAATGGACTAACTCAAATGGCAAAAGAGGTCCAAAAAGCCAATGAGAAGAAGGATGCCTTAAAAAGCTGAATTTGCCAGATAGAAAAAGAATTTCAAAAACTCACTGAGGAGAATAAATCCTTCAAAATTAGATTGGAGCAATTGGAAGCTAATGACTTTATGAGAAATCAAGATACCATTAAACAGATTCAAACAAATGAAAAAAATAGGAGGCAATGTGAAATATCTCATTGGAAAAGCCACTGACCTGGAAAACAGACAGGAGAAATAGTTTAAAAATTATTGGACTACCTGAAAGCCAGGATCAAAAAAATAGCCTAGACACCATATTTGAAGAAATTCTCAAGGAAAACTCTCTTGATATTCTAGAACCAGAGGACAAAATAGAAATTGAAAGAATTCACCAATCGCCTCTCGACAAAGATCCCAAAAAGAAAACTCCTAGGACTATTATAGCCAAAATCCAGAGTTCCCAGGTCAAGGAAAAATACTGCAAGCAGTCAGGAAGAAACAATTTGAGTATTGTGGAAATACAATCAGAATAACACAAGACCTAGCAGCTCCTACATTAAGCGATTTAAGGGCTTGGGATATGATATTCTGGAGGTCAAAGGAGCTAGAAATAAAACCAAGAAATCCATCTTGCCCTACTAGAAAGTTAGGAGGGTGATGGGGGAGGATATAAGAGAGAGCATATTGGGGGAGGGAGTATTCAATAGGCTTACTATTTCGGGGTGGGGAGTAGGGGAAAGACGGGGAGAAAAAAATGTAACTCAAAATCTTGTGGAAATGAATGTTGAAAACTAAAAATAAATGAAAAAAAAAAACAAGTTAAAAAAAAAAAGATCTCAGTGCCTTAGTAACCTTGATGAGACTCTAAGTTTCCAGTGTGTTGATGATCTACATTGGCAGGTGGAGTATCCACTTGTTAAACTCCAAACAATGATGAAATCCCAGATCTGCTCCTACTACTCCCCATTAAAAACCAACCAACCAACAAACAAAAATGTGTTTGTGATGCTGACCTGTCTCCTCCATGCTTCTTCCAGCAAAGCAATCACAATGTCTTGTTAGCTCTATGTTCTCTGTGTTACTGGCCATAAGTCCAGTTTAGTATCAAATCACTTGTGCTTGATTACAGACGCACAATATTATTATGCAGTTTTTAGTAGTGAGTTTTTCTCCTTAATTATGTTTTGCTTAGGATCACACACACAAAAAAAATGTCAATAATGCAAGTGCTATATTGTGGTATAAATTTGACATGACACTATAAATTGTTTTTTTTTTGGAATATTTTAATAAAATTTTATTAGTATCTATATTTTCTTATCACCAACATTTAGTAGTGTATCTTTCCTTCTTAATTTTCTCAGAAAAAATCAGAAAGTCATTCCTGTTAACAAAGTATAAAAACCAAAGGAAAAAATCAATAAAATGAATAAAATAATATAAAATAATAATATAAAAAATAAAATTAGCCAACATATAAAAAAAATGATAGTATACTCAGAGTTCCACATCTATAGTCTACTAACTCTACAAAGAAGTAATCGAGATGCCTTTTAATATCTCTTTTTGAGGGACACACTTGGTCATTACAATTGCACAGCATTTGGTTTTGATTCTTTTGTCATTCTTTCCATTTACATTCAATTCTTGTCAGTCTTCCTGTGCTCCCATCTATTCTCAGATGCAACATTTCTTCTGGTACAGCAATCCTCCATTATATTCATGTGCTACAATTTATTTAACCATTCCTCAGTCCATGGGCATTTATATACTTTCCTGCCCTTTGCTAATACAGAAAGCTATGCTGTATATATGAGGCCTTGCCTTGAATCTCTCGCCTCCTTAACGTATTATACTTAGCAATGGATTCTCTGTATCAAAAGGCATAGACATTTTCATCACTTTCTATGAACCTAAAACTTTCAATAGATAAAAGAGAGGTAATTGTACATTTACTATTTCACAAAAGCTCTCTCAAAGCATCCCATTAATTTGCAAAGTACTGCTGAGAGTTCAGGACAAAATTACAACCTTTAGATGAGGGATGGTATGTTGGTTATATATAGCTACATTTAAAAGTTAGAATTAAAACTTGCTTTTACCTGAAATAGCTACATAACCTATGCAAATTAAATTAACTTTTATGTTATGAGGAATATGTCCATCGACAAAGTAGTACAGAGTACCGAAATAATGCAACAGCTAATTCCAAAAAATTATCTGTACACTGTAATTCCCATTTAAAAAGTAGAATTGCTTTGAATCTCTCCTTCGCATTTTTATAAAGGAGCCTGGATATCCATTACTACAGTCAAGTGGAGAATATATTCTACATAAAAATAATGTGTATGTATACACAAATAATTACTACAAAAAATTGTTTGCCTCAATTATTCAATATGGATATTTTTTTGTCTATGAATTTCAGCTCGCCAATTAAGTTCCACGAATTAAGGAATGATGACGTATAGGTACTAAGTCCCCAAAATAAATACGAAATGTATTGCAGAAAATACGAAAAGAACAAAATTAAATAACAAACATATCACAGAGAATACAAACATATCAATGATTGAGGGGAACATAACAAATTTTAAAATAATCATGACACCATATTAATTACAAGGAAATAAGTAAACAATGTTTTGTACAATCATCTCAAGAGAAAAGAACTGTCATTATGAGGAAGAGATAATCCTTCAAGATTTGGCATTTAGCTGTCATCTTCATTTTATTAAATATGGACCTGGATATTGTGTATAGAGACTTATGTTACTTATTAAAGGAAATAATAGATTAATTTTAGTAAATTATCTGCTCTGGCATTGTCAAGGAATGCATTTCTGATTAATCAAATAGTACATACTGTTTATTAAATATTATATATATGAATAACTTTATAATACTTCAAAAGTTCATAATTTTGTTGATATAAATACCAACATTTCCTAACACTGACGGAAATCATGTACAATCCATAATTTATAACTGTTAGAGGTACTAGCTCAGCTATTTGTGTGGGACACTCAGTATTTCAAGTGCCATTCAAGCCCATATAAAAAAAAGAATCATACTAGCAAAATGTGAAATGTGACCATAAATGGAAAACAAATACAAAAACTGATAGACTATTGTTGCAATAATCAGTATTATTATAGTCTAATTAATATTATTAAAGTAAAAAATATCCTTTACAAGCACCTGGTAGCAGGGGAATAATTAATATTTCTTATTAAGTGAGGTGTAGGCTTTTTAAAGTTGGAAGATCAGTAAGAAGACCAGTTTTTTTAAGCTAATAAAGTTGTCATCTTTCATGAAGAAAAAACATTTTTGTGTGCAAAAATAAAGAAAGACCGACTCATAAAATGACAGAAAAACAAAGCTCCTGCTGAAGGCAGCATGGCAGGTGGACAGGTAGGGCTCATCTCAGCATGCTGGGAGCTGAGCCCAGTCTGGCCTGAAACCTAGGCATCAGCACCAGGGCAGCCAGGACAAGCCACGGCTGGAGCACTCGGGAGAATGGATCACCAGCATCTGTGGCAGTTTCCAGAATTATCAACCCATAAAACACAAGGACTAAGTGAAAGGTCAGTGGAACTTGGCTAAATTTGGGGGAAAGAAGCGGGTCCACAGGTCTGCTCCTAAGGCAAGAAAGCACCAGAAGTGGTAGCCCTGTAGCTATTTCCACGTGACTGCTTCAGAGCTCCCAGCCTGCAGATTGCAGGGGGGCCAAGCAATCATTCAGAGGCTAAGTGTTCTTGCCTTAAGCTGCTTGGATTCGGATCATGGTCCTGGGTGGTGGTCCTGAGGTGCGTGACCAGTGAGCCAAAGCTGGTGGGGTCTGCAGAGATGGCAGCCTCCTAATAGCTCCAGCAGCTGGGAAAATCCCAGTGATTTGGGACAAAGCTCTCCCCTCTGAAAGCAGAGTTCTACTGAGCCCAAAATTCAAGTAACTGACTGGCAACATCAGGAGGCAACAGAAGGAAAGCAAGAACAGCAACCCAACTTTTGGTTCCTCTTTTGGGGACAAAAAGGTTCAAAGCATGGAATGGGAAGAAGACAACACAGTCAGAACTCTCACACCAAAAGCTTCTAAGAAAATTGTAGACTGATGACAAGCCATAGAGGAGCTTGAGAAGGATTTTGAAAACCAAATAAGAGAAGTGGAGGAAAAATTGGGAAGAGAAATGAGAATAATGCAAGAAAATCATGGAAAGAGAGTCAACAACCTGACTGAAAAAAATAACATCTTAAAAAACAGATTAACTGAAATGGTGAAAGAGGCCCAAAAAGCCAATGAAGAGAAGAATGCCTTAAAAAGCCAAATTTTCCAGAT
>CM053592.1:43938064-43994615 GCA_028646515.1 Pseudochirops corinnae | reverse complement strand
ATAATGTTCCAGGGGAAAATATGGTCATTCAATGAGGTGGAGGACTTTCAAACATTCTTGCTGAAAAAAACTAGAACTGAATAGAAAATTTGACATTCAAATACAAGAAGCATGAGAAGGTAAACATGGAAAAGGATTCATAAGAAACTTCTCAAAGTTGAACTATTTACATGTCAACATGGAAAAATGACAATTGTAACTTATGAAACTTTTCTCAGTGTGAGGATAGGTGAAGGGAATATAAAAGTATATATGTATACATACACATATGTATAGTATATAAGAGGGTATATATGCATAGGAATACTTATGTGAGTATGTGTATGTATGTGTAGATAGAGGGCACAGGATCAAATGAATAGGAAAAGATGATATTTTAAAAGGTGTAATTGAGAGGTGAGAGAGGAATAGAATGAGAAGAGACAGGGAGAGACAGAATAGGGTTTTTCATCTCATATAGAAGAGGCAAGGGATAACTGTTACAATGGAGTGGAAGAACAGGAAGGCAAAAGGGACTGGGTTAACCTTACTACCACTGAATTTGGCTTAGGGAAGGAATGAAACAATCTAAATTGGTTATCTTGGCCTATAGGAGAGTATGGGGGATGGGGTTGAGAGGGGAGAGGATGGAGGGGAGGGCAGTTTGGAGGGCAGGGTTGTTAGAAGCACACACTTCTGTAAAGGGACAGGGACAAAGTAGATAATAGGACAAGTGGGGGGGTGGAATAGGAAGGAGGGAAACATAGTCAGTCTTTCATAATATGTCCATTGTGGAGATGTTCTGCATAACTACACATGTACGGCCTGTATTGAATTGCTTGTCTTTCCAGTGGGGGTGGGTGATAAGGGAGGAAAGGAAAGAATCTAAAATTTAAAGTTCTAAAATCAAATGTTAAAAAAATATATATGTATATATATAATTATAATTATTATTATTATTATTTCCATGCAACTGGGTAATAAGACATACAGGCACTGGGGTAGGCAGATCCATCTTGCCCTACCATAAAGTCAGAGGGGGAATGGGGGAAGATATAGGAGAGAGCAGATTGGTGAAGGGGTTATACAGTGGGATTGCTGTTTTGGAGTGGTAGGTAGAGGAAAGATGGGGAGAAAATGTGTAACTCAAAATCCTGTGTAAATGAATGATGTAAACTAAAAATAAACAAAAGTTTAAAAAAGGAAAGAAAAAAAAAGAAAAAAGAAACTTCCTAGAAATTAGAATGGACCAAATAAAAAGTAATGACTCTAGAAGACAATAAAAATTCTTTAAACAAAGTAAAAAAAAGAGAATATAGAGAAAAACATGTCATTTCATATAAAATCAACTGAAAATAGATCACCTAAAGAAGCAAGAATCATTAAATTATCAGAAATCTATGATTAAAAAAATAATTTGAAGATCATATTTCAAGAAAAAACATTTTTTTAATGTACGGCCATAGTAGAACAAGAATGCAACATTAAATCTCCACCTGAAATAATGACAATTCTCAGAAATGAGAACTAAAATCCAGAGCTTCCTGACAAAAGGGAACATATCATAAATCCACGGAAAGAAAGAATTCCAATATCAAAGAACTATTATTAGGATGTCACAAGATTTAGCCATTATCACTTGGAGGAAGCAAAGAACATGCAATGAGATATTACAAATGACAATAGACAAAGATCTACAACCAAGAAAAACTTAACAGAAAATAGTATACAATCCTATAAGAAAAAAATGGACCTAGGAGACTTTCAGTGGTTCATGAGGAGAAAAAAATAAAACTTTGAAATTAAAATATGGGAACCCTAAAAAAACAGGGGGGGGGGCGGGTCAGAAAGAACTTTATAAGAAATTGTGACATTTTTTTTAAATTTTCTGACTGACTAAGGTACACAATTTGATTATGAACTGCTTACATTGAAATAGGGAAGCTTTTGTTAAAAGAGTTCTTTCAGAACAGAAATATTGGCATCAGTGGAAGTGGAACTGTCTAAACTGAACCAAAAATATGTGCCCCTATAATTGGTCTCAACTCCCAGAAAAAAGAACAACCTCTCAATTTGGCAGTAGGAAGTGAATCCTCTTTCAGATAAAAGCTGAATAACCAGAAAGACAATCTCCTACCAAGAAATTAAAGCTACTGTAGCTGACTTCTGCCCTTTAAAAGAAAAAAGAAAACAATTTTTCCTGAGTCTGAGGTTAAATGCCATTTAATGTCAGTCTTCAACTGACCAGTATAAAATAATGAAAAGAGAACTCACTCTAAAGTCTGCAAAGTACTTTCCCTAGAAAATTCTTGTAAAGTACGTGGTTTTAATATGATTATGTTCATTTTATATGTAAACAAACTAGGCCTCAGAAACAGCAAGATAATTTCCCCAGTGTCATACAACTAGCAAATGTCCCTTCAGAATTTTAATATATTCAGGAACAGGAGAACAATTTATATAAAGAAAGCAGTGATGTAAAAAAATAAAAATTACAAAAAATCTTTGAGATCCTTAATAACTTTTATCAATGAAATGACCAACTATATCTCCAGGTAATCTACAGTGAATCATATTACTACTCATTTCATAATAAATGATTGACACAAGATAGAGAGACATACTTTTGAGCATTACCCATGTAGATAAAATTTGCTTGATTATGCCTTCCTTCCTTCTTTCCTTCCTTCCTTCTCTCCTTCCTTCCTTCCTCCCTCCCTCCTTCCTTCTTTTTCCTTTTTTTCCTTCCTTCCTTTCTTCCAGAAATAGTCTCTGTCCTCAATTTGTCAGAGGAGATAAGTGCACATATAATTGTATTAAAATAAATATACATATACATGTGCATACATGTAAATAAATTAAAGGTCATTTGTAGAGGTGAGGAAAAGCATAAGAACTCGAAGGGTCGGGAAAGGCCTCACACAGAGGTTGGTATTTGAACTTATTTTTAAAAGAAACTAGGCTTGGGGAGACTAGGTGGTGCATTGAATAGAGTACTGGTCCTGGAGTCAGGAGGACCTGACTTGAAATCCAGCCTCAGACACTTAACACAAAACTAACTGTGTGACCTTGGGCAAGTCACTTAACCCCAGTTGCCCTACCTTCCCCCCTCCAAAAAGCAAAAGAAAGAAAGAAGGAAAGGAAAGAAGGAAGGAAGGAAGGAAGGAAAAAAAAAGAAAGAAGGAAAGGAAGGAAGGAAGAAAGAAAATTAGGCTTTCTCAGAGGTAGATATGAAGAAAAAGTACATTCTAGGCATGTGGGAAGGCACAGCCTGTGCAAAGGTACAATGATAGGAGATGGGATATTGTGTGAAAAATGACCAAAAAACCTTTATGGAGCATAGAAGGAATGAGCATGGGGATGAAAAGGTAGGATCAGGATGAGTTGTGAAGAGCTTTAAATCCCAGAGTAATTTTAATTTTATCCTAGAACTAAAAATAAGTTATTGGAGTTGGCAGGGGGATATTGGGACATAGAATGACATGATAAGATCTGTGTTTTCAAAATATAATTTTGGCAGGTATATAAAGGACAGATTGGTGAAGGGAGAGGTTTGAGACAGTAAAACCAATGAGAGCTTGAAGTAATTTTTGAGATCATCTAGTAAACATTCTCATTCATAAGTGAGACTATTGAGTCATGGAGAAACTCATTATCACATAGTTCATTAGTGGTAGACCTGGGGCTAGAATACAAAACTCTTCACCTCTTCTTCTGTTCTCTTAGAATTACTCATAGCATCAAGAGGAAGAGACTTTAGAGATTATCTACCTTATGTCCTAATGATTTTTTTTTCAAATGTGAAAAGTAGAATCCAAAGAGGTGAAGTGATTTGTCCAAAGCTACTAGGTGGCAAGAGTGTTGGATCTGGAGTTAGGAAAACTCATCTTTCTAAATTCAAATCTGACATCAGTTTACTCCTCTATAAAGTGAGCCAGAGAAGGAAATGGCAAACCACTCTATTATCTTTGCCAAGAAAACCCCAAAAAGGGTCATGAAGAGTAAGACACAACTGAAAAATGCCTGAACACAATACCCCTAGTAAGTAGTATGCCTAAGATATAAGCGAAGATCCTCTGACCCTAAAAGCCCTCTCTCTATCCCACTAACCCACATCATTGCTTGTCTAGTAATCAGTGTTGTTGTTTTTTTTTTTTTTTGTTAGAGAATGTAATATTTTAGTTGGGTTTTTAAAAATAGGTAGAATATAGGAAAAGGGTCATTTCAGACTGGAGGGAGGGCTGAAGGGCCATTATCAGGAGCTACAGTAAAATCATGAGAATAGTATATTCCAGGAAAGATTAAGAAAAAGGCTTATATGGAATGGAGTGTTCACTCTAAGCAGCAGTATTTGGTACAAACCCAGCATCCCACTGTCATAACTAACCTGGATAAATTGAGTATGCAAGGTGGAACAAACTGTGGAGGACCTCAACTTGATCTTTTCAGCAATGGGGAGCCATTAAAGGCTCTTGAGCAAAGGAGTAATACAGTGAACCTAATGTTTAGGAATATTAATCTGATGTTAATATGCAGTTAAGCAGTAGCAATAGGGTATTACTACAGGGTATACTAGACAAGGAATATTCATGTTTATTGTGTTCACCTTTATGCCAGCACATGGGAATTTTTAGGACAAGCTCAGTAAGGCTAGACTCCGTCTCCATGTTCCCATTACTGCTGTCATTATTAGTTTTCATAACAACTCTAGATTCTACAAAGAGGCTGTCACCCACTTTAAGTTTTACATTGTTGGAAACTTGCAAGAATGTCAGAATATTGACTTTGAAATTTAAAAAATCAAGAGAAATTGAAATAAATGACTAGAAAAATTTGCTGATGCCAAGGACTTCATACCCAGACATTGTTTCTTCTAGCCTTTTTCTGATATAAGGAAGGTGTGAGACACTGTGTTAATGTTACTAACTATAATTCTACCTGTCAGTCCACGTTAGCAAATGAGAACCCATTTTTTTCCCTGACAGTTAAATGTGTTTCCTTCCTGTTCTAAGTATATGTTCCAGTTTAGCTTTTTTTTTCTTTAGCCTTTGGCAAACCCTAATGTTGAAATATAGATAACTTTTGGAAGAAAATATGTCATCTTCTTGCCTTGTAATTACACTGTAGGTAGTCTTTCTTTAGTTACACATTTTGTTTATGACATTTCCAGCACATATGAACCTAGAGAATAAAACTGGAGGAAGGGGGAGGAGGGCACAACTTATTAAAAGCCATTTATTTAGTGTAGATAATATTTTTTGAGTTTGAAGTTGAATTTTAATTGGGTTTACTAATAATAAATACGATCTGGGCTGGTTTGGTGCTATGGTATGACTGTTTCATTATTTTTGGTCTCTCAAGGAGCCAATTTCAATTCTTTTAAAGTTGTATTAATATTGCTAGTTACATTAATTATGATTTTAAATTAAACAGCGATGAAAAAAATGTTATCTCCAGGACAAGTTTATAATTAATATCTTCATCTGACTATACATACAGTGGTTTAGTCTCTACTGGGATCACTTTTGTCCAAATAAATCATCACCATATTCATAACAGTTATTTCTAGAAATGTGAAGTGAATCTTTCCTCCCAAAATTGAGGGGGGGGGTCAACAATTTTAGAAAATAATAGCACTAAATGGAATTTTTTATACCAAATACCCCTCCCACCCACTGAAACCTTATTGTCATATCTCTAGTATTCATTCACTTAGATTGAACTTTAAAGTTTGCCAAACAATCTCCTCCCAAAACACCTGTGAGGAAGGGAGTGTAATTATTTCCATTTTCCAGGTGAGGAAAAAGCCTCAGAGATGAGACTTGACTGGTATCACCCAGATAATATCACAGGCACAACTCAGAGTCAAGTATTTTATTTACTGAGTGCTAATGTCTCAGATTTCATTCTATTTTCTCCTTTAAAAGATTTACTTTATTGAACTTTTGGGTTGTTTTTATTCCACCTTTATTTTAGGATAGATCCTTCTCCCCTCCCTTGTACACTATGCTCACCCATGTTACAAATCTTACAAGGGAAAAGAAAGAGGAAAAAACCAATTTAATTAAACCAATCTAAACACTAACCATCCTGGACAGTATCAACAGCATTCCCATATTCACTGCTTTCAAGTCTCATGTATAGAGATAACTTCCACTCTTAAAAAAAAGGGAAATCATTTCCCTAAGAGTGTATGTATATAAACTCAAAGTCACCAATAAAGAAATTTAGTGCCAAAGAAGACATTATTGTCAATACTTTACATTGACTGATAAACTTTGTAGCTTACAAATCCCTTTGCCAAAATGCCAGTTAAAATGCCTTAAACAATTCTAAATGCAAAAATTTTATATTAAAAGAGATTAGAAAATGATTAATCCTTTTACAAAATGGCTCACTGCAAGCCTCTTCTACAAGTCTCTAGTATATTTAAATTATTATTTAATTTACACAAATTCTGTTCATTCAGGCATACCAATTTTCTCTAAAGAAATAATGTGGCATAACAAAAATTTTCTCCCCAGAATCAGAACCACGATAAAACATCCTCATTACTGAATATGGATTATAGAGATCAGAGCTGGAAGAGGTCTTCCTGGTCAGCAAATCCAAATGCCTCATTTTTCAGATGAAGAAATCTAGGAGCAGACAAGGTAAGTGATAAAGAAGATATAGAAAGGAAGTAGCAGAGACAAGATTCAAGTCAAGGTTTTATGCTGGTTCTCCTCATTTTTAAAAAATCATCCCATAGCTGGCACTGTGGTTGGGAAAAAGAGCAAATTAAAATCACTGAGATGTGAAATACCAGCTGAAGATAACACCATCTTTACTAAGTGAAAAATATTCCTGGCATCCATTTTATATAGAAACAAAGATCTGATTTTCATACAAGATAAAAAAAAGCAAAGTTAAGGAATACACTGTTATTGATCAGACTACAAAGTCCCTTACAGGGTATAGATGATGTTTATTTGTGAATGTATATCTTTATTTCTAGCAAAATGGCATGTCCCAGCATGGTCCCTGCACATAGCTTTGAACTGTCACCAAGTCAACAAGAATTGGAATCCTAAAACTCATGCTGCTATAGTCTAGAATCTAGATGGAGTTAATTCATATAAGTAGAATATCAAACTATGTATATTTTTTACTTTGTACCTTTTCAGTGAGAATAAGGGTAAAATCTAGGGTTCAACAATGTGTCGGGAATGGGTAGGGTCAGTTACTGAATGAAGAAATTAAATTTATAGGGATTAAAGTCACGATTTTTTAATGTTTACATACACATGTGCATAAGAGCTGTACATATCTAAAATATATATGACAATCTTATATGTGTAATATATATGCATATATATGTATGTGTGTATGTATTTATATATGAAGTTCTTATATATGTATATATCATATTTTTATTTATATGACTACATTATGAGGTTCTTATTCCTTTCTCCTTCAGCAAACATATAATTCAATTCAACAAACATTTACTAAGTGACTCCTCTGTGCTTTCTATTCCCTATCTCTTCCTTTTCCATTTCTCTCTACACAACAAGAGAGATGCCAAGGAAGTTCCAGACCGATCAGGAAGCAAAACTATTGCCCATTCTTAGGAAGCACACATCATTAACCTCACAGACTAAAAGCACCCTGGGTATTTGGACAGATCATCAAATTCAAGCCTTTTAGAAATGTTATTTTGTGGAATGTTCATCTTTCACAGACATTCTCTTACTTCATATTTACATTGAAATGATCAGTATCAGAGGTTAATTTAGTAACATTGGCTACACCGCCTCTGGCTATATTCTTCAGCATATTGCCAATATTAACAAACCACATTGCTTTTCTTCCCTGTTCATATCTATGTCATTATCAAATGTTACTCAGCTCACCTAATTCTGCTCCTCACTTCAGTGCTTTCTTTTCTTTTAACCTTCCTCCCAGCACCTCAGTCTGTCCATTTTCCTGGTAATTACAAAAGTCTTTCCCTTTATTTGATAATTTCAATTCCATGTTTTCCCATTTCATCCTTGTCTTTCTTTCCACCCATTTTTTGAGCAATGGGTTTGAAATCAGATGGTTAAAAATCAAGACTACCTAAACAAATCTTAATTTGCAAGAATCAAACTTTTCCTTTTTTTTAACATTGTGCACAAACCTCAAAATTTTTAACATGTGACTCTGTTAACTTGAAAATCAATGTTCCCTAATATCTTAGACGTAAAAACCACAATTTCAAAGTGAAATATCATTCATTTTATTAAATGTTGATTTTAAAATACTGTAAAGCAACAATAATAACAAAAAAAATAACAAGCAAGGAATTTCAATTTTTGATGTAAAGGCACTGGACCTATACAATGGAGGAGCCTTCAAATATTTGAAGTCAATTTTTATCACAACTTCTAGGCTAAACTTCCTTTATTGCTCATAGAATATAATTTGGAGTTCCTTCTATGCTTTTCATCTTCCTCTGAATGTTCTTCAGTTTGTCAGCATCTCTCTTAAAATGTGTTAACAAAAAACAAAACTAAACCAAACCAAACCCACAAACAAACAACCAGCACTCAGATGAAAGCTAAATATTTTGGAGTATGGCATTATAGCTTCCCTCCTTCTCTAGACTTTCTTTTACATCCAAAGATCCTAATATTACTATTTTTGGTAATCAAAGCATATGTTAACTGGAATTACACTCCCCTTCTTCCAAGCTATCTCATCCTCAATCAATCTCATGGAACTTTGATTGTACTCCTTTCTAAGCTACCTATTATTTTCTAATTGTGAGCAGTTTCACACCTTGACAGAAGTATTGTCTTTAATTTTAGAGGACTTGAGACAGAATACTGACTCTTGTTTACTACCTATGTGCCTAATGAGCAAATATTCTAAATTCTGTACTTCAGATTCATCATTTTTTTAAATGATAGGGTTGGATGTGATGATATCAAAGATTCCTCCAAGTTCTTGAACATCTATTTCATGGGTTTTTTGGGGAATATATCATTACTTTTACTATACTCTAAGATCCTTGAACGTAGTGATCATGTTTTACTGATCCGCACCACCATCCGTAGCACTAGGCACACAACTTGCAAGACAGAGGGCACTTAAAGTTATTTATATTACAATAATAATTTATTAAGTACCTACCACATACCAGACATTATGCTGAGCACTAGGGATACAATTAATAATAAGAAAGACTGTCTCTACCCTCAAGAAGCTTTCAATCAGGGGGGTATCTTGTTCCATGGAGTTGAAAAAACCAAGAAAATAATGAAGTATCACATAACTTGATTGTATCAAATTTGCAGATAAAGTCTCTACCTGAATTTCTGAACCAAAATTCTTTCCATGTCTATGCAATATTTTTTTTGCTTTTTTGAAGACAATTGGGGTTAAGTGACTTTCTCAAAGTCACATGGCTAGTAAATGTGTCAAGTGTCTGAGGGCAGATTTGAACTCAGGACCTCCTGACTCCAGGGCTGGTGCTCTATTCACTGCACCACCTAGTTGCTCCCTCCTATGCAATCTTTTAAGCACTTATCAACATCTTTGATTTTGAATTTCATGTATACTACCCTGAGGCTTTTCCTGTTTTCTCCCATTGGACTGTAAGCCTCTTGAGGGCATAAACTGTATCTTTTATCTCCTTTTATACACAGATTCCAGCTTATAGTGGGTGCTCCATAAATGTATTTGATGATAATGCTATAGATAAAACAATATTTTCCAAACTGGAGTGTCCATCATGCAAAAATTTAATTTATTATTCTAAGTTTAAACACCAAAAAAGAGCATTCCCATACACATAACAGAATACCATAATAGGATTATATATGGATGTCCATTTCATCAAGAATACATTTTAAAGTATATCATAATCTCACTTATTAATTTCAAAACATTAAACAAAAATGTTAAGAGCTAGCATTTAGGCTAATTTTTCATGCCTTCTGAATTGACTTGTGCATTCAAGTTCCAGTCACCCACTTCTTTGAGCCTAACCACTGGTGTGGTGGTGGTATTAGACACACTACATTGGTGTAGCATTCAGGAAAGAATAGTACATGCCAGGAAAATGCCATCTGTTGTTTACCTGATAGTGAACAGGTAAGTCAGGCATCATGCTAGATTAAATCATCATTACAAAGCAAAGGTACAAATAGCACATTGGCATTAACTTTAAATCTGGCTTCTGTTTTCATAAGCTGGGACTTCGGAATCCACTCGTTGACTTGGAGGACCACCTCTCTCCAAAAATACTACTATTCACAGTATTCTTTACAATGTGCTGTAAAATAAATGAGGCAAATCTCCCTGTTCATGAATTTAATAAGGGTGTGTACTTTTTCCTCCCCTCTAAAAGAGGGCCGTTAACAAAGAGTCATTAACTGGAGCTCTCTGTAGGAGCCCAACTTGTCTCCAAGCATAAAAATGGAAATACTGATACTATGACAACACAGCCTGAATTTTCTGCTTTGCAGACACCAGATTTATTTTTAAATGGTGTGAATCAAACGTGTGCTGAGAGGCCAACTTCAAAATACAAAAGAAAAATTGGCAAGGGGAGGATTTTGCTGGTTTGGCTAAAGTGAGGCTGTCCACAGCATTTCACTGTAGTGGGGGCTCCTGACTGGGGAAATCATTCAGATTGTCATTCTCTTTGGCTTGCCAAAAGGGGATTATGAATTAAAGTCAGTGTTGCAGGAAATGTCACCTGCCCTCTGAAAGACAATAATAAATCAAAAAGGGGTTTTTGTTCATCTTGCTTTGAAAAAAAATACAAAATAAAACAAAAATGTAGATCATCTATCCCAGAGTTCTCTCTCTTTACTAGAAATAGCATTTAATGAAGTGGGGCAAGTGTTTTAGGGTATTTTTAAAAATTGTCAGCCTAGGAAAAGGAAAAGGGAGGGAGCAGAACTTCCAATATGTATTCATAAAGAGAAAAAGGGGGGAGGGGAAGACACACAAAGTCAAGAAATGAAAGAATATGATAAACATTCTCTTGGACTCATTCCTCCAAACTTTAAGCCTTAAAGTTAATAGTGAGGAGAAAACAAAAAAATAATGAAGGGAATAAATTCTTCGGAGGTTCCAGATAAATACCTCTAATTCCTAATGGATCTATGATCATTCATGTGGGTACTCCCTTCAGATATGGCCCAAAATCATTTATTAAGCACCGTGATAATCACTTGGAATAGAAAGAAAAGCAAAGTCCAAACTAAACCAAAACAATAACCCAGTCCCTGCCCTCAAACAGTTTACATTCTGACTCTGGAAATAAGCTGTTAATAAAAAGGTAATTACAGAATCTGTACAGAGAAGATGCAAGGTAATCTGACAGGGGAAGACATTAGCAGCTACAAGACCAGGCAAGGCCTTCTGTAGAAGGTCAGATTTCATCCATGTCTTGAAGGAAGTTAGAGAAACCAATACAGTAAAAGTGAAGGGGCTGACAATTTCAAGCAGATTCATTATGATGGGTGAGGGAGTGTCATTAGAGGAATGACAAAAGGGGTTGTGTCACTGGAACAGATGGTGTAGAGGGTTGTAAAGTGGAAGAAGACTAGAAAGATAGAAAGGACCAGTTTATAAAGAGTTTTAAGTGTGAAACAAAAGAATTTATTTTGATCTTGAAGACAAGAGTAATATAAAGCATATAAAGGAATTTGTTAAATCGAGAGGGGTAGGTGCTAAGGTCAGATCTGCCCTTTAGAACAGAAAACTTGACACTCAAGTAGATAATAGCTTGTAGTAAAGAAAGACTTGAGACAGGGAGACCAACCAGTGGGCTAATTGCTAATGTTCAATTGTGAAGTGATGAGGTTCTGCACCAGGGTAAATGACTGAATGAGTAAAGACAATAGATATATACAAGATTATGGTGATAATAAAGGTATTGGCATGGGTGATTGGGAAGATGGCAATGTCCTCAACAATAAGAGGGCAGTTACTAAAGGGAGAAGGCTTAGAGAGAAAGCAAATTGTTTTATACAAATATTAAATCTGAGAGACCTTCTGAACATCCAATTCAAGATGTCTAAGACAGAGTTGGAAGTGCGTTGACTCTAGTTTAACTGAGAGATTAGGGATGGCTATATAGATCTGAGATTCATAATTATAGGGATGATAATTGAACTGACAAGGGCTTCACTTTGGGAAGGAAAAAGCTACCTCTCTCTAAGACCAGAGTGAAAGAGACAATGAAGGATGCAACTAAAGATGAAGAGGGGGAGAAAGTTAAATTCTCAAAAAATGGTGCCATGGAAAGAACCCTGGTTTGGTGTCATAGAATCTGGGTTCAAATCTTGCCTTAGACTTTTATATCATGTGACCTTGTAGAAGTAATTTATCCTCCATAGGCCTCACTTTCCTTATCTGAAAAATGAAGAGGTTGGACTATGTGGCCTCTGAGCCTCCTTCTATCTCTAAACTGATGACAATATGATCTCAATTGCTTATTTCGATGGATCTCATCCATTTCTTCCAATCAATTCCTCACAAGAGGTCCAATAAATGTGCTGGACATCTTGCTTATGATTTCTTCCTTTGTGTGGAAAACAATGGGACACACAGGGCCGTACAGAGGCAGCCTGACGGTTGAGATACTGGTTTTCAAGAGCTAGACTTCGAGTCAGGAAAATCTGAATCGGAATTCCACCTTGGACGCTTCCTAGCTCTGAACCCTCAGAAACACACTTAATCACTCTCAGTTGCAGTTTCTTTATAGGTGAAAAAGACATGATAAAAAATACCTACCTCAGAGGGTTGCCATGAAGATTCAATGAAATAACACATATTAAGTTTTTTGCCAAACTTAAAGCACTATGGAAATATTAATTATCATCATTATTATAATCATGATTACAGTGGTTAATTCTATTACATGTGATAGCCTCATCTTTTTGCACTTATATTCTCTGCAAGCAAAATCAGATGGTATAATTCAGGGGAATGGAGGTGAGCTTATAAAACCAAACCATCAGAGAAGTAACGTACCCTCATTTGTTCTTTCCTGGTCTTAATTATTTCTCTAGAGTATATGGCGATAAATACTCCACATGATGAGAGCAAACCACTCACTTAAAAACCAAGCAAACACATAAATAAACAAATAAAACTTCTCCTCTGGGACTACTTATATTGGGAGCATCACAAATATAAGTACAGTGTCACTTCCTTGCAAAATTTCCAATTAAGCGAGTTGTCTTTTTATTCATGTTGTTACCAAAATGTAAATAGTATTTGCTGGGTACGTGCCACTACCAAGGTTATTTTTCGTTCACCCACTAACAACACTAGGGAATGTTAAGATAAAGACAACAAGAAAAAGCCGGGGATTCACAGTTTAAAGATAATGGGTTATGTCATTCGACTCTAATACTGAGTCATAATGATCTACTTTAGGAACACAATCAAGCCAATATTGCAGGTACTTATAGTGAATCTCATTTTAGACTGTGCATTTCCTGCTAGGTTATTTGGCTTAGTGGAAAGTTAACATTACTTAAATATGATTTTTTTTTCTAGGTAGGGCATGCTGTGTTCCTTTAGTTGCTGTTTGCCGAGTCATTAACTGCTTAAAATAAACTCAAATACATCTAATGACACAATTACAGTCTGACTATTAAATGAAAACAAAAACAAACCAAGTCTACATTAATGACCTGAAACTAACATGTTAAGGCCCATATATCAACCTCTGTGATAGGGTGAGGAATTGTCATTGTGTGACAACTGTGTGATGACTACAGCGTGACCTATTACCACTTTGTAGTGCCTTACACTCCTCATCTGGGCATTCAGATGCTACTTACTCTTTATCTTAGCTTGCTCTTTCCATCCTGTCATCACGCTGGGAGGTCAAAAATAAAGAACCACCAATGGGTGGTTACACCCAAGTTCTCTTAAAGTTTTAGGAGAAATCAAGAGGTGCCACAGTCCTCTAACTTATCACTTTAGGTTACAGGCCTCTGGCATCCTGTGCAATCACTAGTCATCTTGACTTTTGTCTTGCCCCTGAACTCCAAAGATTCTGGAGTAGAGAGTGGGGCTGATGACTTTGCTCAGTTCAGCCTCACTTAAATCCAGTTCACATGCAGGTTGAAACAGGACCTTCATGATGTCATTGTCCTCTTTGAGAATGAAGGATGTGCAACAGTAACAATGGAAAAACCCTTGACCACTAGCCAGGGTTTTGCAGAAACCAGTAATAATAATGACAATTTTTAAAATCTTACACATATGCATGTAATTAGTGAAAAGGCAAAAGCAATGATAATAATAGTAGTAGTAGTAGTAGTAGTAGTAGTAGTAGTAGTAGTAGTAGTAGTAGTAGTAGTAGTATTCATATAGTAAAGCAAGTTAGTCAGAGAGTCAAGGTTTTATTAATCATTTGCTTGATTTCAGGCACTGTGCTAAGCAATGAGGTTGCAAAGAGAAGCAAAACGTAGTCCTCCAAGTGCATGGATAGTAAAACACATTACTGTCCAGATATAAACTGAGTTACAGTCTCCTAGAAATGCTTTAACTATCTGTGAGAGAGAGTAGGGAAAAACCCAACCTGGTAGGGAAACATTGGGAGGGTAAAAGCCACGTGCTCAGTGCAATTCACAACTGGAGTACAGGCTTTGATGCCATTCTTTCATTCAGGCATATCTACACCACATAATGCCACTTTCCTCAACGGTGGACTCTAAAAACCAGACCATGGAACCCTTCACTCACCAGGATACTGTCCTGTATAACTGGAATAGAGGTCTCTGCATCCAACTCAAGTTGAGTCCCTGGACAAGAAAAATGAAGTAGTAGTCTTATGCGGCAAAGCACTACAGTACTCATATTTTCCCTGTTCTGCCTTTCCCCTTCAAAACAGAGAAGGCAATAAAGAACAACAGGTATTTCTGAGAGGCTCCACCTCTTAACATCTGAGGGGTACCAAAGTGCAATAGTGTGAACAGCAGTATTTACTCAGCCAATCAGGAATTGGGAGCCAAAGCCTTCTAATCAGATGACCATTGCTTTTGTTTTCCTGAAACAGGAGGCACAAAGCTGCATTTTACCTCCTGCTAACTTTTTTTTTCTTTTTCTGTCAGTTTTTCAATCTTTAGACTCTTCCTCCTATTTCCTATTTCCTTATATGCTCAGTACTTCACTCAAAGCTTCCTGACACTCAGAGGATCATCTTTCATTTTAAAGGAGAATGACTCTCTATATTTCAGTAATCTGGATGTTATGTCTAAAGGAAGGAAACACACAGGAGAGACCAAGGCGGCTCAGTTATTGAGTTTATGTTCAGTAGTGAGAACTGGGGTGATGGTGGTGGTAGTGGGGAGCAGTGGCCTTCAATATCAATATTTTCACATAGAGAAGAGCTATTTTTCTCCACCACTTGCTGATATCACCTCTTGTCCCATAGGGTGCTAAATCCAAGAGAGCTGAGAGCTGGAAGGTGCCTCTTCTCTTATTTGGTGTGACATTATGTTTCATCAATTCTTCAGTCTCAGCAACCAATCAGGGGACTCTCAACAGTTAGACACACACAAACAGAAACCTGAACTTCAGAGTTCCTACATGACTCACCAGAAATGTGCAATGAATATCTGATCTTGCTTTTTGTATGTGTGTCTCTGTTTATGTTACATATTCATAGTCCAATTTGGAATTGAACTAAGGAACTAACAATCTCTGCAGCAGAAATTCCCTTTGTAAAAGTGGTTGATAAGACTTTATTTCAAAGCTGACTTTGATATCCAGTAATACACAAAGGGTTGTCCAAGTTTCTGCTGTGATCCTTGCTTTTGGCTGGTGGCTATCATTTATCTTTACTTCTAAACTTATAGTTATGGAACAGTTCCTTTTCTTGTTTCCTGCCCTTCTTAATGTAGATCTCCCTCCTGTAATCTGAACTCTTCTTGACTTCAAAAGAAATTTGTCACTGGCATCAACATTAGTAAGACAAAGTCATAGTAAAGAACTTGGTTCAGGCTTTATACATTTTCCTTACTTTTTCCAACAGTTTTGCAAATCACTGACTAGAAACCTACTGTTCATAATGACAGCTAAATAAATTTTCTTGACTGACTGCTTCTTAACTAGCTAATCATTTTCAAGGAAAAGGAAAAACAAACATACATGCATATTTTTGGTGCCTGTCCCAACCTCAATATTTTATAATCTCACGAAAACTAAATATGGTGGAATAGACCATATGGGACCTTTTGACTTTTTTCCCAGCTGATGGAAGTCTGAGAGCAGCAAACACATTTAAATATAGCAGAAATTAAGTCATGTGATTTTTCCTGAAAGCTAAAATCTCGGGTGTTGCATTCTGAAAACCTTACCCCAACATTAAAGAATTAAACCTGCTTTTAGAATGACCAAAATAGAGAAAATAATTGTAAATGGAAATAAATACACATAGACAACCAGATTATGGAGCCCAGAAAAATAAAAAAAGGCTTCATTAAACCATATGAAAAGGTAAAACTGTTTTTAATGAGACTTTTTTGAAGGACATTAGTCTCTTTTATTTTCAACTGTTTTCAACTACAGGAGCTATTACTTTGAAACTCCCTGGAGGTTTTGTTGTTGTTGTTGCTGCTTTTTCAGGCAGTCAAAAAAGCAAACAGTATGCTTTCCCAACAATTGTTCAATTCTAGTTCTCAGCCATGAAACTGTGCTTCTGAAGAATGAGGTGCATCAAGTTCCTTCCATTTTCTCACCATGGAGCAATTAGCTTGCATTCCTGCAGACACTGCATTTCATTCTTGTCCAGCTAGCTTTGTCTCTGGTTTTGAAATTTTTCCCTTTTCCAATTCACATTTGCAGAAGAAAAGGGGAAGAAAGAAAGAAAAAGAAACAAAGGATCTTGGATCTTCGGAAAGTGGGCTCAGATTAAAAGGTATGAGGTAGGTTTGTTTTGTTTTTCCCCTCCTTTCTGCCATGGAACCAACATAGTCCATTCCCTTTCCAGGATATTTCATTCAGAATAATTTTCAAACTTACTCAAATCCAAAATGTAGCATATTGAGTGTATGTGCACAGACAGTGTGGCTATTTAGAACAAGTCAACCAGTTAAAATCAGTAGGGGGAAAAACTTGCCGTAAGTGCATGTTCTGTGTTACAAGCTGAGGGGATAAAGGCTTTTGAGTGAAAAGGTACAGATGGAATTATGAGGAAATGAATCCTTCTATACATTATGATTTATATCAGATAGTCTTCTTGGATAAGAGTCAACTAAGTTTTAATAATATTAGGATATTAAGGAAGATATTAACACATTGGAATAAGGAAATAGCCCATTCTACCATGAAAAATTAAAGCTATAATCCAAAGACAAAACAATCACTTGAAAAATGAAAACTGGAGTTAAATAAATGTTTTCAGGGCTTTGTATCATGTTAGTGGGTTAAAAAAATTCAGTTGCTTCAATTTACACCTTTTAAAAACTGAGTTTGGCTATATTCATCAGTATATATCAATGCCAATGGGATTCAAAACAAACAATTCTTTAGATGTGGCAAACTCAAAGGATTTTGGCAAGATAGAACTTATTGGTTTAGGAAACCCAGAGGGTCATTGATTCTTCCTTTAATCTAGCTGTTCCCATTTCTATCCCTACCTGTCAGATAGTTCCTCTTCTACCACAGACAACTAAAGTGTGAATCCTCATGTAATTAAGGGTGACTACAGACCACAGCATCATCCTGTAAGAATAATGCAGGGAAAGCTAAACTGAGAATAAACAGAGGTGTGTGATGAATGTTAAAGACAATGAAAAAAGACTTTGTTTACAGCAATAGGGAGGAAAAATAGGAAGAACAAGAAAGAGATTGGGTCACTGAAAGAGAATAGGATGGACAGTGATAAAAGACAGGGAGAAGAGAACAACAACAAAAAGCTGAATTACCATTGAGTACCTCTCTTCTGCTTTCTCCTCCAAGGAGATTGATGAAATAGCCCAATTTTCAGATTGGGAAAGACAGTAATCAATGGTTCAGAGAGAAACTAAAGTCCAAGATAACTAAGGAAATAACAACAACAATAATAATAACCACATTTAGCTTCTCTCAAGTCTAGATGAACAACATCCCAAGATAATGACAGAATTGCCCGGTCAAATTGCTGAGTCATTGCTTGTATTCTTTAATCAATCTTGGGAACAAAAGTTGGTGTCACAGAATAGCAGAAAGACAAACTTTCCAATATTCAAAAAGAAAGAGAAAGCAAAATTCCATCTGTAGGCAAACTTTAAATTCTAGTAAGACTCTAGAACAAGGGTAGAGAATCTTCAGCCTTGAGGCCACACGTGGCCTTCTAGGTTTTCAAGAGTGGTCCTTTGACCAAATCCAAATTGTAAAAGGCCAAACTGAAGAGCCATACTTGAGGACCTACAGAGCCAAATGTGGCTTCAAGGTCATAGGTTCCCCACCCCTGCTCTAGAACATGTTTTTAAAGGGCCAATTCATGAACTAGGAAAAGGAAGTGTTAATCACTATGAACTACCATAAACTAATTGAGAACAATTCATAGCAATATATTCTCAATTCTGTGTTATTGTGGTGGTGTGTGTATGTGGGGGGTCTTTTTTAACAATATTAGAATGGAGAAAAGAGGGGATATAATTGTTATATTATGTTCGCATTTTGTCAAGGTATTGGCAGAATTCTCCTCAGACTCATCTCTGCCTCATAAGCACCTGTTAGAATTCTCAGTTCCCTTCAACACTCAGCTCAACATCATCTTATCTATAAAGTCTTTCTTGATCTTCTAGTTGCTCTAACCTTCATTCTGAAAAAAAAGTTCATGTGTGTGTGCATTCCCAAACCTACATGTGTAATTATATCATATGTTGTGTTATAGTATGTTATGCCATGCCATGCCATGTCATATGTTATATTATATCATGTTATATTATATTATGCTTATTTTGTACATAGGCATGTGCACACAGAGAATTAAAGAACAGTTGAAGAGGAAAAAGTGCTTTCAAAGAAAGGGTAACAAAGAAGTTCCAGCACAATTTAGGAAGTGAGACACATCAGAGGAAGGAAGAGAAAGTCAGAGATTTAATGAGGCTAGCAAAGTGATTGCTGTAGTAGAAGAAAACCCCTCCACTAGTTTGCCTCTAAAGTCTCAAGGGGAGCCATTATCTAGAATAATAAGGGACTAAGGATTTCACTCTCATTTCAGCAATTATAATAATAATAGCTAACATCTATGGAGTACTTTAAGGTTTTGCATAGTACTTTGCATACATTATCTCATTTGAAATGCACAACAAGCTTGTGAAATAGGTGCTATTATTTCTTCAAGTTTTACAAATTCTGGAACTGATATTGAATCAGTGGCATGTTCAGATTCAAACAGCTTAATAAGTAACAGTCAGGATTCAAACTTAGTCCTTTCTTACTTCCTAAATCCAACACTGTCCACATTGCTAAGCTGCCTTCCAGAGAGAGGCAAGGAGAATTTTGTAGATCTGCAGAGCAGGTAATGTTTGGATTTCTTCTTGGGACCTCTAAGGATCTAAAGTTCTTATCAAGTGAGGGTCAGAAGAGAGTGCAATAAGAGAAAGAAGTGAAAAATATTGGTGTAATAAAGCAAAAGATGTGAACTAATAATGAGGAGAAATTCTGATTTCTTGTGCTATCCAGCTTGATGAGAACCTCCCTTGGCAAATCATATAACTACTCTTTACTACTGATATTTTTAATGGACACAGGTGAACTATCAGAAGAAATATGGAGGCCAATGCTAAAGATTATAATGTCTTTACCAAGAAGTTAGGACCAAAAAAGCACAGGTGGTGTTTTCATCCCTGTTGCAGAAGGGTTACAGAAGAAATAAAGATAATTGGAGAAGGAACTAATTGATAAGAAGTTGTCCTCTGCAAAAGGAAGGAGAATTTCTGTGTGTGTGTGTGTGTGTGTGTGTGTGTGTGTGTGTGTGTGTGTGTGTATGTATGTATGTGTGTATCATTCCCTTTCTGAGGCTATTCTCCCAACTATTTGCATTTTGAAAGATTGCCTAGATTGAGACCCTAGAAGGTTAATTTAATTTCTAAGGTTAACTCTGTGGGTTGTTAATCTAATTGCTAAAGCCCATGAACTCTCACAAGTGTACTTGCTATTAAGGACAACCAGAAAACATCTAGATTTTATCAAAAGAATTTAAGATGATGATGATGGTGTTGATTAACAATTATTAAATTAAGAACTATTGCTATAAATTATTTTTTCCTATAAACACAGCCATCCTCCAAGGGCATGATCAATGGAGAGAGGAGGAGAGAAAATCCCCAGCCCTGTTGTTGGGCAGGCAGGTATTCTACAAGTGTCTCCAACTCCTAAATTGGAACTCCTGAAATTCATTCAGCTATTTAAAGTCTCTAGAGCTTTTCTACTCAATTTGGTTGCTCCATTCTTGACCTAATCAAAGAAGTTTATACCTTAGAAAGGGATTGTACATCTGTAGATTTGGCTTATTTACATATTAAAAGCTGAAATATGTTACTGCTTTGATTGCATCACCTGATTTGGTGGCAAGAGTCATCCTCTCCCCCCATTATATAGAGAAATCAAAGAATTTTGACCAAGAATAAAGTGCATCTTATGAATGCTAGTAAATTTTATATCTGTCTATGTCTATCATCTATCTATCTATCTATCTATCTATCTATCTATCTATCTATCTATCCATCCATCCATCTATATCCTTAGGCCTAGAATCTTTAAACTGAAAAGGAAATGGCAGAGGGCAGTATAGTAGAAAGAGAACTAGATCTTTTTGATCACAGGCTAAGGGTTTAAATTCTTGTTCATTTGCTATTTGATTCACTGTGGGGAAATAATTTACCTCTCTGATCTTCACTTTACTCATCTGAATGAAAGAGTGAACTTGATGATCTATGTAGTGTTTTAATTTGTAAAATATTCCTATTATCAAGATCTATTTTACAAATTAAAACACTATATAGATCCTCTAGTCTAATATTTACAAGTAAATAGATGGTTTATTTATTTTTCCATTAAAGTTCTAGAATTTTTTTTCATGAAAGTCCATAGACATATTTCATATAATTAAAATGTATGTCAGTATTATTAATTTTATTAATATAAATGACTGCAGGATTTTTGGTTTTCTATGTGAACTGCATTCACTTAACCATTATTTCTATGATATCCTGGTGAGCAAGGTCATTATTATCATCCTTTAAAAAAAACAAACAGATTTAGGATGGGAATTAAAAGGATTTCAAATATATTGTAAATGATCAGTTCCTAACATGAATTAACCCCCTGTTCTCAAGATGACAGGAATTACATGGCTTGAGGAAAAGAATCATTAATAGTTTGAGGAACTCAGGTGAGCAATGTGGTCATAGAATGATTTAGGACAGAACTCAGTTCCTGGTCAGCCTCATTGCTGGCTCTGATTAAACACAAACACACACACAGACACAGACACATACAGACACAGACACACACACACTTCAAATATAATACAAATTCTACAATACATAAACCTTTCCATCTCAGTCTTTTTCAAAGTACTTAACTATAAAATACTATATTTTTTTAAAAATAAATTCTAAGTAAGACATAATTAGGTCAAGATAATGATTAACAAGGACATTGATCTATTGCTTTGAAATGACAGGGTGCTGAATTGAGAAAGGCTGATAGCACTTTCAATCCTTCAGCAGCATGGAAAAAGCAGAGTTCTGCACCTAGTAAACAAGAACAGCTAGTAAATATGGGAAGGTGTCAGGGGGTGGCTGAGTTGAACACTTGCCTATGCCTATGCCTTTTCCTATTGAACTAAGGACCTACATTGTGCTCTTTCCTCCTTGACAGTTTACATTAGTTGTTACAGGGAAAAAACTTCTTAGATACAACTATGATTTTTTTTTTTAATGGTGGAAGAATTGATTATAAAATGGGTAAAGTTTCAGAAATTGATCTGCTTTCTAACAAATGATAATTTGAACATGGCTGTGTTTAAAAGGTATAATTTACAATTATATATATGTCTTATTACACAATCAGGCTAAAATGTTGTATATTTAATTATTTATTCATCTATTTATCTCTCACATCCATCATTCAAAATATTTATTTCCCACTCTGCATTTGTTATTTTTTTACATTAAAAAAAATTTATTATTAACTCTTAACATTCCTTTTTTTACTTCCAAATTCTCTCCTTCCCTTCCACCACTCCTTTACCCAGTGAAAAGGCAAGCTATCTGGAAATCATTTATATGTGTTAAATCATGTAAAACATAGCTCCTTATTAGCCACATCACAAAAAAAGCAAGGAAAACAAAGTGAAAAATTATACTTCAATTTGTACTCAGAGTTCATCAGTTCTCTCTCTGGAGGTGGATAGCATTTATTAATCACAAGACCTTTGGAATTGCCTTGGATCACTGTACTGATAAGAACAGTCAATTCTTTCACAATTGATCATCATTACAGCATTGCTGTTAATGCATACAATGATTTTTGGTTCTGCTCCCTTCACTTTGCAACAATTCCTACAGGTTTTCCCTATAAGAATTTTTTTTTAATCATCCCCATCATCATTTTTATAGCACAATAGCATTCCATCAAAATCATATGTATTGTTCATTTATTAACTTGTGTCCAATTCTTCATGACTTTAGGGACCATACATAGCACGCTCTTCTAGCTTCCACTATCTCTCAAAGTTTAAATTCATGTTATTTTTTCCATGACTCTATTTATCCATCTTATCCTCTTCCAACTCATTTTCTTTCTGCCTTCAATCATTCCCAGTATCAGGGTCTTTTCCAATGAGTCCTGTGTTCTGATTATGATGTGACCAAAGTATTTAAGCTTCAGCTTTAGTATTTTACCTTCCAGTGAACAGCTTCTATTAACTTCTTTAACTATTGACTGATTTGATTTCCTTGCTATCCAAGAGTCTCTCAAAAGTCTTCTCCAGCATCACAATTTTAAAGCCTCAATTCTGCAACGTTCAGCTTTCCTTATAGTCTAAATACCACAGCCATACATTGCTACTGGGAAGAAAAAAAAACCTAACAACAACAACAACAACAACAAAAACATAACTTCGATTATGTTGTCCTTTGCTGGCAAGATATCGCTACTTTTTAGTAGGGTGTCCAGATTTGCCATAGCTTTCCTTTGCAGGATTAAGTATTTTTTTTTTTAAATGTCATGGTTGCAGTTGCCATCTACATTGATCTTTGAGCCCAAGAATGTAAAATCTGACACTGCTTCCATTTCTTTTACCTCTATTTGGTAGGAAGCAGTAGAATGAACCAGTTGCCAGGATATTTTTGATGTTAAGCTTCAAGCCAGCTTTTGTACACTACTATTTTGCCCTCATCAAAAGACTTCTTAATTCCTCTTCATTTTCTGCCATCAGAGGGGTATCATCTACATATCTAAAATTCTTGATATTTTTCTCAGCAATGTTAATTCCACCTTTTGATGAGTCTAGCCTGGTGTTTTGCATGATGTATTCTGCATATAGATAAAATAAATAATGTGATTATATACAGTCTTGTCATATTCCTTTTCCAATCTTAAAGTAATCAGTTGTTTTATGTTCAATTCTGTCACTTTTTAACCCATATACAGGTTCCTCAGGAGATAAGTAAGATGACCTGATACTCCCATGTCTTTGAGGTCTTGCCACATTTTTCAGTGATACATGCAATCAAAGGCTTTCATGTAGTCAGTGAAGCAGAAGTAGATGTCTTTCTGTAACTCCCTTGTTTTCTCCATAATCCAGTGAATAGTGGTAATTTGGTCCCTAGTTCCTCTGCCTCTTTGAAAACCAGTCTACTCTCGCAATTCTCAGTTCCTATATTACTGAAGCCTACCTTGCAGAATTTTAAGCATAATTTTGCCAGAGTTAGTGAGTTTGCTGAGTACGATGTTCAGTAATTTGAACATTCCTTGGTATTGCCCTTCTTTAGGACTGGAACTTAAATTAACCTTTTCCAATCCAGTGGCCATTGTTGAGTTTTCCATATTTATTGGCATATTGAATACAGTACTTTAATAGCATTATCTTTTATTATTTTAAACAGGTCAGCTGGAATTGCATTACCTCCATAAGCCTTATTATTAGCAATGCTTCCTAAGGTCCACTTGACTTGATAGTCAAGATATCTCCAGGATATCTGGCTCTAAATCAATAACCACACCATCATGGTTATCAGTGATGTTAAAAATTTTCTTGTATAGTTCTTTTTTCTTTTGTATCCTTGCTCTCTCTTCTGTTTCTATTAAGTCCCACCATTTTTTGTCTTTGATCATATGACACCCAAAATCATATGTCTCTTCTTATTCAGCTGTTACCCAGTTGCTGAGCATCTTCTCACAACACAAAAGAGTTGCTATAAATATTTTTGTATATATAGGTCCTTTTCCTTTTCCTTTGGTATTTTTGGTAGACACCTAATAGTAATAGCATTGCACAAAGAGTATGTACAGTTTTATAGCCTTTGGGCATAGTTCTAAATTATTCCACAGAATGGTTAGACCAGTTTCATTAATGTACCATTTTTTTCCCCTTATCCCTTCCAGTATTTGTCATTTCTGATAGGTGTGAGGTAGTACCTCGGAGTTGTTTTATTTTGCCTTTCCCTAATCATTAGTGAATTAAAGGAGTTTTTATGACTACAGATGACTTTGATATTTTTCTTCTGAAAACTTCCTGTTTATATTTTTTTGAGAAATTTTCAATCGGGGAATGGTTCTTAACTTTTCAAACTGGACTAAGTTCCTTTTATATTTGAGAAATGAGGTTTTATCAAAGAAAGTTGCGGGAAAAATAGTTTTTATATTACTTCATTGTCACTGGTACTTATAGATTTTAGAAATGAGGACTTTATTAGAGACATTAGTTATAAAAAAATGTTTCCCAGCTTTCCTTCTGATCTTGGTTACACTGGTTTTGTTTGTATAACATCTTTTTAATTTAATTTAATCAAAGTTATCCATTTTGCATTACATAATGTTCTCTATCTCATTAGTTCATAAATTCTTCCTTCCCCATAGATCTTGCAGGTAAACTATTCATTGTTCTCCTAATTTGCTTATGATTTCATCTTTTAGGTCTTAATCACATACTCATTTTTACCTTATCTTAGTATTGGGTTAGTTCAATGATTCCTAAGTTATCTCTCTTTGATCTATTTTCCAGATCAGTTGTTATTCAATGATATTTCATATTTTCTTCTAATTAAAAACAAAACAAAACACCTTTTGTTTTACTGTTTCTTAAATTCTCATGGAGTCATCAGATTCTACTTGCCCAGTTCTAATTTTTAAAGGAATTTTCCTCGGTGAGCTTTTGATCCTCCTTTTCTATTTGACCAATTCTGCTTTTTAAGTAGTTTTTTTTTTCAGTATTTTTTGTCCTTCTTTCACCAACCTGTTAATTCTCTTTTTCATAACTTTTTTGTATTACTGTCATTTATTTTCCCATTTCCCCCCCCCCCCCCATCACTTTTATCTCTTTCTTGAACTCTTCCAGGAATTCTTGTTGAGCGTGGGTCTAATTAGCACTTTTTCTTTGAGGCTTTGCTTGTGGCTATTTTCACATTGTTATCTTCTGAGTTTGTGTCTTAGTCTTCCCTAAGAGCATAGTAGCTTTTATAGTCAAATTATTTTGTTATTATTGTTGTTTGCTCATTTTCCTAGCCTTTTTTTTTTTTTTTTTACTTTAAACTGTATGTTAAAGTTGGGCTCTGTTCACCTAGGGGTGGGAAAGCACTGGCTCAAACTTCAAATTTATTCATACTGCTATTTTAAGAGCTAGTTCTAGGAGTCTACACATTTTTGGTGTTTCTAAGGTAGTGTGATCTGGGGAAAGGATTGATCATTGCTTTCCTGGTCTATACACTGGTCTTTACCCTGTTCTCCTACAGTTACAAAAACTAGTCTTACCCTTGGTCCTAGGACTATGATCAGGGCCACTGCTTTTTTTTGACTGAGCGCTAGCACTTTTCTCCACCTTGAAACTGTGAGCCAGACATTCATTTGGGCTATAGTGTTGGCAGTCAGTGCCAGCTGCATCAATACCAGTCAAGGATTTCCTGTAATATTTTTTTGACCCGTTGTTCAACCCCTTTACCATCTCTGGGCTGAGAGATCCCAAAGTTGCTACTACCACTGCAGGTGCTGCCAAGGCCCATCAGATAGTGCTGCCACCTTCTGTCCTCTGGGCCACTCTTAACCCTAGCATCAGCGACCTCTCTTACTGACCTCCTAAGTTGTCTTAGGTTGGAAAAAGCCTCTATACAACCATTTATTGGCCCTGCTGCTCCAAAATTTGATTTGAGGTGTTATTTTAAAGTTGTTTGGCAGGGGATGTTGAAAGAGTTAACTTGAGTCACTGCTTCCCCCTGTCATCTTGCATTCACCTCCCACTATGCATTTTTTTATCTATGAATCTCTGTAAACAAGCTTCTTTCTCTTCCACCGCTCAATTTTGCAATCCATTTGCTTTTCTGCCCACCTTTTTAACTCTCCATACTTCGACCTAAAATTTCCCCATTCCTGTACCTTTTAGCTTTTTTTCTGTACCCAGTGCTTATTATTATGCCTGTCAAATACAGGAGACACTTTATAAATGGTTGTTGACTGACTCTCAAAAAGCTTGCTGACTTGAAGAGAAAAGATGTATTTCAGTGCAGTAGAAGGGAGTCATAGGAATAAATAAAAATGCGAAGATGATTCGAAAAGCCGGTATCTTGAAAAATCTGAAGATGTACTAATTTAATGATTAATTTCACAAGGATTAGAGTTGAAACATCTAAGATGGAGTATTGACTGTAAATCTCATTCATTGTTGTCTGACCCTGGGAAATGTATTTAGGAGCTTTGAATTTAGTTTTGTCATGTGTAAATGGGGATAATTATGCTTGCATTTCATCTCTCAACAGATGGTTTTAAACAAAGTACTTTGTAAACTGCAAAGCCATATCAAAATGTGATCAAATAGTAACAGTTGTCATTGTCTCAGTAGTATATATTAGAAAGACAGATTCATGCTTCTCTCAACAGACTTGCTTAGCATTGTTAAGCTTCTGAAATCCCTGTGAAACTTTTCTTTCCTAATTGTAAAGTGGTGCTCATTAGTGATGGCGGCGGTGGTGGCAGTACTGAGAGGGTTGACCCAGTTTCCTCCAATTTGAAACCTCTTTGATTCTTTACTCACTAGTCAATTATTGGTATTTCTTCACATTTTTTCTCTCCTTTTCATGTGTCTTTATAGAGATATCTACTTCAAAAACTTTTTTTTTTCTCATGATACAAGGTATTGTTCCATTTTGATTCATTTGTATATGCAAATAATTATCAAATAAAGACTACTGTTCACAAAAATCCTGAGAAGGAGCAGATGAAAAGCTAAACACTCATTCATTTATTTATCGAGCATTCCTTGAACATCTCCAGTGGATGCGGCATTGTGATATAGTACATTCAAAAGAAGCAGAGATCAAGCTCCCAAGTGGAGAAGCAAAAGATGTTCATGTAAAACAACAGTAATACAAAATCTTGGTGCTGGTGTGACAATAAAATCAACATAATTAAATGTGAAAACTGAAAAATAAAAAGGTGATGAGGTTAATCAAAGCCTTCTTGGAGGGTATGAAGATTGTATAATAGGGTGTTAAGTAAGACGACATTTTTGTTGTCTCTAGCCTTTTCACCACTGCCAGAATAATATTTATTCAGTGGCTCCCCATTACCTAGAGTAGTTAGGTAGCACAGTGGATAAAGAATTAACTTGGAGTAAGGAAGATCTCAATTAAGATCTTGACTGAGGCATTTAATAGTTGTGAGACCCTGGGCAAGTCACTTAACCTGTGACTTCCTCACAGTTTTATTATCTGCAAAATGAGGACTGTTTTGAGGTTGTTTTGAGATAATTTTATATGATACTTTGTGAACCTTAAAGCGTCACATAAATGCTAGCTATTATTATTAATTAAAACATAAATTCCCAATTCTGACATTCAATGCTCTTCATAATCTGGCTCCAACCTACCTTTGCCATCTATTTCAGGCAACTCCATAATAAAAATTCAATATCCCAGGCAAACTGGATTACCCTACACTGACCTTGCCCTAACTCCTCTAGTTTCTATGTCTAGAAAATGTAGACTATGATCTCTTGGCAAGGGTTGGGAGGAGGGGGAGAGAAAGAAGGATATGAAGGAAGCAGTAGGAATGGAATTACTAATTAGCTGCAAAGGAAATTATAAAAGACAAAAAAAATCCCTATTATATAACATTTTTAAAAGCTTTCACACATGGTCCAACTATTCTGGAAATCAATTTGTAATTATGCTAAGAAAATAAGAGAAATGTGCATAATGAATTGAGAGAGAGATCCTATTGCTAGATGTATACAATTCCTAGGAGGTCACAGATGGGAAAAGAAAAAAAAAAGGACACATATATACTGAAGCATTTATAACAGTACTTCTTTGTAGAGAAAGAAATGGAAATAAAATAGTTCCCCATCATTTGAAAAAAGACTAGATAAATTGTGATATTTAAATTTAATGGAAGATTATTATAAAAATAAACAATGAATTTGAAAACATAGTAAATACTAAGGCCTGTATGAACTAATGCAAATTGAAGGAGAATCAGGGGAAACAAAACATTTAGAATAGCAAAAAGAATGTAAAACCAAAAATAGCACCAACAATAAGAAATAGATCACTGTATAATTATGCTGATCAAGCATGACTATGAAGAAGAGGTAATGGGCCCTCTTGTCCTCCTTTGAAGGTAGGGGGCTATGAGTCTAGAATATCGATTCTACTGTCAAAATTAGTTTGATATGTTGGTTAGTCTTCTTTAAGTGTTTTGTTCTCTAACTTTTCTTTATTAAGGGGATGGGGGAATAAATATATTTCAAAATTTGGGTGCTGTAAAAGCAAAGGATATCAATGAAAATTTAAATAAAGAAATATTAAAATGCTTTTACACAAAAATACAATTAGAATGAGAAAAGAACCTATATTGAAAAATGTTTGCATTTAATATCTCTGATAAAAGCCTAACAATCTAAAATCTACAGTCAATTGAAACAAATCTGTAAGATTTCCCAATAGCTAACTTATTAATGTATCTGACCCAGCATTATTTCTCCTTTTTTTTGGTTTTGCAGGGGGGATGGCAGGGCAACTGGGGTTAAGTGATTTGCCCAAGGTCACATGGCTAGTAAGTGTTAAGTGTCTGAGGCTGGATTTGAACTCAGGTCCTCCTGATCCCAGGGCCTGTGCTACATTAACTATGGGACCTAGCTGCCCCCAATCCAGCATTATTTCAAAGAAAGAAAAACAAACTCAAAAATCTGAAAAGGTATTCAAAATCACTACTAAGTAATCAGAAAAAATACAAATTAAAAGCACTCCATGCAGAAAGTATTCACCTTCATTATCATAGATCTTGAGACTCATAAAACCAGAGGCATTAGAAAAATACATGGACAAGCACTCAGAGATTAGAAACTTCCTGCTAAATCCACAGGTGGATCTCTCTTTAGCACTTGCCTCATTTGCTGATATTTGGGGAAAGGATATTAGCTTTCCAGTAAGGGAACTTATGTTGGAATCCTAGCTCTGTTACTCTCTGTGTGACCAGGGGCAAGTCAAGTAATCTGTCTGAGTTTCAGTTTCCACATTTTTTTGTAACTGCTAAGTGTGATTGTGAAGGAATCTACTTTCTTCCCTTTTCCCTCTAGATCCCAAAGGAGGTAGAGTTAAGATCCTCATTCATCATTCCTAACTCTATCTACTGGGCCATTTCAGAGGTCCATTTTTTCTTCTAGTTCCTCCTACCTCCACCCCTACAGGAAAGGGTAGAAGAGTGTTTAGTCCCAGGTGTTCCTCGGGACCTCATTTTCTAGGGCAGGAGTGGGAACCTGTGGCCTTGAGACCACATGTGGTCTTCAAGTGCAGCCCTTTGATTGAATGCAAATTTCTCAGAAAGTTTGATTCATTCAAAGTGCTGCACATGAGGACATAGAAGGACACAGGTTCCCTACCCCTGCTCCAGGGTGAGCCACACCACAGTGACTTGTAAAAGAAATCCTAGTGGGCCCACATTAAAGTTTTAAGGTTTTACTTAATTAGAAAAGTTATATAATCATTCAGAAGAATTAACTGTAGGTCATCATCTATGACCACAGGTAACATCATGCCTATAGACAATGGGAACAGTCACATTTACACAAAGGGAATCAGGCTTACAAACTACAAACTGAAGTTGGGGGTAGAGGTGGGGAGCTAGGGACAATAGGAAATGGGGTTAGTTTTGGTTTTGTGTTTTTTTTTGAGTTCTAATAGCTCAATGGGACGGATCCTTGTTGCTGTTGTCTCAGGTAGGTGACTCTCATGGCCATGCCACATTCTAGACACGACTATGCCACCTTGATGGAATCCTAATAAAGCTGCCCCCAGCCCCAATATTCTAACTTCATTATAGGCCTGGACCCACTGAATAGCAGGCCCACTGTACATACCTAGCTATAATGGGAATGGGAATTTGAAGATCTTCCCTGCCCCTTAATAGACCTAGGTGGGAGTTTGAAGACCTTCCCTGCTTTGAAAGTAAACTCTGCCCCCTAATAGGCTGAATAGAGTCACATGGAGCCTGTGGTGGGAGGAGTTTGCTGAAGGGAAGTAGAACCCACAGGAAGCTGGTCAAAGCTAGCCAGATGGTGGGGGAGAGAGATGCTCAGGCAAGGAGAGTAAATATTAATTTTATATTGATTTGTGGGAAGGCTGAAGAATGCTGTGGCTCTCAGCAATTTTATGGTTTCTGAGTATCTTAGGTACTATGGTGGAATCAACTTACTGGTTTTGGGATTTGGTTTTCTGGTGTCTAAATAAATGCTTCAGTTCTATCCTCTATCTGGAGAGTTTGGTATATTTTGCAATCAAATGTCATGCGATACTTATAGTCACGATCTTTATCGTGATCATGGGCACTGTAAAGATTGCATTGGCACTACACTAGCCCTGCCCTGGCCAATGCCCTAACTTCTTCATATATACCTTACTGCTCACAAGAACAACAGGTGTGTCCATGAACTCTTAGTTCCCACAGAAACAGTAGGTGTGTCCATGTGATGGGAACCCAGCTATTGCCTCTACCTGGTCACTGCTCCCAGACCCATTCCCACAGAAACAGGTATGTTCTTGTACTCAACCACAATCACATGATACATCTAACCCAAGACAGAACCATAATACCTATCTGTCTTTATCAGACAATACCACAATAGCTAGTTAATTGGAGGGCAGCATGACCAGAATGTTTAACCACCAAACCATAGATGGGACCCCTCCTCCATTACCTAATCCCTTAACAAATTCCTCCTGCCTTTTTTTAATATTAATAATATTCCTCTATTATATGCAAATTTGTATTATGTAATTGTATATTTACCCTTTAAAGATTCATCTTGCTTTCTCTGAAGTTGCTGCTTCCTTAGCCCACTTCATGAGAGGCGTCAATCTCAACAAATGCCTATACTTGGAGTAGAGGAAGTCTGACTCTGAATTCTTTGATATAGTTCCACCACAACACATCATGAAACCCCAATAGTTTTGGGGTGGGCAGAGCCCCCACCTCAACAGTTTTGGGCATCCTTGGGGTTAAACTGCAACAACCTGACTGTCACAACAATCTTGGGTCTTCTTTCCCATCATCTCTCCTTTTCACCTGCTGCTGATGGAGTGCTTCCCTTCTCCCCATCTCATCTTTTTGACCCAACTTTAGAGGGCTCAGTACAAGTCCTTCTCTACTGTTTTATATTACATGATAATTTCCCTGTTTTAAAGGGTGGGAGGAGAAACTAAAAGATACTCAATTATAGTTAAAACATATTTAGCTCAAGGAATTCTACTGGCCCTAAATCTGGGTACTACATATAAAATGAAGACTTTGCACCAGATGACCTCTGAAGTCTCTTCTAGCTTTAAATCTATTCCTTACCAAAAATGATAAGATGCCCACCTTCATCTTTTGAAATGCATCCCTTCCTTCTCTGTCTCAAATAGAAATGTCTCCCAGACCCATTAGCTGAAAACAAAATTTTCCTTTTAAAATGTATCCTGGTATTTGGTCTAGATTTGCCTTCATCCTGATCAAATTCCCCTTTGTATCATCATTATGTGCATTTCTTGCCTCCTGCCTTAAACTCCCTTAGAAGAGGGAGTGTGTCATGTCTTTCTTTGTATTCCAATTAACAGTAGAGTATTGAGTAGTGTGGGTCAGTATAAATATCTTTTGAATTGTGTTGTAGTGACCACCCATATCCAGAGGGTGTTTTATCAGTCAGGCTAGAAGTCTACCTCTCCAAGAGTAGAGTCTTGTTGCTCATTTGTTAGTTCTGGATCCCTCCCTGTCTCTCACTTTTCCTCCTAGGTGTGGATTGTATCTGAATTCCACCCCCTGTGTTAAATGATGGCTCTACTTCATCGATGAAAGCTCTTAGCTCCAGCATTTATTTAATAGGCATTCCCTTTACATTTCTTCTTGCTGTGTCTTACACCGATATTTTTAGAAGGCATTTCATTAAAATAGTAAGAGAAAGCATACAATAATATCCATAAATCTTCAGCTGTAGGCACCTTCCCCTTTCCAACTACTTTGCATTAGACAATTCTCTCTCTGTCTCTGTCTCTCAGAAGAGGTGCATACCTCATTATGTACTTCTGTCTCGTTAGTATAGGAACAAAATGAATCACTCAGACTTCTTCACAGAGAAGTAGCAATACTCAGCTATTAACAGTCATTAGTAAGGCAAACCGCTCTAGATGTAATCTTGCTCCACTCTCTCATCTTTAACAGAT
This sequence comes from Pseudochirops corinnae, assembly GCA_028646515.1. Lineage (NCBI taxonomy): Eukaryota > Metazoa > Chordata > Mammalia > Diprotodontia > Pseudocheiridae > Pseudochirops > Pseudochirops corinnae. Next base: position 43,961,730 of record CM053592.1, on the reverse strand, counting down.
TTTTCCCACCACCATCCCTATTCTCTAATCTTCAGTCTCTCCCTATGAACTGGTCCTTGGTTCATTCCATGATGCTTATAAATATATCCATTCTAAACACATGCGCACACAACTCTATCATACCTATTATCTTCCTTTCTTAGCTAAACTCCATCAATCAACTTTACTTCCTTTCCTCTCATTCTTTTCTAAACTATCTCTTATCTGTCTTCATACTCTAATTACCACCTTAAACTGTACTTTCCATAGTCCTTGTTGATGCCTTAATTACTAAATTGAATGGCCTTATGATTCTGGTTTTACCCTTTAACTTCTGTTCCTGGATACTCTCTCTGCTCTATGGTTTTGGGATATTGTTTTCTAGTGAGATTCCTCAATGTCTTTTGGTGGATTTTCATCCATGCCATATCAACTAATTGTCCCTGTTCACAAGATCTGTCTGTGCTCTTTGCTCTTTTCTCTTTTTCACTTGGTGATCTCATATGCAGTCAATTTTCACCACTAGGAAATAGTTTTCCAGCTCTAATTTTCCAGTCTCAATCTCCTTTGTGAGCTCCAGAGCAGTATTACAAATGGCTGCCTTCCTTCCACCCAAAAAGGCTATTCGCAACTGCTATGGGGGTGTAAAACCATTAACACCAGCACACAGGAGGGCTGCTAGCACAGGTTCTTCGATTTGCTTTTTTAAAGGAAACCAACTCAAAAAGGGTCAACAATATTACTTTGATCACACACACACACACACACACACACACAATTTACTTACTTCAGGGAAAAAAGTCAGCACCCTGAATTTCAGAGAAAATACAAACAGAAATTACAAACAGAAATAATAGCATGAAGATCAACAGACTCAAACAATACATACATCACAGAGCAAAAGGCAGATCCAATTGTCTGATCATTATATATATACATAGTCACCAGAGAGAGAAGCCCTAATTTCAGGGTATGTGTGTGTGTGTGTGTGTGTGTGTGTGTGTGTATGTGAGCATGTGTGTGTGCGCATGCACACACATATATACTTCTTTAGGGTCAGAGTGCATCACAACCTCTGTGATGCACTGCTTCATTACAAAGTAAGAAAAGCTTTGGCCCTGCCTGAAAAACAAGCCTCCTCTAATCAAGCGTCTCTTGTTGGACTGCACATGAGACCTATTAATGGGCAGGGAAGATCTTCAACTCCCATTAACATTACCTTTCTTCCTTCCTTCCTTCCATCTTTAATTAGATGTCCTGTGAGCATATCAAATTCAAAATGTCAAAAACTGAACTCATTTCCTTTTCCTGAACTGGTCCCCTTTTCCAAACGTCCTTTTTGCTGTCAGGGCACCACATTACTTACAGTCAATAAAATTCATGATCCTCAACTCCTTTCTTTTGATCCCTTCACATATCCAGCTAAAGCTATAGTAACCAAAATACCAATGGATTATTTTATAGACATAGAAATATAATGATAGCATTCACTTGGAAAAATAAAGTATCAAGAATCTCAAGGGTAATAATAAAAAAAAAAATGGAAAGAAACAGAAATCACTACCAGATCTCAAACTCTATTACAAAGCAGTAATCATTAAAATGATTTTGGTACTGGTTAAAAAATAGACCGATTGATCAATGGAATGAAATTGGTGCACAATATATAAAAACAAATGAACACAGCAGCATCCTATTTGATAAACTCCAAAACCCCATTCACTATTTAATAAAAGTTGTTGGAAAAACAGGAAAGCATATGAGCAGAAATTAGATATAGATCAACATCTCAAACCACATACCATAACAAGCACAAGATAAATATGTGACTTAGATTTAAGAGGCAGTATCAGAAACAAATTTGAGGAGCAAGGGAGAAATTAACTTTCAGATTTAGTATAAGGCAAAATTTTTTACACAGAGAAAACTAATATAACTAAAATAAGAAGAGAAAAAGATAACTCAGGGTAAAATTTCACCAAATTTCTCTTATACATGTCTTATATTCAAGATACACAAGGAACTGATTTAAATGTCTATGACTAAGCTAATCCCCAATTGATAAATGGTCAAAAGATAAGAACAGGCAGCTTTGGAAGGAAGAAATCTAAGATATACACAAAGGCATAAAAATCCTCCAAAACACTAATAATTAGAGAAATTAAAGCCTCCCTGAGTTTCCACCTTATACTTATCAGATTAGCAAAGATGACAAAAATAGGAAAATGACAAATATGAAAGGTTTTATAGGAAGACAGACACATTGAAATGTGTTTACTTTTATCATATATACATATATTTTATATGTGTGTGTATAGAGATATCTATACACACATATCCATTCATCATATGTGTCATTGTGCAATATCCTGTTACAGTATTCTCTTTGTATTTGGGAATTTTATTAATTTTATAATTTCTGAAAAATTGTTCTAGTCATGTCAGTATGTTTATCGGATTCCTTCATTTCTTCAGCTTGGACAAGTTTTACAGGACTCCTGCAAATTAAAAAAAACAAACATATACATACACACATGTGTGTGTGTAGATAGATAGATGATGGATAGGTAGATAGATATAGATGGATAGGTAGATAGATATAGATGGATAGGGAGATATAGATGGATAGGGAGATATAGATGGATAGGGAGATATAGATGGATAGGTAGATATAGATGGATGGATAGGTAGATAGATGGATGGATAGGTAGATAGATGGATGGATAGGTAGATAGATGGATAGGTAGATAGGTAGATAGATGGATGGATAGGTAGATAGATATAGATGGATGGATAGGTAGATATAGATGGATGGATAGGTAGACATAGATGGATAGACAGATAGACAGACAGACATAGATAGGTAGATAAATAGATGATAGATAGATAGATAGACAGACAGACAGACAGACAGATGGGAGGAGGGACAGAGATGCTAGATCTTAGTGGCTTAGGTATTTGTCAGGGTTGGCAGCCCTGTCCTAAGGGACAGTAGGTATTTACCTTTACAATGGAGCTGTTTTCTCCTTAATGAAATTAACACTGGAGGGTAGATGTTAAGAAAGTTTATTGATGTTACACCCGGGAAGCCTTACCGCAGGACTCTCAGGCCCCCCAGCCCCTCCAAGCCTTGGATCCTTTTATCTACCCCAGATCCACACCCCACAGGTGACACAGCCCAGCTGAGTGGGATTAAGAGAGGGGAGGTAAATTGTAATTACAATGGCATGAAGACCCCAAGGTGTGGAGACATCCATCAGGAACCTCAGGCATCCCACGCAAGAAAGTTCTGAGCAATGCAACATCCCCTGGCCTGGGACGGGGCAATCTGCTCTGACCTCCACGTGACCCAACTCATTCCCGGCCTCAAACACAGCCCTGGATCTCCACATCACCACTTGCAATCTGGCACTATTTTGTGACCCTTGCAGGTGCTGCGTCTAAGAGTAATACAGACACAACCTGGGGCGCGTAGATGAGCCGCAGAAATACAAAAGGAAGGAATTCAGAAACAGAGACATTCTTCTTGTTCTTGTTTATTTGTTGTTGTCGATCATCAGTTATTGAAATAGCCTTTTTTTTTTCTTTCAGCAGCTGTGCCGCAATTCCCCCAGAAAGCATTCAAAGCTCACCCCTGGATTCTCTCCCAAATGAAATGTATTTATTTCCAACATGTCAACTTTAAGTTAAACAATCCTTTAAAAAGAAGTGCACGGCTTCTTCATTTACTCTTCTGCTCACTGTTTTCTTTCTAGCTCACGAAAATAGCATACATTCCAGGAAATGACTGTTTTTTAATGGCTATTTTTGTTGAGTAATGTATGGTTTACTTTGTCATATTAGGCTGTGCGCTTGTGGAAAGTATAGCCTTGTAACAAGGGTCATATAACCCTAAGAGAACTTGTGGAAAGGAAGAGAGCCTAACAACATGAAAGCTCGATATAAAAAGAGAGGAAGTATTATTTCATAGAAGAAGTCAATAGATTTTAATTTTTGTGAATATTTTCTTATAATCAGTGTTATTTCACCATGAGAAGGCATATAAACAGGCCCACATCCTGTTCCTTGGAAAACTAAGGGCAAATCTAATCAAAAGGCAGGATCTCAAAAGTTTTGGATCTCAGGCTCTAAGGGGAGCAAATATCACAAGACTGCCCCCTATACTACAAAACAGAAACAACCAACAAAGCCAGCTTCAAGTAATTCGTTTCCAAGAAGGGAACACAGATCTACATAAAATGACCATCCCAAGTCCTACTACTTCTCTATGCAATACAGCTCCTTAAAAGCTTTCTTAGGAGGTAATTACATTAACCTCTTTGTGATCTTGAGAGGCTTAAGAGTCCAACTTGATTAAATTACAGGGCTAAAAGAAATACTTTCAAATCAAGCTCAATCCATGACTCTCTATGAGAAATGCCTGCTCATAAAATAAACACTGCCTGTCTCAGCATGGCACTCCCTGAGTATACATGACTAGGGGAAAAATAGGAAACCCTATTCTTTTCACCTTAGGATACTTGGGAGAAATGTTTTATTTGCTGTCCTGGGCAGATACCATGATATCTTCAATTTAAAGCACTTTTTGTGAATCAAGATTCAACTAGTGAGAAACCGATCAATTAAAGCTGAAGAGTGCCACAATTCATGATTTGACAAACAGAATAAGCATTTATTTTAATTTAGGGTAGAAACCATGTCCTCAAATTAATTAAAATTTCCAGTGCCTGGTTAAATTTAATTCAACATTTACTAAGAATGGATTACGTATAAGGGGTGGAGATGGTGGTCAGCCTCTGACAACAGGGAAACCCTTAGAGATCCTGCTTCTTGGAGAATAGTGATGACATGGCATAGAAGCGCCTTGTGGAGACTATGGAACATTCTTAGACATGCTATATCTTGTTCTTGTTGGCTAATCACATGGTAAGGAGGCTCTTTGGTTGTAGAGACATTCAAAAAGACCTACCAGCTTTAGTTTAAGTCCCATTGGTCTTTCTCTCTCTACAGCTTCCTTGGAGGATCTTAGTGACTCCTTCACTAATGGTCTCCAGTGAGAGATGAGACTAGAAGGCAAAAAGGGCATGGGAGCTTTTTCCCTTCTGAGGCAATATGATCCTGTAAAAGAGCCTCCATATTGGCCCCTGACTTCCTCCTCCCTCTCTGTTTTTTAACATGAAGAACAGGAGAGTGAGCCAATTGGTAGAGATACTGGAGTGGCTTGCCATTACTTTAGCTCATTATAAAGATAAGAAATTTCATCAAGCATGGTTAAATGACTAGCCCAGGGTGACACAGCCAGTAAGTGTCTGAGGACAGATTTGCACTCAGGAAGATTTGCCTATAGGCCTGGCCCTCTATCCAATATGCCACCTAGCTGCCCCTCTACTGGTGGAAAATATTGCCCCAAATCCTTCTTCTCAGCCTCTACTTTCAGTTCTCCCCACTGTAGCTCAGCTAATCACTACCGCTCCTCAACATCTCCACAGGGCAGGGATAGATGAGAAACACAGAATAATAAAGAACTTCAGAATCTAAGGTACCACAGTGACCATTACAGAATTCAGCATGCAATAGCTCTTTTAAAATGCCAGCTAATTTGGTTTTTAGAAAACTACTAAGGACATTAAATTTTGTTTGTTGGCAACCACACAATGCACATGGGCTGATTAAATTTGCTAGCTTCTTTGGAGGTTTTTACTCCTCTAAGGCAGAGAACCAAATGAAGTTGGAAGGTAGGTAACCATTCTAAGCGTATTTTCTTTGGAAAAAAAAAGATAGGCAAGGCACATGAAACATATAGAAGGAAAGATAAATTTTTTTGCTGCAACATATAGGTTTCAAGTTGCTTGCAGACAGGCAGATGAAAGAATAATATCTATTTAGCCCAATATGACAAAGAGAATCCTGCCTTGCCATGGTCTCAGTTATAAATCCAAAGGATCCTGTTTGTATTGAAATGACTTAGTCCCAATTGAACTGCATCAACTGCTAAAGCTCCATGAACATTAATTAGAAAAGAAAGGGAAAAGAATAATAATAATAAAAAAAACCTTTAACAAATCAATCAGTTAAATAAATCCTGCTCATCAAGTTGGGCCCCCAGTGGGAAATATAGATCAACTTTCATTACATGAACCTGAAAGAAATAAAATTTACTGGAATCTCACCTTGTGATAGCTAGGATGTAAGCCATAGGCAGAGGTCGTAGTGGATTGTAAGATCAGTATGAATCGAAGGTATGACTTGGAATTCCAAGAGGCTTAATTGTCTTCATCTGCTTAGATTGTATTTGCCTTTGCCTATATCAATGATTAAAATATAAAGTCATGGTTAAGGAGTAACAGACAGAAAGAAAATACTTAAAAGTAAATACAGAAAATTCACATTTCCTTTTACTTTGATTAAGTCTTCTAAACGGCAGGTCCTCCCACTTTCTACAGCTTCCTTAGTTCCACTCAGATGTGTTTATATTTTACGACAAGACACATGCTGGTCCTACAGAATATGCTATATGTGACTAAAGAGAAGTAACAAATGTAATACAAACCCAGAAATTGTACAATGAGCACGGCAGACAAAGAAAACCGTGAGTATTAGTGACTGAAGAACCTATGTATTATTTTCTCTGTCTTTTTTCCCCTCTTTTGAAGATACGAAATACTTTTTTTTTTTACAAAAAATCCATGATGTAAGGTTGAAAATAAATGTCCTGGGTTTGGGGGAGTCCTGAGGTGCGTTTTAACTCTTTTTTTTATTTGAGATTTTCTGTTATGAAACAACAGGAGAGCCAATAACAAGAGGACAAATTAAGGTTTCAAATCAGTTGGAAAGACTGATGCTATGATTGTCAGGTATTAGAAATTTACCCAGAAACTTCAAATGGTGTTTCATTCATCTACTCTCTTGTTCCATTCACAATTCCTGTCACTTCCTAGACCAAAATGCCCTCCTTCTTAGGCCAACTTTTCCCTTTATTTATTGTTTCCCTCACTAAAAGGTAAGTTCTTTCAGGGCAGGAATAATCCCTTTTTTCATTATATTCCCAGTACCTTATAACACATGGACTAGCACACATAGCATTTAATGAAGGGCCACTTTCTTTCCTTTTTTTTTCTTTTCTTTTGAAAACTTGGCACCTGTGCACCAAAAAGTTTATCTTTCATTCTATGACATGTTTCCTGTTGCTATCCATTTCAGTTAAAATGTGCTAAAAGCTACCTTCCAGGTTCACTTGGTTCTCTGCCCTCGACAGGTGAAACCTCCAAGGAAACTGCCAAATCCAGTTAGCCCATTTGCACTATGAAGAAAAGAAGGAGGAGGAGGAGGAGGAGGAGGAGAGGGAGGAGGAGAGGGAGGAGGAGGAGGAGAGGGAGGAGGAAGAAGAAGAAGTTTTTGTCCCCTAGTAGTTTTCTAAAAACCAAGGTCACATTTCTTTCCTTCTCTCTTTCTTTCTCTCTTCCTCTTTCTTTTCCTTCTTTCTTTCATGTTTTATTTTGCTCTTTTTCTCATTCAACAGAGGCATTCAGAGAGAGGAAAACAGGGAACGAGATACGGCCATATGTGATGCCTTGAGTCATCATTTAGTCTATTACGTATGAGGCTGTCTAACTGAAGACCCAATAACTATCTTCAAATATTTGAAGAACTGACACATATAAGAAGGGACAAGCAACTAGTTACTTTCCCTTTTCTACATTCTGTTAAATTGTAAGTCCTCTCATACTTGTCACCTTTCAATTCACGCTGCCACCATTCTGCTCTCTTGCACTAAATTTAAAAACTGCTGGAGTCCTATAGGGGATATGAGCAGAGACAAGGCAGGATAAGTAGAATGCAGAGCACAAGCAACTGAGAACCAGAGCTGGAGACAGGGCCAGATCAGAGCCCACCCACCTCAGGTAGTCCTGCCTGCTCCACAGTGGAAAACAGGGCTAGTTCTGAGTCTAGAAAAAATGACAATGAGGTACAGCATGAGGACAAGGTTAGCAAAGCACCAAGAAGAGTAAGAAAAATAGAGAAATTAAATCATGGAACTTCCATGTGCCCTTTTATACTTATACATATCTAACAAAAATAAAGAAGGAGCAAGTTCAGGATTTAAAGAGAACTTTTGTAAATTAGTTCTTTACAAAGTTAGTTCCAGAAAAGAAGAAAGATTCTTTTTCACTTTTTCTTTAAAAAACTATGTTATATGTGATGACTTTATGAGAGGGGAGAAGGGAGGACGCCTGAGAGAAATTTAGATAATATATTAAAAAAGAGGTATCAATAAAACAGATTTTCAAAAATTAAAGACAAGTCTCCAGTGGTTGCTGAATGAAAAGAGAAAGAGGTTGACGTATTTCTCAGCTGTGCACCTTTGCAAAAGTTAATCATTTAGTGAGACATTAAAAATCTCATGAATAAATCCAGAAAAACAGAAATATTGGATTCATTTTTGCAAATCACATCACTACAAAATTTTATCGAAGAGAGCCTTTGAGGAAAGATTTAAAGGTAAAAACTAAATAATTTAAACCTAAAAGATTCTAGGTGGAGCCAAGATGGCAGATTTGAGGCGACAAGCTAGTTCAACTTTTAATATTCCCCTCCAAATAACTTTAAAATAACCCCTCAAATAAAATGTTGGAGAAGCAGTACCGACAAAGGGTCTGGGGGAGACGTTTTTCTGACCTCAGAACAGCAGGAGTGAACATATGGGACAACAACACCAATCTCAGCAGGAGCACAGCTCTGTTCCATCGCAGTCCCCTGGGGGAAAAAGGGTCAGACAGCTTGTCAGAAAGAGATTGCAGCAGACCTTTTGCTGGCACTGGAGATAGTTTGTGCTTATTGGCAGCTCTATTGCCTATAAGTAGATTTGAGTTATACTTTCAGGGTGCAGAGGAACACCTGTGATTAATCACAAGGGATTAAGGACCCCAGTCACAGTTTCAGGGCCAAGAGGAGTGCTAGTGCTTATGACTCTAGGGGAACAGAATTCCTTCCTGGGCAAAGGCCAGAGCAAAGATCAGGAGAGAAGTGACTTGACCTCTTGGATCATACCATCCTGGAATCACTGAAAAATTGCAGACCCCCAGAATTAACTCTGAAAATAGTATCATGAAAAAGCCTGAAGTTGGGATCAGGGTCTCTCCACCCCTAGGTGAGCAGAACCAAATTTTAATATTAAGTTTAAAGTCAAGAAATAGGCTGGGAAAATGAGCATACAATACACACAAAAATTTTAAAATAACTCTTGTAAAAAAAGCTACTACACTGTCAGGGAAGAACAAGATACAAACCCAGAAGAAAACGATAACATGAACAGTTAACATGAAGAGCTTAGCCATTATATTTCAAGAAATAATAAGGGAAATAAGGGAAAACTTTAGATCCAGAAGGCAAAATAGAATTTGAAAAAAAAAATCTGCCAATTACTGAAAGACCTTCTAAAATGAAGACTAACAGGAATATTATAGCTAAATCCAGAGTATCCAGGTCAAGGAAAATAAGGATCATTCCTCCATTATACATGCCACAAAGCAGGCTCATTCAGCTTCCACTTTGAATAAATAGAGTCAGGGCAATATATCTATGTTCTAAGTGCTAGACTCTCATCTATTACAACTGAAATAAAAGAAATCCAACTCTATCCTGAAGACCCTGTATCCCTTACCTCCTCAGAAATGAATGTACTCTGTCTTAAAGAACCCCTTCCTTCCCACTTCTGCCCACATACACTCAGGCCAGAAAGGAAATAGGAATGCTTCTTGCTCCTCACTGACTCTTCTAAACCCTTCTTCTAGCATCTTCACACAGTGACCTCCGCTTTGTAACGTCCCAGTGGCTATCATACCAGCCCCAAGCCATTTTCCTTTCTTTCTCAGGAGTTCAATAAGTAACTCATAATCTTCCTCACAACTAGAAATAATGCCCATATCCTTGGGAACATCAAATTTCATGATGGTGTCCCTTAAAATATCTTTGCTTCAAAGTTCATAAACCTTTTTAATTCTCATGGACTGTTTCTTCATTTTATTTCATCCATACAACGGCATCTCCAAATTCATTACTTTGAAATTCCTCTGTCTCTAGAAAGAATAGAGTTTAAATGGAGACCGAAGCAATCTACAGGCTATCGTTCTTTTCCATGTTTGGTTCTCTTTCTTTTTTCCTATTGTTCACTCCATTGGTTACAACCCTTCTGTACAACCAGACTAATGTCCAGTGTCAAAGTATTTGCAGATTCTATACTTCATTGTATGCCACCATGGGGGGGGGGGGAAAGAAGGAGGGGAGAAAATTTGAAACTCAAGGGATTGTGGAACTGAATCTTGTAAACTAAAAGTAAATAAACAAATCAATTTAAAAAAAAAGAAATTCCTCTGTCTTATAATCTTTTGTCATTCTTTCTGTGTTTCACATCACAAGACACCTTCACTTGATGGTACCATCCCCTCAAGCTATGTACCCATGCTTCTTTTCCCTTTTCACAAATAAACTCCTCTTTAAAAAAAATATTATATTTTTAATATGTTATATTATATTCATTGCCTCTACTTCATTGCCTTCTTTGAAATATGGCTTCATTCCTCACTTCATGCACATGTTGTCTCCAAGATCATCAATAATATCTTTATTTCTGAATCTAACGGGCTTTTCCCAGTTGTCATCCTTGAACTTTTTGTAGTTTTTGACACTGTTGACCATTTCATCATTCTGAATACTTTCTATTCCATGAGTTCTCCTGGCACTACTCTGTTGTAGTTCTTTTCTCTTTTTTTTTTTTTTTTTAATTTTTTGCTTTTTGGAGGTCAATTGGGGTTAAGTGACTTGCCCAAGGTCACATGGCTGGTTTTTGTGTTAAGTGTCTGAGACTGGATTTGAACTCAGGTCCTCCTGACTCCAGGGCTGGTGCTCTATTCACTGCAGCACCTAGCCTTCTCTGTTGTAGTTCTTTTCCGACACAAAAGACTGTTCCTTCTTGATCATATTGCCACTATCATAACCTATGTCCTATGATTGGAGATTGGAGAGTAGGCATTTGTACAGTATTTTTTATATAACTTCAAAGCATATAACCATTTATAAACTCTGTATTACACTTAGTAGTTAAATGGAATGGAACTGCTGGTCCCTGGAGTCTAACCGAGGAAGAAACTCATATTTGCATTTGCTTGTATTTGTATTTCCATACTCTAGGGCTCTGACCTGCTCCCTCTCCTTTCTTTCTCTATAATTCTCTCTCATTAAAATCACAGCTGTCATGAATTTAAATATTATTTCTCTGCAGATGACTTAAATCTACATATCCAATTCTCATTGTTCTTCTTGGCTCAAGTCCTGAATCTCCAGTTTTCTGCTAGACATCTCTACCCGAGCATTCTATGGACTCAACATTTACAACATAGAATTCATTACTTCACCCTAAACCATGAATGTATTATATTTCCCCATAAGAAAGAAAAGTTCCTTGAGGTCAGGAACTATCTCACCTTTGTATCTGTTTTCTGAGTTCTTAACATAGTGCCTATCTCATAGTATGTACTTAATAAATATGTGGGTTAATTGAAGAGATCAGAATTTAATTAACTTCTTAGAGAGATAAGCCTATTCACTTGAAGTAGTTTGGTAAATTTATCCTTCTTATTTACAAGACCGGTTTTCAGTCATTGCTGAAGAGACTTTCTAATGATTGAATGACAACAGGCATTCTGCCCATCTAGTTTTATTTATAACACTCCTCCACATTCCCATGAAACTGCTGTGAGAAATTTACTGCCAGAAGGCACCATTTGATGATACAACAGATTGTAGGTGAAATTCCTTTCCTAAAAGATTTTGTGTAAATTTGCAGAAGATATGTAATTGGGACACTCTTTGTCTGTCCCATCATATTTCATGGTATAAGCTTATACACAAAATATATTGGAGTTTTGATTAAATATATGGAAATGAGAAAAAATAATATTTATTTTCTGCTATAGTTATCATGATGTTCAGCAAGTACATTTTAATGCATTATGTTTTGGTCACATGAATTGAAACATTTCTGTACTTTAATCTTCTTTCTGTAACATTTTTATAATATAGTCAGGTTTATACTGAGCCTATTCAACTCAGCTCTGTCAGATTTTGTTATAGGTCAGTAAAATATCTTCAGCATTTTTTTAAGAATCTGAAATCATTATTATCCATTGACTCATCTATTTATCACTGAACTTTGGACACCCAATGGATATAGACCACTTAGGTGGAAAAAGAGAAGAAATAAGAGAATTTCCATTTATGAAAGTGCTAGAGTGGTCACAAAACATGGCATCATAGTGTCATAGATAAAGACCAGATGGGACATAAGAGGCCAGATAGTTTAATATATTATTATTATTATCATAATTATATTGATGAGAAAACTAAGTCTTAGGGAACTTAGATGACTTGTTGAAAGTCATTAATGTCATAAATATCTGAAGTAGAATTTGTACCCAGGTTCTCAGTACTCTTACCTCTGTTGCAACATTGCCACACATTAAGGATTTCAAGAGCAATGTAAAGTGCCATAATCCCAAGAAGCGATAATTATATAACAGAGATTTGTGACAATAGAAACTCAGTTAAAGTCAGAAAACTATTGGGATAAATAAATTAGAATACCACCACATACAAACATATGGAACTTTACAGACATTAGAGGTCGAGGGAAACAGAGAATATCTATTTCCACTGTTTATTTTATAGATGAGGTAAATAAAGCTCAATTAGATGAAGTGATTTCAAAATCAAACCCAAAATCAAACAGCATATTAGTGACAAAGATGGGACTAGAAGCTTAGATTTCCTAATTTCCAATTTATTTCTCCTTTTGGGTCTTCCTTACACCTCATAAAAAATTGAGCTGGAAATTAAGGGCAATTACCAAACCTGAAGGAAGGGGAGAAGCAAATTGAGCAAATATATGGTCCAAAACTAGATTTCTAAGACTAACCAATATATCCCATCAGGATCAAACCAAAGAGTTCATTGGAATAAACAAATCCAAAACATTTAGCCCAATCATGAAATAGGGGCCAATACCCTACTCCAAAGACAAGGGGAGATAAGCATAGAATTTGTAGGATAACATCATGGAGATATCAACACAATAAACTGGCTATTAACAATTTCTCTCACAATGAGTTTCCAGCTAGGTTAGACTCCTTTAGTAAACATAATAATTCATGAATGCCTCCAGGCTGTATTTTGTCTGTATCAATGTGGTGCCTACTACCATAGCATGATAGACATTTTTTATTTCACACACACATTTTATATATGTACATGCATAGTGTATATGTGTATATATGTAATGTGTACATATGTACATGTATGTATGTATATATATATATATATATATATGTATTCATCATTGGTAAGTATATCACCATAGTTAAGACCACTTGTTATTCAGGTTTTCCATTCCTGTCCTTGGACATCTAATTTCAATTCGATTCAATTCAACAAACATATATTAAGAACCCACTCTGTCCCAGATACTATGCTAGGTTCTAGGATTACAACAGCAAAAAAAAAAAAGTACTTAAGGTACATACAGCCTGCTGAGGGTAAACAGCATATATACATGGTTAAGTAAAAACAAAATATATATACATGTGGGGAGAATATCACCATGTTTGTTCAATACAATTCCCCACAATGGAAAGGCTGTAAATCCTGTTTCTGGAAGCGGTGATGATGGCTAAGGAAAACACTGGAGAATGCAAACACATTCTATTGTTGGTTCCAGCCTGCTAACTACATCATTAAGAGAAGCCTTTTCATTTAGATGCATAGTTGGAATGGGATCAACTTCAAAAGTCAGCGATCAGAAGTTCTCACACTCATTCTGTTCAGCTGCTCTATCTTGTTTTGACTCCTTAATTCATGATGTCTGATATGACACAATTCTGCAAGGTCAGAGGCTTTGGGACTTCCTCCAAGCCCATATGGTCATGTGAAAACAGGCCTACCAATGGTGCTTTTCCTACTTCTATATTTTTCTTTATTCTCTTAGGTGAAGGGATTGGACATTTTGACCTTGTGAATTTCAAAAGATCAAGAACATTGTATCCCAGCATTCCAGAATTCTGACAGCACAGTGTCCAAGTTTTAAAGCCAGCAAAGGAGCAAGGTTTAACTCTGGGAGTGCCTTCAGGACCCAGTTGGGGGTATAGGTCTGATAGGAACACACCTGGAAGCAATGGTTTATCTGTGAATGTGGTGTGACCTCAGTGTTATGTAGAAATTGCTAAAGAGTGGGCCCAATCATTATGGAGATTGTGGTGATATAGTAAAGAATTACCCTGAGATATTGGAGAGGAGGCATTTGTACATTAATTCTTGCTATGATTTCAAAGCAAATAGTCCTTTATAAACTCTAAGTTAAGTTTAAGAGTTAAATGGAATGGGAATGCCAGTCTCTGGAGCCTAACAGCTGGGAGAAACAACTAGTCTATATTTGACCTGATGTCAGTAAAGACAAGACACTGCAGATCTTTAGATTCTCCCTAGGACTCTGAGAGGGAAATATAACTAACCTCACACTAAGAGAATGAAGACAGAGTGCATCTGCGGCATACAAAATAACTGTAACCCCTTCCCTTACTCCCCCCCTCTTTTTTGACAACTAGGGAAATCAAGAAAAGCTTCTTGTAGTTGAGGTGGCATTTCATATAAGTTTTGAAAGTAAGTTGGGAGTTCCTAGATTCTGAGGAGAGACTTCCAGAGATTAGGGTTAGTCTACAGAAAGGCACAAAAATGGAGAATAGAATTTTGAGCATGAAGAACAACATATAGGGCTTTCCCCTCCTCCCTGACTTTCTTCCTTGAATTTCCCTATACTACTCCTAATTTTTTCCTTGATCTACTTCCATATTTATATTTAGTTACTTTTATATATATATATATATATATATGTATATATATTATATGTAATATATATTACTTCTCTCTATATATTTCCTAGTTGCCCATTTCTTTCATTTTGATATACTATAATTTCCAATAGGCATACAACAGGTATTAAAAAATCCAAAATATGAAAATCTACTTCAACAAATAATCATAAATAAGGAGCTAACTTTTCAGTTTACAAAGAAATTCCTGGTTTTACAAAAAAAAAAGTTCACAATAAGAGATTCAAGGAATAAATATCCTACATAGATTTTTCAGATGTAAAATAAAGACAAAAAAGAGTCACTAACCAATTTTGTAGTCAAAATAACTTAAAGGCTCTTTTCTTCCCCCTCCCTATTTCTTTCTCCCTCTAAGCAAAAATGTTTTGGAAATCAGCATCTTGGAATCATATGATTTCCTCATTTAAATAATTATATAATTTTAAGACTCCAGAGCTGTTCAACTATTTAAAGGATTTTAACAATAGAATTTTAACAGCTGTGGAGACTTTGGTATTTGTTCTTGAAATGGAAGCAGCTCAGGACTCCATAACTGCCAAGGTTCTATTCTGAAGCAGTTAGCAATTTGGTAGGTCACAGCTGCATACCTAGAATTAAACATGAAACTTTATTAACAAATCTGTAAAATGGCCAGTTAGACTTGATGGAATTGTGAATGGTGAGATCAGAAAATTCCCACCTGGAAAAGGTAATTTGTGTGGTACAACTGAGACAATGCCCCATCCACCCTCACCCCTTGACTTGCTTTGTGGGCCAGGGTCAAGAAACTGAACTTATGGGAACTGTTCCTCAATTCTCCCTTTCTATGAGATTTGTTTACTTTTGTATGTTTATGTTTATTGTTCATTCATTTCCTGTCACAGTCTACCATCTCCTGAAGACTGCCTCATCTCAATTTCTAATTATCACTGAACATTGGGATTTTCTTGTTGATAAATTTATGTATCATCATCATTCTCCTTTGTGAATAGAATCAACAAGTCTTTAGTTACCTACCATGTATCAGTCATTGTGCTAAGTGATGAAGATGCAAAGAAAGGCAAAAAACAGCTCTTTCTTTTAAGAAGTTCACAGTCTTATATAGGGGACAACATATAAACAATTATGTTCAAGCAAGATATAAACAGGATAAATTGGAGGTAGGAAGGTGTTAACTTTAAGGGGAACAAAGAAATGATTCCTATAGAAGCAGAACATAGGACTTGAACTGAGACTTGAGGGGAGTCAAGAAACTAGGAAGCAGAGAAGACAATAAGTGTCATTGATTGCAATTCTGGTGGCCCTCCTTCAACAATGAAGATCACAACCCCTCCTTACAACAGAGGCGGTTGATTGTGGCCATAGAATCCATGACCTGATGGGCATCCCTCTTTCCTAGTCTGGGTCTCATATGTCAGATACACTACTCATTTCTGAGTTAAACATTCCTAACAGTTTGGAAAGGACTTTTTTCCCCCTGATTCCACTGGCAAAATCAAGAACCTATCATTTCTATATTGAAAGTCTTTATGCAGAAATCCAAATCTTCTTATGATTCAGCTTTTTAACCAGTCATTGCTTTCTCTTCTTGAATCCCCAGTTTTAGTCAGAAGCATTGGTGCACCTATCAAATATAACTCCAAGGTCCTCACTTATTTGCCTGATACTTCATAATCTGTAGAGATACTTTCAAGATTCTCCATAATAGATTCTCCATATAACTCTATGATTCTAAAATTCTGTCTCCCCTGCACTATCCTGCTCTATGTTCCCGTATTTTCTCCATCCTGTATTCAGTTATCACATCTTAAAAAAAATCTGGAATCAACTTCTTTAACATCCAACTCCTGAAACAAAATAAATATCAAAATTTATACCTGCCTTAAGCATTTAGCTAAACATTTGGTTATACAGTTCACTGTGCCATACACTGGAAATACACAAAATGAATAAGACATGATTTCTTTCCACAAAGAGTATACAATTTAGTAAAAATGATAAAGGCAAGACATAAATAAACATAACACAGAGTAACAGGTGGCACACCAATTAGATGAATATGAAATTACATGATATTGGTTGATGGACAGATAAGGTATCAGATCGGGGTAGATAAGGATAGGAGGCTATCAGCAGGTGATCTTAATGAGTTTGTTGCTATTCACTTTTTAAAATAGCAATGACACAATCATCTCGTTAGGATCACATTTAGCTATTAACTTCAATGCTGATCATGCTGATCCAGCTTTTTTCTTTAATTTGTCATTATAAATAATTTACATATGGACCAAGGGCATTCTGTAGTCCACAATGACAGGTTTGTTTTGATAAGCTGTTGTTTGGCCATTGTGTCTAGACACCTCCTCAGGACACAGAGCAAAACTCTTGGGGGTCAAAGACATTGGCTTTTTTAGGATGATATTCCTCATGACACCTCACATGATACCTTGAACCTCATACATAATGAATAAACATATGTTGAATTAAATTTTGAAGGAAAACCAAAGGTATAATAATATGCTGTAGGGTGGTTCTAGAATGTGTGAAGAGAGCGGGTGGGAGTGGGGGAAGTGCTACACTTTTCCGAGTCTGAGCTTCTTCATCCATAAAATGAGAGTGATAATATCTATCTTAAGTCCCACCTTTTGCAAGAAGCCTTTCCCAATCCTTTAATACTGGTACATTCCCTCCATTGATTATTGCCAGTTTATGCTTTATAGAGCTTGTTTACACATGGCTCTTTGTGTGTTATTTTCCCCACTCGATTTTGAGTTTCTTGAGAACAAGGACTGTCTTTTGTGTTTCTCTGTATCTCGAGCACTTAACAGTTTGTGGCATATAGTAGGCCCTCAATAAGTACTCATTGATATAACTATCGTATCTACCTCACCAGGTTGTCATGAAGTTTATATGAGGTTATATGGAGGGCTCTTCCAAATGGATAGAAAATTTATCTCAGATTCAGGTAGACCTGACTGGCTTCAAGCCCTGCTTCCATCTGTACTGGAAATGTGACCTCAGGCAAAGAACTTAACATCCAAGGGACCCCAGGAAAGAGTATAAGACTCTAAGAAATAGGGGGAGTACGGATCTATGTTGGGAGAGAATGATTCCTTGCCAATGGACTGGAATACTAGTGAAATCACAAGCCTAGTCCAAACAGACAAATAACAGTTCTTATTCTTATCAGTTAGATTTCATAAGTAGTCCCCTCAAAAAAAATAGGTTCCTGACACCCTGCTGAGCCACTTTGAACTCAGCTAGGCTTATTCTCTGTTGACAGATACAGATTTCCTCTTTTGAGCATGGCCAGCTCCATAGAGCCTGCTAGCCAGTATGCTCCACTGACACAATCACTGAGAGTTGGTTGTCACATCATCTCCCCAAGCCTTGAGGTACAGTAGATTAGTCAAAGCCTCTCACCTCATTAGCCAGGAACATATTTCTTACTTTGGGCACCACACAGACCTGACTCAGGGGGTGCCTACAAAAGAGTAATGATTCATCTAATTGGAATAAAAGATAAATGTATGCTAGGCAAGGAGGATATTTTGTCAAAAGGAGAATCAATTTGTGCTAGCCAAAGCTGACTATAAATAAAGACAGAATCCACCAAGGCACCTGTGGTAATCTCAGAAACACCTTAAGATTCTTCTTGACTTGGAATTTCTTTCCTACCAAATGCCACCATCCCTTCCTATCTCATCAGAAAATTCCATAACTAAAGTCATTCCTTCACATAGGATGTCATAGAGAGGCTCTTCTTGACATCCTGGAGAGAGCCTGCCTTGGAAGATTTGGGTTCAAGTCCCACCACTGACACATCATCTGGGTGACCATGGCAGGACTGACTTGTCCTGGTTTGACTTGACTTCCTGAAACACATGCTTATTCTCTATCAACCATATCTTACTGCCTTTTAAAAAAAATTGTATATATTTTGTGTCTGTTTATCTATAATCATTTTGTTTATCTCTAGTACAATGTCACTATTGTTTATCTCTAGTACAATATGGTAGCAGAGACTGATTAATTTTTGTCTGTGGATATATAATTTAATGTGGGGGCTCATCTAGGATTGAACTATGAGGTGCAATCAATAGCTAATTCATTGTAATATGTTCATTATAAATGTTCTAGTCTGGTAGTTAGCTCTATGCACATGTTGGCAGCTGATATTTGTCTCACAGGGTGGGCTATACTGAGTAAGTACCAAACTGCTTAGAGTTTGTGGAGAGTGACTGTCTTCCCATCCTTCAACCTTACCTTTTTCTGCAGAGTAATACCTACTTCTGATAATGGGGCATGTAGATTCAACTGGAAATTAGTTTTGAGCCCCAACCTACAGGTCAAATGTTTATTGCTTCTCATATTTTGCAATACACCAGTGAGTCTTAGTCACATGGACTTGGAATAATATAGTTAGTTCTTTATAGATGCAGACACTCTTAGATATTGCATATAGTTGTTTTTGTTCTTAACTTAGAATGGAAATGTAACTGAACAGTGTATAATAAGATAACAGTGGATAATAAACATCTAGCAAGCAGCTATACATCCACTACACTTCTAGACTCTGGAAGTCCCAGACATCGGAGCTGCTTCAAAGGAAGACATTTTTTAGGAAAAAGCATGGCTTAGTCATACTTTGAGCAAACAAAGAAGTATAAATAATTCACTTCAGTTCAAAACCTTAATTTCAGACTCATGCAACTGTGAGAGCTACATATTCTCAAGAGTTATTCTATATTCATGGTATAGGATAATATTTCTAATTACTATGTGTTCATCTTGGACTCCAGCCAAACTACTACTTACAATAGAGTGCTGGGATCAGGAAGACAAGATTCCGATTCTGACCATGGAGCTTTATGTGTTAGTCATTTAGGTTTCTGAAATCTCAGTTTTCTTAATTGTAAGATGATGAAATAAAAAGCCCACCTAATGGAGATGTTGTAATGTCCAAATGTATTAATTATTTGAAGTGCTCTACAACCTTTAAAATAAATGATTTCTTTAACTTTCCAGTGAATTTCCCATTTCTCTGTTTTGCTCATATCACTCCCACTGCTTAGAATTCCCCTTCCCTCCACTTCTTTTTATAGAGTTCATATCCATCTAACTCAAATTCTTTCCCCTCCATGAATCCCTTCCCTGCCCTATAGCTTTCTATTGCTAGCATAGTGCTCTGCTCTTTCATTTTTCTGAAATCTCCTACCTCTTTGTGCTTGTCTGATTGCACTGCCACCGTCTACCTTGGAGTAGATTTATTTGTACACATGCCTTACTTGTCTTATCTGTCTATAAATTCTTTGAGGGCAGGCACTATGACATCATTTTTTGCCTTCCCATTAGTGGTCAGTGTCATAGTTTACTTGTAGAAAGGGTTTAATAAATATCTCTTGAATACTGTTGATGTTGTTTCTTTTTCCTTTTTGAAGAGGACCAATGACACCACAGGGCATATCACTGATTCATGAGTGAACTGGATTTAAGTGAGGCAGAAGTGCACAAAGGTATCAGCCTCACTCTCTCTTCCACAGTGATCAAAGTCCCGTGGCAAGACAAAGGTCAAGAAGTCTGGCAATGACCCAGGATATAGTGGATGACCTTGGAGTGTTAGACATCCAAACAAGCTCTGACCACTGTACAGAACCTGCTTCAGCCACTTTCACGGCCCGTTGGGATGTTCTCATATGACCATTCTGCCCTGCTTCCCATGCTTGGGGTACATATCCCCTAACTGTCGGTACCCTCAACCTGGCTTAGCCAGTCTGCCAATATGATTTTTGAGAGTAATCTGTTGAATAAATAAATATACATACATTCTCATACTCCAAAGTTTGAGGTGAAAGGAAATGACATTTATTTATTTATTTATTTTAAGGACTACTCATTTTATTCTGCTATATTTGAGCAGAAAAGCTTATCAAAGATGCCTTCATCTCTGTTCATAGTGTGTACGTGTGTGTGTGTGTGTGTATGTGTGTGTGTGTGTGTGTGTGTGTGTGTGTGTGTGAATGAAAGAAAAAAAGACTGGGACAATTTCTGTGTTCTTTTGTTTTACTGTATATACTTTATTCCATTTCATTATGGGAAAAATGACTATTAGAAAGTGTGAAGAAAGATATACTGGAGAGAAACCACACAATCTGTTTGTATCAAACTGTTATGAATTATATCTAATTTTTAACTGCTCGCCTAATCCATTGCTGCAAGATCTAAGATACTTGGAACTGGCCTTATAAAATGCTACAGGATACAAGGGCCCAATGTAGGAAAATAAAATTTAAGTTATAAGAGATGGTAGTATTTTTTTTAATATAATTTTTTTAGACAAGGGACTTGGAAATTAACTTCATGTTTGCAAATATTCTTATCCTCAAATAAAAATACTCTGTCAGAATTTCAGTCTTCTCTCTACAGATATGGTCTATTTCACTAAGGAGGACCAAAGAAGTTATGCTATACATTTTATTAAAATAAAAATTTCAAAAAGTCATCAATAAAAAAGGAAAATAAGAAGGCTTATTATATGACAGCAAAGCTAAAAATAAATATGGGTGCCTAGAATGGCTATGTATTCAATTTCTGGATTTAAAGCCATAAAGATTGACTTAAATAGAGAATGATGAACTGACTCCCTCTGGAGCTGGTCTCTTTATATCAGCAAGTGATAAGTCTATCTAAGAGGAGGCTGTGTGAGAACAGAAGTACATCTCACCTTTCCCTGCAAAGAGGGTGCTAAAAAGTACATCTGTGTGTGGTCTTTATCATAGTTGACAGACAATTTTGATCTGCCTTAGAGAAAGCTGATGCTGAATTTACCAGGCCCACAAGCATTCCTGCTGTGCAATCACTGGCTCTTCTGAGTATAATTGTAATTGTAATTAACTTTTCTATCAAGTACCTGTCTTCTTGGCATTATTTTAGCCTTGTCTTGTTTCTACTTGAAAAGGGCTTTCCCCCCTTTCTTCACATCCCCAGAATGTACATAATAAATGATAGTTGACTGAGGGGCTGACTACTCCTGGGTTACTTGTATTTCCCACAATCTTGTCTGTTTTAGGCCAATGTTAGTGGAGGATGGCCAGGATGTGTCAATAATAGGAATCGTGTTTGAAAAGCAGTTGCACATAGGTGTACTATGGGAGAACAGACTAATTTTCACAGTTACAGAATTTGAGAGGTGAAGGGGCCGTAGAGGGGATATTGTCCAAACTGCTCATCTCATAGAAGCAGGGAATGGAGGCCAAGAAACTGAGTGATTTGACTAACATCACTCAACTACTAAATGGCATAGCCAGTATACCACCAAGGTCTTCTTAATGTTCTCTTTACTATACCACTCTCTTTGGTGAGTTTTTATCTGTTTACTCCTGTTAGAACAAATAAATGAGAAATTTTCCCCAGTAAAAATATGGCTATGGGGGTGAACTTGACCCTTAAGGAACTTCACATGATAAGGTAAAACTGTGACTAATTGTAATGCTTATGTTATATTGGTGGCTTGTGAAATTAAATAATAAAGAAAAAATGTCTACTGTCTATGCACCAATATGTCCAATATTAACCCCAAATGCTTATAAACTAAGGAAAAAACAGATATTACATTATGTACATAAATTATGAAACACTCCTAGATAATTCTAACTAATTCAAAGAAAAAAATCCAAACTGGTATTAGAGATATATGATGCATTATGTTCTAGGAAGATATATTGGAATTCATCTATTATCGATTCATTCAAAAACAATTTAATAAGCACTTCACTTAATCTAAACTCAACTCGTCATTTTCTCTTGCACTGCCCCCCTCCCTTCCAGCCCTAAACCTTCTCTTCTTTTTCATTTCCTATTTCAATCCAAGCTACCACCATCTTCCAAGTCACTCAGACTTACAACCTAGGTATTATCCTTGATACCTCAGTCTCATATCCAATCAGTGGTCAAATTTTGTCATTTCTACCTTAGTCACATCTCTTTGACCCATCCCCTTCTCTCTTCTGACACTATCAACACTGCAGAAGTTCTTCTCATCACAAAATTCCTGGACTATTGAAATAGCCTCTCGCCTAATCTCTCTCCCTTGCAATCCACCTTCCATTGAGCTATCATATTGATCTTTCTAAAATACAGGCCTGACATATCACCCATTTATTCAATAAATTTCAGTGGCTCCCTATTATCCTGCAGTTCAAATATAAAATCCTCTTTTTAGCTCTAAAAGTCAGTCATAATGTGGCCCTATTCTACCTTTCCAGTCTTTTGACACATTACTTCCTTCCACATCCTCTGCAATCCAGTGACACCTACCTTCCTCTCAAGCATCACTCTCCATATCTCAAATCTGAGCATTTTCACCGGATGTTTCCCATTCTTGGAATGCTGCCCCTCCTCATCTTTAACTCCTAGTTGCCCTAGATTGCTTTGTCTTAACTAAAGTCCTGCCTTTTGC
Source organism: Pseudochirops corinnae (assembly GCA_028646515.1). Lineage (NCBI taxonomy): Eukaryota > Metazoa > Chordata > Mammalia > Diprotodontia > Pseudocheiridae > Pseudochirops > Pseudochirops corinnae. The sequence continues at coordinate 43,938,378 of CM053592.1, read as the reverse complement.
AAGAAACCTTTCCCAATCTTCCTTATCTGTGTGCCCTCCTTCTAAGATTACTTCCAATTTATTTTGTATGTGTCTTGTTTGAACATAGTTGAACTATATCATTGCATAGTGAAATGAGTATTTGTTCTGGACTCAGAGGATGAGGATTCAAATTCAATCTTTGACAATTATGACCACTGTGACTTTGAATGTTTTCCACCTCCATAGCCCTAGTTTTCTCATCAGTAAGATAAAGGGGTTGGCTTAGTTAAGTTCTAAGATTTTATCTGGTTCTATCTAGATCTATGACACTATTATGATGTTCATATTAGATG
>CM053592.1:43916046-43937564 GCA_028646515.1 Pseudochirops corinnae | reverse complement strand
TCCTTAAAATGGAGGTGGTAAAATGCTCAGGAAGTAATGACATCCTGGTTCTATCTAGATCTATGACACTATTATGATGTTCATATTAGATGCTGAAGCAGATGAGGAGATAAATAGGACCTGTTCCCTCCTCTTAAGGAACTTTTCCCTCTAGTACATTAAAAAAGACATATAAATAGATATATTAACATGAAATAGAGTCTTTTTTTTGGGGGGGGGGGTCTTCCAGTAGAGGTTGAATGATTAGCTTTTGGATCATTGAAGTAAGGGTTGTATATTATCTCCAAGGTTCCTTTTAATCCTTAAATTCTATCATTTTAATGCTTTATAGTAAAAGCAGAAGAAGAATTGAAATCCATTAACAATCATTTGAAAGATAGTTCCAAAACACTACCATTATCACCACTACCACCATTATTACTACTACTGCTACTACTGCTGCTGCTGCTACTACTACTACTACTACTAGTACTACTACTACTACTACTAAGTCAAAAAGTCCCAGATTCAAGCTGTAATTATGTAATGTAAAATAAACATATACATGTGAATGCATGTATAAAATCTATACATATATTGAAGAAGTTGCTCTGTGCATAAATGTATATGTACATATATGTAGGTATATATACATATATTTGTGTGTACATATATACACATACATATAATATGCCCCAAAAGTTTTAGTGCAGTTATGTGAACATACATACATACATGCATACATGTATATATACGCCTATTTATGTGTGCATGCACACATATCTTCAAAGGATACATGTGAGAGGGGGCCATAACATAGTGGATAGAGAGGAATATTTTGGAGTCAAAAAGTCCTAGCTTCAAGTCCTCCTGCTTCTAACATGTACTAGCTGTGTGACCTTAGACAAATCATTTAACCCCTCAGTGCACCAGCCAATTTTCTGATTGTGTAAGACTAGTCCAGGGTATAGATTATTGGAAAAAATTTCCACATCATGGATTCCCTATATCTATGAAACTGTGCCAAAAAGAACAAATGGATATTTTCTGATTGAAGCTCTTCTCCTTTTTCCAATTAAGAAATAAAATAATCCTGACTTCCTATGGAAAGACTTCCGCTCTCTGTCTTCTACTTTGATGAAAATGAGAAGTGTAAAAAGAGAGTTGCTATTTTAGCTAGACTACTATGTTTTGCAAAAATACAGGCTTTTTAAAGGAAAACTATTTGCATTTGCTCCAGATTTGGAAATTATTTTTGTTCACTGACAGCTTTTGGAAACAACAAAGCAGCTAAAATGGGAGGGATGCAGATGCATGAAGTGTCTGCCAGCAGTCTGGAAAAAGCAGCAGAAGCTGGTGCTGTCTGGTTCAATCAGAAAAGGATTGACAGTCTTACAGTGGGTGAAAAAATCCATTTTGTGCAACAAGCAACGTTTTCATTCACTGCACAATGATATGTATGATCCTTATTCCTTCTGAGACTTGAATACAGGTATTCTCTTGGGTGGTGGTTCTGCCTGAGAATAGGGAACCATTCCAAAGACAATCCTGTAAAAAGCTTGAAAAGAGGAGAAGTCGGCTGGCATGCCCATGATAGGCAGTTTATTCAGTGTCTTCAAGACTGGTAGTCAATTTGTCTACATTGATGAAGCAAACACCAACATAGTTGCCCTTTCAATTTAGGCTTACACTGAATCTGTGAACGTAAGTATTAGTAATGGGCTGTCGGCAAATAAAATGGTTTACAGAAAATAGCTTGGGGCGGCTAGGTGGTGCAGTGAACAGAGCACCAGCCCTGGAGTCAGGAGGACCTGAGTTCAAATCTGGCCTCAGACACTTAACACAAAAACTAGCCATGGGACCTTGGGCAAGTCACTTAACCCTAATTGCCCTCCAAAAAGCAAAAAAAAAAAAAAAAAAATAGCTTTCTTGGTATTGGAACTCTCTGTGCTCAGGAGAAAAGGAATATCAGGAACTGATACTTTGGGGAAGGTAAATATGATTGGCACCACTAAGAAGCATGAAAGTGACAAATATCTAGTAAGATCCACAGATGTAAAGTGATGGAGACCAAGACAGACAGTGTCAATACCATGGAGAAGCGGTTTGAGAGTGATGGTGAGGTACTGACCCGCTGCATTTACAAGAACACTGACTTTTCCACATGCTCTCAGTGGCTAGAGGAGATCAACGTTTCTTGCAAGGCTTATAGATTTTCTTTTAGAGAACCTTAGGACTTTCCAGCTTTTAGATGACCTCCCTTCACAGAGCATTCTTTTGTTACGGAGTTCTTGATGACTTCCTCAGATTTAGCACAGAACCAGGGACCTGCTTATTCAACTTCTGTCTAGTCATTCCGTTTGGTTATCCTGGAAATTCTGGCTTGAGTCATTATAGCCTTCTAACTCTCCTGGATTTCAAAGTTAACAATATCCTCTTTTCCCTAATGCAGTTCTTAATTAGAGTTTTGTTATCAGTACTGTAACCTACACCACAGTCATCCTTAATTCATTGTGCCATCTAGCTACCACACCAATAGAGTTCTGACAGTTTTGAGAATAGATTTCAAAGGATTCCTGAATTGAACGGTGAGTTTAGTTCTTCCATTGTTACAATAGAAGGATATTTGGCTTTGAAATTCTGTGCATCATTGTTAAATCTATGTCTTTATCAGTACATACATGAATGGAGGCTTATTCTAAAATAGTACCATTCATAGCAGGGGAGGGCTCAATAAGATCCTGCCCCCACGCTACCCCTTCTCTGATATCACATGTGGCTCCTAAAGCAATGTTTCACCTATATATGTTATTTCTTTTCTTATATTAAAAAGAAAAACTGATAACATTCACTGCTAGAAGGGTTTTTAGAGATCATGTGACCAGCTCACCTCCATTTCTAGTCATCCAGGTATTTAATGATATCTTTTAAAGGGAATTTTTTTGGAGGGGGATATTTTTTTGGGGGGGAAATCATCATTTGTAAAACTCTTGATTGTTCTCATACACATGTTCAACCTTTCCATTGACCTTCACTTTTGCTTCTTTTGAGACTGTGGTGTTCCATGATTCCTAGCCTCTGAGCAAGGGTAGAAGAATATGACACTAAGAAGATGGGCTATTTTCCCCACGGGTAGAGTGGTGTCATTGAGAGTGTTGTGTAATTGCTTCAACACAATTCAGTTTTAGGTGTTGTTATTTCGTGTTGCACCCATTTCATTGTGCACTTTTGGTTCTTTTCCATGATGTGCCTCATGATGAACATCTAAGATGGGCTGCCTATTCACCTGCAAATTAGGACAGTCCTGGGAATGCTAATAAATGTTTTTTTCTTAAAGTCTGCTTGCTAGACAACCCTGAATGAACCCAATACAGTTAGCTTCAGTGGATTTCTCAAAACACTTGAACAAAAAGCATCAGTGACATATGCAAATGGCCTTCAGGTCACAAAGTCTATGTAATTGTCTGTCTAATTGCTTGGCATCCTTTCACTATTTTACATATGCTCTGCACTGTTGTTTGCATATACATATCATTACCTGACTTTTCCAAGGCCAGGTGAAATGTCTTATGAATTTACATTCATTTCAAGGTGAGTTATAATTTTTGTTTTAAAATCCATTCAGTGCAAAAACCTAGCACTGAGACTAGCCTTTAACACTGATACTTGGGTAAGTATGAACCTGCTTATGTTGTGTTTACTAATCCTTTTCTGGGGAAATGAGCTATTGTGTCTCTGAAACATGGGGTCATGTCAGGCATGATGTATTGGGATGTGTTTTCCTTCATCTTGCTGACTATTTTTATCTTTCAATAATAAGTCATTCAGTTGATGTTAAGGGCCGGGATTTTTTTTTTTTTTCCTTTTTGGCAGCGAAAAAATCTAGATGGATTAAAGCAGAAGATCTAGTACTGACAAAGTCCTCATATCTATTATCATGCAGTGTTGATCCCAGTGACAGGAGACTCAATCCATATTTAATTAAACCCATCACTTTTGCAATGGAAAGTTCAGAAGTGTACACAAGTTCCTAGGCTAAGGATAATGCCCCTGAGGCTGATAATATTGGAATGAGTCCAGGGCAACCTGACTAAAACCCATAAGGAAAACCAAATTTCCTCTATTTTTGTTTTTGTTTTTTTTTTCCCTTATCTTCTCTTAGAGACTATTTTCTACCTTCTTTTGCAGACTCTCAATATTGCTATCTGGTATCCAAATGGATCTATATATCTAAGATTAGAATAATCCAAATGAGATTAAAGAAAAGCTTGGGCAATTTTAAAAGTCAGAACACTTCATTCTTTTGAGGAACCTTTGTTGGGGGACGCAGGTACCAGTATAAAGTGGGCTTTCTTATTTTTTTTTCATTAATCATATTGGTTTATTACTTAGTAAAGAAAGTAATTTGAAAATGATTTTATGACTGAATACAAGAAAGAAGTGATAAGAGCTAGACTTTGATAATATTCACAATAATAATATTATAACCAAATAATTAATTTCAAGTATAGAACAATTTTCAACCTTGGATGTCAAAGTGCTGGCTAAAAAAAAATGCATTTCATAGTACATTATTAACTTTTTGAAATAAACACATCATGGTATGTTAAAATATATTTTTAAATGAAGACAAATTGTGAATTTTCAATTCCAATGCCAATTTTTTTCTAAATATTGAAGAAAATCTCAAGTTGGGAGGAAAAACAAGTAAATATCTGTAATACAGCTTATCCTCATGAGTGTATTCACCTTTTCATCTTCTTAGGGCTGCCATAAAACAAAGAATTTCCTTATTATATAGAATATTTATAGTAAAATAACATCGTAAAACAGAATTGGAAATGAAAATGATGGTGAAGGATAGAAAAAGATAATTCTAAAGTGGTAATATTTGAATTCCCATGAAATTTTCATTGTATTAAGAAGTTTCTATTTAGCAAATTGCATTTTTAATAAGAAACATTTATTATGTCAACTAGGTTCCAAACTCTGAGAGAAAAATACTGAGGCAAAGGGGAGACCAAAATATTCCTATTTGCTTATGATATGATGGCATAGCTAGAAAATCCTGAAGAATAGGCAAAGAATCTAATGGAGAAAATGAACTGCTTCAGCAAAATGTCAGGCTACCAAATAAACACACAACAATCAACAGCCTTTCCATATAGTGCAGAAAATTCCTGGGGGCAAAGGGAAGCCTCACTAATTATGACTCTAAAACACATAAAACTTTTGGGAGTCAATACACCAAAGTACATTTAATAGAATGTATAGAGTCAATTAAAAATACTCTATAAATAATTATAATAATAATAAAATTAAATAGCTAAAAGAATATTCAGTGATCATTGCTGGTCTGTGCCAATATAATAAAAATAACATATCGTGGCATTTAATTTAAAAATTTAGTGATATATCAATCAAATTACCAGAGGGAGACTTTATAGAGCCAGACAAAATAAAACACAACTGATCTGGACAGAAGAAAGATAAAGAATAACAAAGGAAATAATGAAAAAACAAGAGGAATGAAGAGAGAATAGAACTTCTAGGTGTCAAGCTGTATTATACAGTAGCAATATTAAAGCTTTTTATTCCAATTTTTAAAAATAGGCAAATAGATCAATCGAGACTAAACAATGAAAAATTTGAATTCATTAAATGCAATTATTTAGCGTGTATGTATAATATGTATGTGTGTGTATATATGTATATATACACACACATATATGGGTGAATGTGTGTGTATATCTATATAATTTGCTCATGAATTTCAGGTAGTTCATTAGTTCTTAAGATAACCATCTCTGATTTATTTTCAAGGTTAAAAGTTTTTTTTTAATCAGGGATGCTTTACATTTTCTTCTATCTTTTCAATCTTCTGATACTGTTCTTAGTACTTCTTTAGTCTCAAGAAATCATTACTTCAACAAACTTTCTGTTACTTTGGTAAACTTTAGTACTTAGCTGTTAATGGTCTTTTCCCCAAAGTTTTCATTTATTTTCCAATTTTTTCCTTTAGTATTCTCATTTTTTTGTAATACCATCTAACTCAACTCTCTCAGATTAAAAATCAGACGTTAAATATAATATATATGCATACAAACACATGTACATAATGAAAATGAATATTTAAGAACAGAAGCCATTCCCCAATAGATAAATGATCAAAGGATATGAACAAATAGTCCTGAAAAGAATTGTCAATGATGAACAATATGAAAGAATTCTTCAAATCATAATAAGAGATATGCAAGAGTCCTGAGGTTTTACCTCACAGCTAGCAAATTGATAAGTAATATAAAAGATGAGAATAGTCAGTTTTGAAGGAGTTGCAGAAAGACAGACTCACTAGTGCACTTTTAGCAGAGGTGTGAATTGGTGAAACCAATTTGGAAAGTGATTTGGAACTATGTAAACCAAGTGACTAAAATGCCCTTACCACTTGACCAAGAGATTCTATTGCTAGTCAACTCCCCCCAAAAGGTCACTGATAAACAAACAAACAAACAGAATACAACAAAAAAACAAGCCATATATACACTATAATATTTATAATATATAACATCACCTTTTGGAGTAGCAAAGAACTAGACACAACCTAGAAACAAATAACACTATCCTCCTAGTCACCAAGGATTGCAACTTGGGTGTCATTGTTGACTCCTAACTCTTTCTCACCCCACCATATCCAGTCTGTTGCTAAGTCCTGTCAAATTTACCTTCATTACATCTTCTGTACATGCTCCCTTCTCTTCTCTAAAACTGCCACTACCCTGGTGCAAGGGCTCATTACCTCATGCCTGGAAAATTGAAACAATTTGCTTGTTGGTCTCCCTGCCATGTGTCTCTCCCCACTCCAGGCTAAATTCCATTTAACTGTCAAATTAATATTCCTAAAGCACAGATCTGATCATTCCATGCACTATTCCTAGTGTTCTCTAAATCCTTTGTTTAGGATTCATAGCTCTATGCAACCTAGTCTCATTCTACCTAACTAATCTCCATATACTTTGCTCCCTTCCACATACTCTGTGATTAAGTGACATTGGCTTCCTTGCTGTTCCTCACGCAAGGCACTACGTCTTCCTACTCTTGGCATCTTCATTTTCAGCTAAAATCTTATCTTCTATTAATAGCCTTTCCTGATTCCTTTTAAGGCTTTTCCTTTCCTCTCTTGATTATCTACAATTTATCCTGTATATATTTGACTTGTATAGTTGTTTTCATACTGTTTCCCTATTAGACTGTGACTTCTTTGAGAGCAGGGGCCAATGTATTACTTTTCTATGAATTCTCAGCACTTGGCACAAGTGACTGGTGCTTAGGAGTTGCTTAATAAATGTTTATTGACTGACTGAAAAAGTTATGTATGTAGAGTCATGAAAACAATAGACAAAATTATTATTAAATGTAAACAGGAAAGAAGAAAAACAAAATAACTTATATGTAATATAGCAAAATTATAAATGACTAAAAAGTCTTAAAGAAGGTACTTAAAGGAGACCTCCTGTTGCCCATTTGCAGAGGGGAAGGTTTATAATTATTGGATATTGCACATATCAGAACTTTCAATATGTTGTTTCATTCTGTTGATTTTTTTTCTATTCTTTTCCCTTATTATTATTTTTCTAAGGGATGATGTTCTAGGGGGAAATATGAGGAGAAACAGAGGTGATGTTCAATAAAATATATAAAAATAGTTCTATACCAAGTATCATAGTTTCAAAGGAAATCCAAGATGATCTAGTTCAAATTTTGCCTGAACAGGAAGCCACACTAAAGCATCCCTGACAAATGGTCATCTAGCTGTTGCTAGAACATTATTAATAAACCCCATGCAGTTAATGAGGAGAGGAAATGGGTATCCAAATCTTTTGTTCACTTTATAGTTCTAGAATTTTACATATCATCATCATCACCATCATCTTAATCACCATCACCACCATCATCATCATCATCATTATCAACATCTAATTCTTCTTATATGCTTCCTTGAGATTTAGATTAGTCCTAAATAACATGATGTCCTTTATTAATATTTCATATTCTGTAGACTACTGTCCATGTGGACAAAATATCTGCAAAGGAAGGGGCATGACATTAATCTTTTCAGGTAAAGCTGAATTCAAATAAGAAAACATCAGGGGACAGATAAGAACATGATACCAGAGTAAAAAAAAAAAAGAATCATTCATCAACAGAGTCATAACTAGGAGTTTTTCTACCTGGGAATATTTTAGGTAAGAAGATGATGATTTTAATGATGATGATGGTAGTGATGATGATATCTAACATTTATATCCCACTTTAAGATTTGCAAAATATTTTATATTTCTATTTCATTTGATCTTCACAACTCTCTATGTTAAGTATTACTATTAACTACAACCACCCCTTTATGCACAAAGAAACTGTGATTGAGAAAAATTAAATAATTTGCCCAGGATCACGTAGCTAGACAGGGCTCAAATTCAAGTCTTCCTCATTCAAAGTTCAGCACTCTGAACTGTGCCACCTAAATGCTCCAGCAAAAATGAGAGTCTGTTCCTGGGTAAAAGCTTTCTTAAGAAGAGAGCGAGCTATCCTTCAGAGTCTGATCATGCTCCTTGTAGGAAAAGGGGTATCCTAACAATGAAACACTGAAGGTGACCATATCTCCTATTGGCCATGAGCATTAAAGGACAGTAGGATATGCTGAATTTTGAATTAAGAGGAAGCATCCTCCACACTTATGTTTGTATATTACATACATAAAAGCTTTAGTTTGCCCCCACCTGGTTATGACTCCACGGTTATTGATATTTGAAAGTATACTTGCACATGTAGATTTACATGTACATATATACATGCATAACAAACCAGGTACATGAACAAAATTTTTAAATTTATCTATTTATTTTTAGTTTTCAACATTCATTTCCACAAGATTTTGTTACAAATTTTCTCCCCATCTCTCCACCGAGTAAGATACCCAGTTGAGTGTCTGTGTTATTCCCTCCTTAAGCCAAATTCAATGAGAGTAAGGTTGACCCATTCCCTTTCACCTTCTTGCTCTTCCCCTCCATTATAACAGTTTCCTCTTGCCTCTTTTATATGAGATAATTTTACTCTATTCTATCTCTCCCTTTCTCCTTCTCATTATATTCCTCTTTTACGTCTTAATTTTATTTGTTAGATATCATCCCTTCATATTCAAGTCATCCTGTGCCCACTGTGTATACATGTACACACATATACATACACTCACATATATATTTATACACACATACACCCTCTTATACATATGTATATATGTATGTGTATATGTGTGTCTGTCTGTGTCTTCCCAATTTTTCCTCCACTTCTCTTACTTGATTTTCAAAATCCTTCTTGAGCTCCTCCATGGCCTGTGACCAACTTGTATTTTTCTTGGAGGCTTTTGATGCAGGAGTTTAAACTTTCTTGTCTTCTTCTGGTTCTGTGTTTTGATCCTCTTTGTTCCCACAAAAGATTCTATGGTCTGAATGCGCTGCCTCTGTTTGCTCATCTTGCCATCCAATGACTTGACTTTTGAACTCTTTGCCATAGTAGAACTCTGCTTCCAGAGTGGAGAGAACTTTGTCCCAAATTTCTGGGGATTTTGCAACTATTGTCCGAGCTATGAGGAGGGTGCCCTCTCTACAGCCACCACAAGCTCTGGTACACTAGCGTTCCTTGCCCCAGGACCACCACCCAAGACTGTGGCCCAGATCCAAGCAGGTCAAAGCAAGAGCAATTACCCTTTGAATGTTCGCTTGGTCTCCCTATGATCTGCAGGCCAGGAATTCCAGAAGCAGCCATGGGGCAGCCGCCGTACCACCACCACCTCTGTATTCCTGGGGCAGGGGCAGGATGGCGATGTTCTCTCACCCAGTTCAAACAGAGTTCCCTATTGATCTTTTACTTTTTCTTCAGTGTTTATGGGTTGAGAAGTCTGGAAACCACCACAACTTCCAGTGATTTGCTCTCCTGAAGTCTGCTCTGGCTGGTCTGGGCTGTGAATCTGGGCTGGTGGGGCTTACAAAGAACTGCACTCAGCTCCCAGGTCAGTGGGATAGACCCTTCTTGTTGGCCTGCCTTCAGCAGGAGATTTGTTTCTTTCTGTCACTTTGTGGGTTTTGCAGCTCTAAAATTTGTTCCGAGTCATTTTTTACAGGTATTGGAGGTTGTTGGAGTGGGAGCTAAAGCAAGTTCCTGTTTTTACTCTGCCGTCTTGGCTCTGCCCCTCATGTACAGAATTTTTAAAAGTTTTAAAATTCACACAAAATGACATGAACAAAATAAAATAACAATAGAGGACTTCAACACTCCACTGTCAGACTATGCTAAATGAAGGAAAACATACATATATTTGTACAACTTATAAAATAAATTGTGGAAATGAATACATGGAAAAAATTGAATGGAAGAATCAGAGAATGCATGTCATTTACCTCCTTACTATACTTATCTTTTGGTATATTTCCTTTTATAGAAAAACAAACCTCAGCTAACCCTAAATATTACCTCCAAAGGAAATATCTCTCCATAATGCTTTTGTAGTATGTTACATTTGCCTAAGGATCTCTTCACTTTAGATGTGTGTATGTATGTGTGTGTATGTATGTATGTGTGTGGTGTGTGTGTGTGTGTGTGTGTGTGTGTACAACTTATATAAGTATATTCTGTTTTGCTTTTTCCATGAAATGAGCAAGCAGAATCACTCAGTAAATCTCATTTAAACATTATTCACTTATGCTAACTTGATTTCATTATAATTTACATTCCCTATCACTTTTTACAGTAAATCTCAAGAGAAAATAAAAGTGGCCAAATGGTATTTTACTTTTAAATATTATTTTCTACGATGTGATAAAAACTCAAAGAAATTTGTTTTAAAAGCATGATTATCATTCTTCATCCTTAATTTCTTTCCACATCTCACCAGTCATTAATAAAAACAATTAGTGTCATTTTTGTAGCACAGAGTGAATATTTGTATCTGTATTTGGGTTATCTTGGTATTGAAATAAAAAAAAACATGCCTTTTTAAAACAACACATTGTTTTAAATTTCAAACTCTAAAGTTCTTGGGTTGTTTTAATGCTGAAGCAAATGTGCTTTTTTCTCTAGTCCCTCAAAAAATATTTTTAAAAATTGCAATTATTCAGTAATTTTGGAATTGTGCAATATTTATGTCTTCTTCATAATATGAGCTGTCCCTTAAGTTCTGTCTGTGGATGATTTTATAATCCCTACTCCTCTATCAGAATGTTCTAAAATATTTTCTTAGATAAACCAGCTCTCTCTTATATGAACATTAGAGGATAGTATGTCCCAAAAGTCTTAGAGTATTTTAAGTTTCTAAAAGTTTTCAGCTATTAAAGCTTAACAACTTCTTTAAGACTTTGGGGACAATCTGTATATACATTTAGGGACATAATGGATAAAGACATTTTAAAACGTATTCAGGGTACCATCTAGCAATCTTATTCATGTGCTTTCAATCTATGTGTGAACGATCATTAAAAAGTACTTTGAGCATCACTGGAAAACGAAATCTTGTTCTTTAAACTTTTCCGTTCTGCTGATTGCCTCCCTAACATGCCCAAGTGTATGTTATGGCACTTAAAAGAAAACAAGCAAAAATCATTCATTAATTATTACCATCTCCAATATCATGCTATAATTCCCTCCCTCCCAAATACCTAGAAAAAAAGTCATGTATTTTTGGTGTCTCTACTTGTTCTCTCTTCACACTTTTCTAAACCCTCTGCAATCTGACTTCCTACCTTATCAATCTACTGACATTGTTTTTTCTAGGTGAGTTAGGCCCAAACCAGGGGATAGTCAGTACAGATATAGAAAAGGGCATGTACATCACCTTTTGCCTGAATTACTGCAATAGTCAATAAGACTTTTTTTTTTTGAGTTTGGAATATTTTTTTTTAATTTTAATTAATTTATTTATTTTTAGTTTTCAACATTCACGTCCACAAAATTTAGAGTTTCAGATTTTTCTCCCCATCTTTCCCCTATCCTCACCCCAAAATAGAAAGGCTACTGAATACCTCTTCCCTCAATCTGTCCTCTCTTATATCCTCCCCCATTACCCTCCATAACTTTCTAGTAGGGCAAGATGGATTTCTATACCCCAGTGCAAGTATATCTTGTTTTCTAGTTGCATGTAAAAGACAAGGTTATTCTTTTTTTAAACATTTGTTTTTAAAACTTTGTGTTCCATATTTTTCCCTTCTTCTCTCCTTACCCATCCCCACTGGGAAGATAAGCAGTTCAATACAGGTTGTACATGTGTAGTTACCCAAATTATTTCCATAATTTTTATATTGTGAAAGACTAACTATATTTCCCTCCATTCTGTCCCATCCCAAACTCATTCTAATTTTCTCCTTTGACCCTATCCCTTTTCAAAAATGTTAGCTTCTAACTACCCTCTCCCCCAATCTGCTCTCCCTTCTATCATCCCCCCTCGTGTCCCCTACCCTTCCTATTTTTGCGTAGGGTAAGATACCCAATTGAGAGTGCATGTTATTCTCTCCTTAAGCCAAATGAGGGTAAGGCTGTCTCATTCCCTTTCACCTTCCTGCTCTTCCCCTCCATTGTAACAGTTTTATCTTGCCTCTTTTATATGAGATATTTTACCCTAATCCATCACTACCTTTCTCCTTTTCCCAATAAATTCCCCTCCAACCTCTTAATTTTATTTTTCATATATCAGCCTTTCATGTACAACTCATCCTGTGCCTTCTGTCTATGTATACATGAACATCCATGTGCCCACATTCACATATATATTTATATACACATACACCCTCCTATACATACATATGCATGTATACATCATACGTATGTATACATATATACATATATATTCCCTTCTACTATCCTCATACTGAGAAAAGTCTCGTGAGTTATAATTATGTGAATGTGAATGTGAATAGTTGAACTTTAATAAGTTCCTTATGTTTACCTTTTCATGCTTCTCTCATGCTCAAATTTTCTCTTCAGCTCAGGTTTTTTCATCAAGAATGCTTGATAATCCTCTATTTCATTGAATGACCATATTTTCCTCAGAAGCATTATACTCAGTTTTGCTGAGTTGGTGATTCTTGGTTTTAGTCCTAGCTCCTTTGACCTCCAGAATATCATATTTCAAGCCGTTTGATTCCTTAATGTAGAAGCTGCTTGGTCTCGTGTTATCCTGATTGTGTTTCCATAACGGTCAAATTGTTTCTTCCTGACTGCTTGTAGTATTTTCTCCTTGATCTGGGAACTGCTGAATTTGGATGTAATATTCCTAGGAATTTTCTTTTTAGGATCTTTTTCAAGAGGCAATCAGTGAATTCTTTCAATTTCTAATTTGCCCTCTGGTTCTAGAATATCAGGGCAATTTTCCTTGGGAATTTCTTGAAAGATGTCTAGCTTCTTCTTTTGATCATGGCTTTCATGTAGTCCAATAATTTTTAAATGATCTCTCCTGGATCGATTTTTTAGGTCAGTGGTTTTTCCAGTGAGATATTTCACATTGCCTTCTATTTTTTTCATTTGTTTGAATTTGTTTTATAGCATCTTGATTTTTCATAAAGCCATTACCTTCTAATTGCCCCAATCTAATTTTAAAGGATTTATTCTCTTCAGTGAATTTTTGAAATTCCTTTTCCATCTGGCAAATTTGCGTTTTTAAGGCACTCTTCTCCTGATTGGCTTTTTGGGCCTCTTTTGCCATTTGAGTTAGTCTATTTTTTAAGGTGTTATTCTCTTCAGCATATTTTTGAGTCTCCTTTAGCAGGCTGTTGACTCACTTTTTGTGATTTTCCTTCATCATTCTCATTTCTCTTCCCAATGTTTCCTCCACTTCTCTTACTTGATTTTCAAAATCCTCCTTGAGCTCCTCCATGGCTGTACCAATTCATATTTTTCTTGGAGAATTTGATGCAGAAGTTCTGACTTCTCTGGCTTCCTCTTGCTCCATGCCTTAATCCTTTTTGTCCCCCCCAAAAGATTCTATAGTCTGTTTGTGCTTCCTCTGCTTGCTCATATTGCCAGACAATTACTTGACCCTTGAGCTCTTTGCCTCCATGAAACTCTTCTTCCAGAATGGAGAGAGCTTTGCTCCAAATCGCTGTGTTTTTGTAGCTGCTGCAGCTATTAGGAGGGCACCATCTCTACAGCCCCCACAAGCTCTGGCTCATTGGTCACACATCCCAGGACTACCATCCAAGACCATGATGCAGATCCAATCAGGTTAAAGCAAGAGAAATTACCATCAGAATGGTCACTTGGTCCCCCTACAATCTGCAAGTCAGGAGCTTCTGAGGCAGCCATGTGGCCAGTGCAGCCGGCATGCCTCTACTTGCTTCTCGCTGGGAGGGCAGCAGCCAGACTATGTTTTTCTGTCCCCCCTCCCTGTTCTAACAAAATTCCATACTGACCTTTTACTTTGTCTTTGGTGTTTATGAGTTGAGAAGTCTAGAAACCACCACAGCTGCTGGTTTTTCACTCTCCTGAAGCCTGCTCTGGCAGCTGCTGGTCAGGGCCACCCTGGGGCTAGAACTTGGAACTGTGCAGCTCCTGTGTTCAGCTCCCAGTGCACTGTGATAGACCTTTCTTGTTGGCCTGCTGGCTGTCTTCAGCAGGAGATTTGTTTCTCTATTTCACTTTGCAGGTTCTGTAGCTTTAGAATTTGTTTAGAGTCATTTTTTTTACAGGTATTGGAACTGTTTAGAGCTGGAGTCCATGCCAAGTTTGTGCTTCTACTCCGCCATCTTGGCTCTGCCCTGTCAATAAGACTATTAAATAAACCTGATTGACTTCAGGTCTCTCCCAGCTCCAGTCAATCCTCCTTACAACTACCAAAATGACTTTTCTAAAGAACAAGTGTGACAATGTTAATCTTCTATTCAATAAATTCTAATAATTCCTTATTATTTCCAGGATCAAATAAAACTATTTAATTTTCCTATTAAAGTGCTCTACAACCCGTCTCCCCACCCCACCCCTCACCTTTCTTTTAAACCTTTTGAGTCTTCTTATACATTATATTCCTCCTTATCATTTATTCTATGGTCCAGACAAATTTCTGGCCCGCACACACAATGCTCTGTCTCCTACCTCTGCATCTTATGACAGGTTGGCTCCCATTTTTACCTTGCCTTTCTCTGCCTCTTAGAGCCACTCATTTCCCTGAAGACTTAAATCAAGCATGAATTAAACAGATCTTTTCTGATTACTCTTCTTACCTACCCCCACCCCTATCTCTACTTATACCAGCTGTTATTAACTTCCTATGCAAGGTTACCTTGTCCATTTTGTATGTATCATATATACTTATTCATTATTATTATTAATTATAAGATAATTAATAATAATATAATTATTAATACATATTTATTCATATTATCTCATATTTATAATATAAACTTCTTTTTTTCTTTTTTTGTTACATCTTGAATTTCAAACAGCCTTCTTCCCTCCTTCCCCACCCTACACCAAAGAAGGTCACCATTTGACATAGATTTATAAATATATGTAAAATCATATTATAGGTGCTTCTATTTATCATTTATTTCTCAAGAGGTTGATAGCATCTTCCCTCATAGGTCCTTTGTAGTTAACATGAGTATTTATAATGCTCAGAACAACCTGGTTACTCATAATTGTTCTTTGAATAATATTGCTGTTATTGTATACAACATTTTCTTGGTTCTTATTTCACTTTTCATTATTTCATTCAAATCTTTCCATGTTTTTCTAAAATCAACCAGCTCTTATAGCACAATAGTATATTTCTTATAGCACAATAGTATTCCATCAAAATTATATACCACAACTTGTTTAGCCATTCACCCATTAATGGGCATCCTTTCAATTTCCAATCCTTTGTCACCATAAAGAGAGCTGCTTTAAGTATTTTAGAACATAGAGGTGCTTTTTCTTTTTCCCGAATGACCTCAGGAAACAGACCTACTAGTGGTATTGCTAGGTCAAAGAGTATATACAGTTTTATAACTCTTTGGGGATAATTCTGGATTGCTCTCTAAAATGGTTGGATCAGTTCACAGTTCAACCAAGAGTATATTAGTGTCCCAATTTATCCATGTCCCCTCCAACCTTTGCCATTTTCCCCTTCTATCATTTTAGCCAATCTGATAGTTGTGAGATGACGTCTCAAAGTTGTTTTAATTTGTATTTCTCTAATCAATAATGATTTTGAGCATTTTTCTCCATAGAAATCTATATAGTTTTGTTTTCTTCGTCCAAAAAAAAAAAAAGACTTCACATCCTCTGACCAGTTATCAGTTAGGGAATCAAATATAAACTTAACAGGAGACACTCTTTCAGTTCTGTCTTGGTATCTCTGTAACAAGCACATATAGTTAATAAATGTTTACTACTTGCTCAGTTAATTGGATCTCTTAAGTATGATAATTACATTAAAAGTGTTTCTTCTTCTAAAAGTCACCTAGCATAAGTAGACACATTAAATACCTTACTTTTTATAATGCTTTACTTTGCCCTTTAGCTGTGAAACTCTATCAATTCCTGGATCCTTCTCACCCTGCAATATTCTCCTACCATTTTGGGGCCCTTCTCTCTTTGGTGAATTCCACTGAACCTCCATTTTGGGCACAGACCTAAACCAGCCATGTTCTCAGGTATGTTTCTGTTTCTAAGGACTCTGCACCTGGAGATCCACTTATCTCTTTCCTCACAGCCACCCTATCTTTCATGTGTTGTCTTTCCCATAATAGAACCTTAGAATGTAAGTTCCTCACAAGCAAGGGCTGTCTTTTTCTTTTCTTCTTCTGTTTGAATCCCTAGCTCTTAGCACCATGTCTTACATACTTAACAAATTCTTGTTACCTATCTACCTATCAACTATTTCCCTCAATGTTGGTAATGTAGGTTGTACTATTTCCAAATTACAAATGAAGATTTGAGATCATTTAAGTGGTTGGTACATTGTTACAAAGATAGGAACAAGGAACTTTTGAGTGTTGTATCACTGATCAAGAGTTGGAACAGATTTCAGAGGCCATCGATTCTAACCTCTCCATTTTACAAAGGAAGAAAGTGATGCCTAGGGAGTTTGTTAACTTGCCTGAGGTCACATAGATAGTAAGAATCAGAAGTCAGATATGAATATAGGACCTCTGAATCCAGTGTTTTCCACTAGATCATGCTGCCACCCATAATGTGGGCTGCGGTCCAGGTATTCTGCTTCTGAGACCAATATTTTTTCACCCTAAGTCACACATTGCCTGTCTAAATTGTGTATGATCACTGGTTAGATACTGAAAACATGGAGTGAATTACCATACCTGAGGAACATATATCATAATAGCACTCACTTTCCCTGTTCTCCTAACACCTATTGACTCAAATCTCTTTTTCTTTGCTTCTGAAACTGCCCAAGGTTGCTCACCAGGCAGGTAGCCAGCAAAAAAGCATCAAAGTAGCTGGTTTACAAAGTTTTCCTCATTATTATTTTTGCGAAGTCTCCCCACACTCTTTCCTTCCCTTTGACGCACATCACAGAAGAGTGAAATTACATGTTTCTGCTTGGAGGTATGACTGTTAGCTCATAATTGCCTTATATTCAGAATTATTTGACAAGAATTGTCTCACTGTTACCACCGGGAAAGGAGAATATAATTTGCCATTCCTGTGCCAGGAAGGAAATTCAGGCCTCTTGAGATTCCAGTTTCATTTGGAACTGGCAAGGCATGAATTTTTATTTCATGAGAAAGAGATTGAAGGAGACTTGAGAAAGAAGCCCTAAACTATTTTGGATTTAACAAATCTTGCCAAAATGACATTTTTTTCTGGGTTTGATTTAATTTAATTAGATATAAGTTCTATTTTCCTTGAAATATAAATTAGATTTGTAAAATAAGGGAAAATGCTTGTTCTGTGTATGTATATGAATGTAAAAAATGTATTTCTGATTTTCTACTTGTCCATTTGGGTGAATGCTGAAGAACTAGTGTCATAGCTTTGCATTTTTCCTGAAGGCTAACTTTGTCCTCTAATGATGGGCAGCCACCTTGTACACATGTCCCCAGGGACCATCTTCAAACTAAATTCATTAATGTACATGAGAAAAAATGACTCGATTCATAGGCCTTCAGCATATGCTTTTTAGTATTGTTGTTTGCATATATAAAATAGAAAAAACCAAGTAATCCTTGAAACAAATTTGCTATAGTCATTCAACATGGCCTCCTTCAGCAAATTCATGGAAAAGTCATGAATTATCAATCCTCAACCTTCAACTTCTTCTTTTATACACTTCCTTAGAAAACTTGCTTATTTACTCTTAAAAACAAAACAAAACAAAACAAAACTTTTATACAAACTCTCTTATAAAATACACTTGTTGAAAAATATTTTCATTCTAGATGGAATGAATAGAGCATTGTGCCCTTTAACTTTGACAATGTGAAATTAAACATTGATCGTTACACTTGACCAAGCTTTTGCTGATTCCCCGCTTTGATTTTATTTCCACTATTGTGGCCACAGTATATAATATTCTTTTGGTTCTACTTTCTACCCACTCTGTATCAATCCATACAAGTCTTATCAGACACAATTAGTCTAAAATAAATGAGACTTTTCCCCCAAATGCCAACATGGTTGAGGCAAGGAGAGGAGGAATGTGTCATATTTCCTTTCCAGTTGAATTACTAGCCTGATGCTTCACCTTATGGTCTTCTCCAGATACCACTTGTACAAACTCATCCCAAGTTATCCCGTTCAAGGGGAAACTTACATTCCAACAAACCTACTCCTACAATGACAATACCCAAAACAGAAGTGTGTTCTATACTAGAGGTGACAAATTCAGGACCACGAGACAGCATATGGCCCATGATATTCTCAAGTAAAGCCCAAACAAAATCAAAATTTAACTGGAAAATCTTTAACAAAATAAATAAAAATATAATAAAACATAGACAGTATACATTTTAAAACTAAATTGATATACTACACTCAAGGATGCTAATGTATGGTTTGGTGGTACCTATTTCTACTCAAGTTTTTCTCCCACCCAACCCTATCTTTTCGACAGGTCTATAGCCGTAGTGAGCATTGGTTCTAAATTCAGAAAACTTGGGTACAAATCTATCCTCAAACACTTACTGTATCACATTGGGCAAAACATTCAACCTATTGACCCTGACTAGCCACTAAAATGAATTTGCCCATGTGTAGTTTGACACCTTGATTATGCTGTTCCCTTTGTTTCTCTGTTTTTTTTTTTCTATATTTGCCATTATCTATGGCACAGTGATATTCCATTCAATTCCCCAATCAACACTGGGCACGTATTTTGTTTTCAAATTCTTGCTGTCACAACTGCTATTTCTTGAAACATTTCTATACCTTATGGGTCTTTTCTTGCCATTATAACCTCCTTAGAACACAGTTCTAGGAGTGGAATCTCTGGGTCAAAGTATAGCAATAATTTTAGCAATTTGTCTTGAATAACTCCTAAATGTTTACCTCAATAGTTGAATGAATTTACAATGCTCAGCTGCCTTATAAATATATCTCACAGGGGACACTGGATGCTCAAAAACTTAAGAGAGATAGTTCAAAACATTAGTTCTTTGCATAATGCAAACTTCTCTTCCTGACCATTCCCCCAATGTTTCATTCATTCAACATATTTGCTAATTTGGTGGGTGTGAGGTGGTACCACAGTATTGTTGCTATTGTAAGTTTCATCAACAGGGAGCTAGGTGGCATCCTAGGTAAGAATACTGGAGATGGAATCCAGAAGACCAAGATCCAGCAAGGCCTCAGTTCAAATCAGGATACAGACACTAGATATATGACTCCAGGTTAAGTCCTTTAACCTCTGTCTGTGTTTCTTCATCTGTGAAAGGGGAATAATATGCCTCACAGTGTTGTTTTGAGGATAAAATGAGATAACTTACATATAAAACTTTGCACACCTGAAGGCATTATATAAATCCTCACTATTGTTATTTCAGTGATTATTTAAAATTTTCAACTTTTGTAGGGGTGGAGTGGTTACTGAAAGCTTGCCTTTCTTCTTTAGAAAACTGTTCATATCATCAACTGAAGAATGAATCTTAATTATAGCCTAGGGCCTAAACCAGTTTTTATAAGAATATCTTCATAGGCAACTAAGTAGCTCAGTGAATAAAGCTCCAGGCCTCTACTCAGGAAGACCTGAATTCAAATCCAGCCTTTCGACACTTACTAGCTATGTGACTGTGGTTAACTGACTTAACCTCTGATGGCCTTAATCCACTAGAGAAGGAAATGGTAAACCACTTCAGTACTCTTGTTAAGAAGGCCCCACGGACAACATGGAATATTATGGTCCACTGGGTCATGAAGAGTCAGACACAACTGAACAACATCTTCATTGGTAGAGAAGCATTATCCCATTCCCTGTGCCTTTCTTTGTAAGGTGAGAAGACTTGAGAACTTGAGAGAGTAAAAATCCTGTCCTATTTATTTTGGCTTCCAGTTTCAAGAGAAAAATCTGCAGGGCATGTGCAAACTTTTTTTTTTTTTAAAGATTAAATCTATAGGGGCGGGTACATGGCACAGTGAATAGATCACCAG
Organism: Pseudochirops corinnae; assembly: GCA_028646515.1. Taxonomy (NCBI): domain Eukaryota; kingdom Metazoa; phylum Chordata; class Mammalia; order Diprotodontia; family Pseudocheiridae; genus Pseudochirops; species Pseudochirops corinnae. The sequence goes on along the minus strand of CM053592.1, from coordinate 43,916,957 downwards.
CCCAGGAGTCAGGAGGATCTGAGTTCAAATCTGACCTCAGACACTTAACACTTACTAGCCGTGGGACCTTGGAAAAGTTACTTAAACCCAATTGCCCTGCCTCGCCCCCCTTCAAAAAGCAGACAAACAAAATTAAATTTATGACCCTATGTCAACCTAATATAATTGTTTATCTTTCTGTCTATTTATTTTATTTTTGCATTTAAAATATTGTTCTGAAAATTATTCTATGAGATTTGTCAGTTTGTCACAGAGGTCCATGACAGAAAAACAAAATAAAACCAAAAAAATTGTTAAGAACTCCTAATCTAGAGGGTGAGGTGAAGATTAACAATCATCTTCCATCCCCAAATGTCAGCCCTGAGACAAGTTCCTAAACTGAGTGCATTAACTCCCCAAGAATGGAGTGCTAGAGCCTATGGAGGTCCAATTCAAAAGTTTTATTCCTATTAGAGAGAGGAAGTAAGTAGCAGGACAGACAGAGTAAAAGCAATACTGTCCTCTGACACATTAGCTGTGTGACTCTGGGTAAGTCACTTGACTATGATCTCCCCTTGTAACAGATACATGTCAGATTTCATTTCCAGGACTTGCTGATTTTTTTTTAATAGTACATGCAGTTGACTAGTTAGGAGTCCTTACATCAATTAAGTTTCCCCCCATCAACAAAAATAAACAAAAGAACTTCTCCCACTGCCTCTCTCATAGGAGTAGGGAAGGTGGGGGAAAAATGACAAAGTTATTTTTTCTCTAGTCCATGTCTTATTGAAGACATTCTAATTTTATTTTTCTCAAAGTTTTTTTTCCTTGCAAGCAAAGGAATTGTGGGTGAGAGATTGGTTTTGTTCTATTATGATTTATATCTGGTTAATGATTCTTTCATTTACCATAATGGTAAAATATCTAACTTC
>CM053592.1:43839429-43898073 GCA_028646515.1 Pseudochirops corinnae | reverse complement strand
GGGGCTCTGCTTCCAGAAGGGAAAGCTCTGTCCCAAATCACTGGGGTCCTCCCGGCTGCTGTAGACTTCTGGCTAACTGGATAATGAAGACTCCAAGACCGAGGCCCAAGACGACAATCCAGATCCTGGCCGCTCAACGCGAGAGCCCTGGCCTGAAAACAATCGCTCAGTCCCCCTGCTGTCTGCAGGCCATGGGCGGGAAGCTACAAAGCAGAGGCAGGTGCAAAACCTCTGCCTTTCGCTTTTCCACTCTGGAGACCTTTCCGTCAGACTGCTTATCTCCCCCTTTTACAATCCCCACTTGCAGCTGGTGCTAATCTCCGCTCACCTGAGAAGCTTCTCCCACCCAGCCGCCCCCGGGGCACAGCCGCGGCTTCAGGCCAGGCTGGTTTCAGTTCGCAGTGCTGATATGATTCCTTGTAGCTGAGCTGACTTTAGTGGGAAGTATCCTTTTGTGCGTTTTGGAGTTCTAGGATTGGTTTAGAGTCCTATTTTATGGGTATTTTGGGGTGGCTATGTGAAAGCTGCGATCTGTTGCTGCTGCTATGCCGCCATCTTGGCTCCGCCCCTCCCAACTTACATTCATTTTCTTTTCAATACATCTATTTCACTTAATGTGTTTGATCCACAGGTTTTGGGAACCTGACAACTTTAGAAATTGAAGGGGAGTATAACAAAATTAAAAACCTTTGGGGGCATTACAATTCTAAAAGACATCTCTAAGAGAAGGATAGAAGGGAGGATGAAAGAGAGGAAGAGCAGAAGGAAGAGAAGGTAAATAGGGAGAGGGAAAAAAGGGGGAAATCACATCACATAATAAAGTCAATGCAACTTTTCACATAAGAATCATATCACAAAGTCTAGGGTAAAGGGCTTTGTTATAAACATCAAGAACATTTAATTTCATTTAACTAAGAAAAAAAAAATATTGATTATCTGCAAAGCTCAGTACAATAATTACCCCTTGGATGCTTTCATCCCAGTTACCCTGAGCAAAGTAATTTAGTGTCAGTGAATGTGGAGGCAACGGTGAAGGAATCAAATTAACAGCCAATAGTAAAGAAACCAAATTAACCAGACCCACACTTATCTCACTAGTGGTATTTTGTTCTTCCTTATTCTAAGAAGTTGTAATGAGAAAAGTCTCATTGTGTAGCCGTGGTTTTCATTTCTATGAAAGAATGTTTGCATATGGCAGAGAAAAGAGACCCTTGCTGATTTTGATGCTATTATGTAGTCCCCCTTTCTTCAGAGAACTAAAGCTCTAATGCAGATACATTCATTTTTCTAGTACAGTCTTTCCTTCCATCATTAACACATCTCTGAGTGTAAAATTCTAAAAAATGAAAATAAAAAGTCAGCATACTTGTATTGGATACAAACATACCCAAGTGTTATCCTTGCTAATCAGGTACCTAAATCTATATTTAAAGATCTCCCTCACTGTCATTTCATCCCAGAAGCTGAATCAGGGAGGTTTAAAAAATTTAATTCTTAAAAAAAAAAAATGATTTGCACCAGATGCTTTCTCTGCTGTGTTTTGTGTCTTATATCTGGAAACTCTGTATGAAGTTGTGTTAACTGTGCTCACTTCCACCACTCACCACAGGCAAGCAACATAATCAACTCCCTAATTAATGGGGAGGCAGGGAAATCTGCAATGCTATTATTCTTGGATTACACAGACATACTGATGTGGAACTTACCGAATTGTGTGCAACTGAAATACTAAATGCTCTCTCTTGGTAAGAAGGCCAATTGTTTCTCTTGAAGGGTTTAAGCAACAACAGCATGGTTCTTAACAAGACCAAGATCACTTGTTGTTCACAAGAATTACACATTTGTATCCTCCAAAGAAATTTAATATATATTACTGTTTTGGTTTTTTTTTTTAATTGTTCAGGTTTGTTGTGAATGATTCTCATTTAACTCACTCATGAAACAGATATTCTTAACATGAATGCAGGTTTTATTTTCTCAGAACTATTGTGGAAATGGTATGAGACAGTAGAAGAATTTCTACCTCTTGGTAGACCTGGGTCCACCTGCCTCCAACACTCCATGAGGTTGGGTAAGTCATTTGATTTCCCTGGCTCTCACTTTCTCATATTAAAAATTAAAGGATTTGACTAGATGGCCTAGGTCAGTGGTTCTTAACCTTCCTAATGCCACAACCCTTTAATACTTGTATGTGGGCATATCTGCATGTGCGCGGACCCACCTGGAGATGATAGAGGAATGGTGTCTTGGTTCCTAAGACGATGGGAAATATGTATTTTCCGACGGTCTTAGGCGACCCCTGTGAAAGGGTCGTTCGACCCCCAAAGGGGTTGCGGCCCACAGATTGAGAACCACTGGCCTAGGTGGTACATTTCAACTCCAGATTTGTGATCTCATGGCCAATCTTTGATTTGGAAAGACTAGCACTACTCTCCCCCTTTCCCCAACTTCATCCCCCATGCTATAGTCTAGGATTGGCTACCTCTGATACCACTGATCTCCTGGAAGAAATCCCTCAATGTTTTGAGGAATTAGATAAGGAGAAAGGAATTTTTAGAGATGGTGCTGTATAGTAGAAAGAAGACAGGGGGTTAGAATTGAACCTAGCTGACAATGGGAGAGGTCATTTTATCTCCCTGATCTTAGTTTACAGATAGGTCAAATATTACATTGGGCTAGGTGAATTCAAGGGTCTTTCCAGTTCAAATGTTTGATGATTCTATGTAAACACTTATCTATGTAGAAATATCTTTTAAACCAGGGATTCTTAACCCTTTTTGTATCAAGAATCCATTTGACTCATTGACCTTTTATTCATTGCATTTTTTTACCATCATAATTAAAATGAGGCCTAAGTTTCACTTTGAGGTTATTGAAAATGTTTTTAAAAATGTATTTTTTCCTCAATCAAGATTATTATCCCCATGAAATCTAGTTAGAATTTTTTTTGTATGGACCAGGAGGATGGCTAATGAACTCCAAGTTAAATCCCTCTCCCTCTGTTAAACCAATAAAACATGTATCCAATCAAATCAATGTGAAGTCATTAATGCTATTCCTAGTAGAAAGGATGGAAAAATTCAGGCCAAACTATTGCACACTTGGGTCAGTTTGTAACTGGTTAAACAGGTGAACCTAAAGATTAGTTATTAATCAACTAATGCCAATTTGGAAATATGTCTATATTAGGGTACTCAGTAATCTAAGTTTCAGTCTGTGCTGTTTAACATTTTTATCAGTAACTTGGATGAAGATATAAATGTCATTTGTTTCACATTTAAAGATGGCCCAAAGCTAGGAGAGCCTGTTAACACATTGGAAGAAAGCATCAGGTTTCAAAGAAAAAATCAATAGGCTAAGACTTTGAGCCTAATAGAATGCAACGAAATTTCATAGACAAAAAAACAAAATTTTATGTGTAATTTAAGAGAATCAATTTCACAGGTGTATGTGTATGTATATACATACATATACATACATATATATGATGAGGCAGTATGAGATAGAAATTTGAAATTCGTCAGGAAAATATCTGAGTCTTTTTGTGGACTACAAACTTTATGAATCATATTGATAAGGCAATTGCTAAAAGTTACAAAAGGAAAGAAAGAAAGAAGAAAGAAAGAAAGAAGAAAAGGAAGAGAGGGAAGGAGGGGAAAAGGAAGGCAGAAATGTAAGAAGGGAGGGGAGAGAGAGAGGAAAGGGGGAAGGGAGAGAGGTAAAGAAGAAAGGAAAGGAGGAAGGGAGAGAGGGAAGGAGGGAAGAAAGGCACACAAAACACTTTTGAGTTGAATGTTTATTATAAACACTTTCTTAATTCTAGGCAATCAACAAAACCATAAATCATGCCCTGATTTGTAGCTATTGTCAATTTCTTAGGTTTAAGTGCTCACATTGAAAATTGGACAATTGACTCTCAGAAGCTGATTATTACTAACTCTTTCCCTATATGAGATGATGGGCATATCCCTTAATATTCCTGATCCTTATTTTCTTCATCTTGAAAGGAAAGGAGTAGGATTCGGTGATCTCTATGACCTAGTGTTCCTTTCCAGTTCTAACATTTTCTAATTCTCCTGTTAAGACTCAGAATGCCAGTGAGAAAGCACCTTAGAGATCCCCTAGCTCAGCCTCCTCATTTTAAGAAAACTTGGCTTTAGGCAACAGAGATAGTGTTACGGTAGATTTCTTTAGTTCCAGATTTCCTATCCAAGAGGAATTCCTATCCCCCTCCCCCCCATTCCCATCCTCCAGCCATTGGTCACTCCAATAACATAATCACAGAATTTCATTGAAAATGTGGAGCATACAATGGACACTCTGTATTTTCAACTGTGATCTCCTCATCTGAGGTTCATCTCAGTTAATTAAACCCACAAAAGCAGCCTCCAATTTACTGGAACATAGAAAGAGGTGACCACCCCACTTGCTAAACCATCAAAGAGGTGTTTGATGGAAATAACTAAGATCTGTTCTAACCTGTGCTTACTTCAAATGAGGGGAACTACAGGCATAAAACTCTATAGGGCATTACTAATTTCCTGAGTCATTCGGCTGCTGAATTTTTTTTTTCAGATCATAGTTTCCTTTTCCAAATGTTTAGTTGGATCAAACACTTTAAGCTTAAAAGTTGTAATGAAACTGTAGGAATGTGTTCAGCTTGGAGAACTCCTGGGCAATTAATCACTGGAGGCATCTCACCTCAGCACTGGAACCCTGAATAAATAAATCACCTTGGGAGATCATAGCAGATGTCTTTTCTTTAGGTTATGTCTCAGGGAAGAGCAGCCCACCCAAACACTGCCCTTTAAACACTGGCAGCAAAGCCAGCCTAACACATAGAGAATGTGATGAGAGGAGGAGGTGCCAGAGATGGGGGAAGAAGGCCCTCATGGTCAAGTATTAGAGCTTCCAACCTATTGTTATAGGAAGTTTTTCATGGAAAGTTCTTCAAAAGAGCTAAGGAAGACAGTGGATAAAAAGCTGTGGTGGCCGGTTTAGGAAGGTACACTGGGCAGTAATAATCATGCACCCTAATTGTCCATGTAACTGCTGCCTCAGCATCCCTAATGTGCTGATGTCAATTTTACCAGAATGGTTTGTGGCCAGAGGTGGGCTCAGAATGAGGGAGAGTGTGAGACATCAAGAGAATGCTGGCGAATTTTCTAGGTAAATAGTCAATGAAGGAGAGAGGGTCACAGTAGCGTAGATGAAGCCAATGCACCCATGCCTTACAGTTGCTTACCCATACTAAGAAATTAACAGGAAGGCTGTTTGGGCTGGAGCCAAATCCATATGGGAAAGGTTGATGCAGGCACATGAGCTGAAGAGCAGACCAGTGAAAAAGGCCATAATTAGAAGACTCAGCATCTGCACCATCTGGAAATCACTGTGTCTTGATCCAGAAACTGCTCGTAGCCCTTTCCAATCCCACCGTGTTCCTTGCCATGGCTCCAAACTGCTGTATCTCAAGTTGGACTGCTTCTCAGTTTAACTCACTGCATGCACTGCCCACATCTGGATCTGGTTAAAGTCTCAGCACAGATAAGGTACTGGAGGGCACAGGTGGGCTGTCTCTACCTAAATTGCAGTTGCCCTTACACCTCCATTCACTTGGGTTCCGTGAGTTCCTCATATAGCTCATGTTTCATCCTCATCCTCTATCTATGAACTAGGCAAGAGAAACTGACATCAACATAACAACAGTGCAGGTGAGGTTGGTATGTGTATGTGTATGCATATGTGTATGTGTCTATATATATATATATATATATATAGACACATATGTATATATACATTTATACACACATTATATATAAATATATACAAATTTGAGTCATTAATCTGAATATTTGAGTATTTGCATTGCCTTTTTTTTCTCATGCCACAAATGTGTTTGCAGATAAACAACTATGCTTTCACACTCAGCGCCCTTTGTGACTAATGCCGTCTATTTGCAAGTTGCTTGGCTTATAATTCTGGGAATATAGTTAGAGAATAGGGCTGTTCTCTGTGTGATAGTGAGCTTACGGGTATTGAACCTATAGTATAGCCTTGACCTCATTAACACTATTATCTCACCTACTGAGAGTAAACTGCCCCCCTGATGAAAATAGCAGTACCCTTCCTTTGAGTTTGCCAGAGGCTGAAACTATAGGAGTTTTCAATTTAGGAAACCTGTGTAAATATTCTGGCTTGTGAATAATCTTCTGTTCCCAACTTCGGGCAGTAAACAAAACGTTGAACAAATCATGGGGGAAATGGAGAAGAGCAAATATGTTTATAAGAAGAAACAGCTATTGGATTATCTTATTCATTACTTCACCTTCTACCAGGGAATCCAAGACTGAAATGGTTTTGATAAAAGAATAGATCAGGGGGGGCTCAGAACATAGGAGATGAGAATTGTGGACCAAATTCCTAGACCCTTAGGATACTCAAGCAAGCAATGCACCACCTTTAGCGTTGTTTTTCTGTGTCTGGACAAGCTCAGTTCTTGAAAAACTTTGTGGTACATAAAAGCATGGCTGGATATATGTGGTTAGGCTCTGAAGTGCTTGAAAGAATCCAGTTATAATGGTCTAGGGCTTGGCTCCCATCTTCCCAGGTGTTGTTGAATGTGGTATTGGATGATATCCTTTTTTTTTGGGGGGGGGGGGCTGTTGTATGGGTTTTTTTGCCTTTTGTTTTGGAGGGGGGAAGGCAGGGCATTTGGGGTTAAATGACTTGCCCAAGGTCATATGGCTAGTAAGTATTAAGTGTCTGTGTCAAATTTGAACTCAGGTCCTCCTGACTCCAGGGAGGGTGCTTTATTCACTGTACCACCTAGCCACCCCAATGATATACTTTTAGGTCAGAGGAGTCAATGTAAAGCTTAGGAGCCATGGTACAGTGGAAAGATCACTACTTCTTCAGTTAATGGGCCCACGTTCATATCTTGACTCTAGTACTTACCACTTGTGTCACCTTTAGGTCTCAATTTCCTCATCCATGAGCTTATAGTATGGATGTCTATGTTTTCTGGAGGCAGAGAGTGTTTCATGTTCTATAATTGGGTCCTGTACCACTTTTGAGCCAAAGAGCAGAGTGCATCTAAGAAGGGAACTGGGCCATGATGACATGCCCTGCAAATTAAGCTTTGTAGCTGCTTTTTTCATCCTTCACAGCTGATCTCAATGTCGGATCACAGGGAAAGATTTTCCAGCAATGCAATTAACTTCATGGCAGATTCTCACTGACATGCAGCATGGCTGTCAGTCTTCTTTCCCTTTGCTGCTTTTATCCTTGAAGAGATTGGAGGTGGGGGTGGCACCAAAGAAAGAGGTGGATGAGCAGTTATAAACACTATGGGTGGTAATTACCCAGCACCTAGCCACAGTTCCTATTACATAGTGAATGCTTAATAAACACTTGTTCAATTGAACTGAATGTGGAACTTGGTAGGGATGATTCTTTCAGCTGATTTTGACTGTCCTTCAGTCAGAAGAAATAGAAGGCTCCTATTCTGAGGATATTAGGAGGAGACAATGGATTTCCTTGGATGGCATAAGTATTTGAAATAGTCCCATTCGCTTATGCAACGGATTCATTAAAAATAGCATTTATTGGGGGAGCAGAGCAGGTAAATAACTTTATAAAGTGGTAAAATTAGAGACAGAAAATTCATTGTTCAAAGCCTAGTTATTGACAATCTTTGGATGTATACAGAAGAAGAGGGATGCTTTTACCTTGAATAGTTCATGATATAATTTGAGAGGCCTTGAGCTGAGTCAGTCTGGAAAGAAACAATGCTGATCAGGGTTTTTAGGAGAGGTCTGAGGGATAAGTTCAAAAAATTATTAGCAGGGTACATGGAACCACAGGAGTTGTTAGAATTAATTAACCTTTGAAGACAGCATAAAGATAGATTGGAGGCAAGGAGCAGGATAATAGTTTTGCCTGAGACATCTGACAACAGTCAGGGAAAAGGCAGGAAAGTCCAGATAAAGTTAATAACTAGTAGGAAGTGAGGAACACAGTAGTTGTTTTCAAATGTTTGATTGGTTTGTGGGTGGAAAAGAGATTTGACTGCTTAAGAGAGCAGAGTATGGCAGTGAATAGAAACTGAAGAGTCAAGTTTTGATTTGGGGTAAAAAAAAAACAAACTTATTTTGTAAGAGTTAGAACTATGCAAAAGTGGAATAGGAAACAATGGGTACCATGATCATATATTAGATATGTAGAGAGGCTCTTTGTTCTGGAATGATTTGGACTAGAGAGAGAAGCTTGCCAGGAAATAGGAAGGGAACTCAGACGATTAAGGAAATGCCCTTCCATGTTTATTCTGTGATTTCTGTAAAAATCAAAGGAGAACAAAAGATAGGATAACAAAAGAAAAATAAAATTCTACTAGGTTACGTAGGCATCATGGAGATATCTTTCTTTGGCCTTGGTTTGTAGTTTATTCAGACTGATAAAAGGGGATACATACCAACCAAGAGGCACATTATGTTCATGAAGGAATAATTGATGTTAGCCACAGAAAATAATGGAGATCATAATTAAGGTAGAGAACTGAAATAAATAAGGGCTTTTTTGGGGCATTAAGAACAAGAACGAAAGTTTGTATATAGATATGGCTTCTTGAACTCTGACAAATCAATGGATGGGAGGGCATTATTGTCATGCTCTGTAGCTAGAGATCTAGGAAGGTTTCTGAGGATAAATAGTTGTGGTGGGCAAGGTGGAGAGGTGTGGAAACTTGTCAAGGAGTAAGAAATATAGCCATGATTTCGTTAGTAAATATACTTTTTCAGTAGTACAGATTTCAATGTCTCTTGATGCTCATTCTGTACAATTATTATCCATTAATTTTCCATGAATGGATTGATTTTCTAGTAAGTTCCAATTAATCCTCCTTGAAAGATTCATCCACTTAATTCAAGGCATTACTCTGATTCTTCTAATATTTCATGCATATCTCTCACAACATGAAGGTCCAAGTCCTTAGCTGACTGAAAATATCATTAAAAATGCATTTGAAGTCTCACACACCACTTTTTTTTTAAGTTTTATCCTGCATACACCTATCATATGCCTTTTCATTGTATTGTAAATGACTTGCAATTTTGTCTTTTCTCACATCAATGATTTTTTGGGATTTTTAACCATATGAAACATCGAGAGAATATCTGGGTTAAGAAAATGGCTTACATAGAAACAAACAACAAGATCACATAAAAGTTTTGCACACGCTCTGCAGCAGCAAGCACCCTCGCATACCCAGGATGGCTGCTAGCACAGGTTCTTAGATTTGCTTTTCTAAAGGAAAGCAACTCAAAATGGGTTAACAATCCTACTTTAATCAAACATATATCATTTACCTAGCTCAGGGGGAAAAGTCAACACCCTGAACTTCAGAGAATAAAACAGAATACAAACAGAATTACAAGCAGACAGAGAAACAGATCAGCAGACAAAGCTTCCAGCTGTCTCACCATTACATCCATACCTAGTCAGTTACCAGAGAGGGAAGCACCAACATCTGGGTTTTCAAAGCCAGAGGGGCTCAATGGCTGCCCAGAGTATCATCTGGCCAAATCACACAACTCTTCTCATAAGTGAGACCCAAAGCAAAAACTCACATCACGGTATATCTAGCCTTCTCCTGGATCAGATAATGTCACAACTCTCTTGACCCACTGCCCAATCACAAAGTAATAAGGTGTGGGCATTCCTGAAAAACAAACCTCCCACCACAGGCTCCATGTGACCACATACAGCCTATTAGAGGGTAGGGCATATTTTCAAATCAAGGAAGATTCTCAGAGTCACTTAAGCTTATCAAAGGGCCTAGGGGCAGGGAAGATCTTCTGATTCCCATAACACACTCCCAAATATAACCAGCTTTCACTCTTTCTCCTATTCAAGTGTGGACTCATTACCTATACCAAACATCTGTTCAAGATCAACATTCTTACTGTAGATATGACCTTGATAGATGCTTTCAGACTGACCAATCTAATCCAATTAAATTACAGAATTTAGTCAATATACATTGCCTTTGGAGTCAAAATTAATCTTATGGAGATGGTCCTGTCCAAGGACCCTTGAAGAAGTCACTATATTATCATAGTGCTCTGTATAAAGGAAGAGTTTAATAAGTGATTGATCTGTAAACAGGAACAGCACTAGGGCTTCTCAATAATTCCTCCATGATTTTGGTTTTGCAGAGGTTTTCTTCCATGACAATGACATGTAACACCTCTGGTTTGCAGAGTTCTCATTTAATACCTCATTTGACAATCAGGATATTGTTGACAAAACAATCTGTATAGTCACATCCATCATGACATCTTCATAATTTTGATATCTGAATGCTTGGGAATTACTTTGATGAAAGACATTCAGGCTTCATTTTGTTCTACTAAGTCAAACACTTAAGAAAATAAAAGCAATAGACATGATGTGATCTCTTCCTGGTTCTATATGATTCTCTATGTATCTCCATGAGTCGCATAACTAAAAAGGTAAAATCCGTAGCAGCAAATCTTAAGAGATGATGCTGGCCTAATGCCTACATATTTTTCAATCAAGAAGACTTTTAACCTTTGCTTAGATCAGTCTCACAAAATTTTTATGAAAATGAGAAAGTACGTGCATGGATTGGCTGTTGCTGAAATCTGAAAATTATTTTTTCATGTTCTTTTCTATTATTTTGAAATGTTTGCCTCTTTGATACATTTAAAATGGATCTACATGCCTTAAAATTGTACAGTCACAACAAAAGATGCAAATGGTTTTGTGTCTTTTTGTTTTGTTACACTCGCTCTTTCCGACTTTATCTTCTTAAACAATGTTGATGCTTTCTCATAAAGTCTATCAGAATACTGAGGTATTTGCATCCAAATGTCATGTTTCACCTGTTGTTCTTCATGAAAATAGTCTACCATAGAGAGATCGGCAGATTTGTTCTCTTTTATGTCTGTTTGAGGCTGCTACCTTCCAAGTATCTAAAATGCTCTCAGGAAGATCTGGCTTCACTGATTCTCATGAACATTTTTTGTCCAGGTCCATTCCCCCCTCAATTGTTGTGGAAGGTAATACTGCTTATGCTTCCCTCCCATCCCCTTCCATCTCCTGTTTAATATCTTACCAATGAGCTTTCATTCTAAACTATAAATGTCTCTTTATTTGGCAAAGAGATAAAATATGAGCTTGCTTCTGAGAAATTTTCTGGGCTCCTTTAGGTTCCTCATTGTGATGGCTATATCATATTGGCTAAATTTCTGCAAGAATTGTTTGTCAAATAATGAATTCAGTATTTTACATTTTCTTGGCTTCTTGTTATTCAGTCATTTTCAGTTATGTCTGACTCTCCATGATGCCATTTCTTGGCAAAGATACTGAAGTGGCTTGGCATTTCCTTCTCCATCTCATTTTACAGATGAGGAAACTGAAGCAAACAAGGTTAAGTGACTTGTCCAGGGCCACACAGCTAGTAAGTGTCTGAGGCCAGATTTAAACTCAAGAAGATGAGTTTCTGATTTCTGATTCCAAGCCCACGGCTCTATCCCCTGAACCACCTAGCTGCCCCACTAAAATTTCCTGGCTTAGCCAAAACATTTTTTTAATTGGTATACACAAAAGGAGAATCAGATTGTGGACTTGCAAACATGCTTCATAACCATCTCCCCCCATCTCAAACCTACACTCTTCTACACATATTTAAAAGTTGTATGGATTAATAATTTAGATTCTTAAAACTAGTTGTAGAAAGCAAAAAATATATCAGTGGTGATACAGAATTAAAATATGAATAATCACTATTACAGAGGTGGGACAGAGAAGTACAAAATTAAGAGCTTGATGAAAGTATGGTTAGTATGGTTGGTGTGACCCACTTACCAAGCTGAGATTTGGACATCCTTGGAAAAGTATTGCGAGTGATGTGGTGCTTTCCATTAGTCTTCAGGAAGCATGCTTTTCTCAATTTAACAATATTTTCCAGTTTGGTAGAGCTAGAGTTTGTCCTCCATTGACACGGCCTAGGAGAGCTTAAATTTCTCCCTGCAGTGCATAGGAATTGGCTATTAATGCAGGCCTTTATATCATGCTTTATGTTTTCAAGTCACTTAAGACACTTTGTCTTTATTAAATCTATTTTACAGTAACAGAAACTTAATATCAGATAGTACGGACAAAAGAAATGTTAAGGGTAATGTGGTTAATAGCTAGTATTAGAGAGTGGTTTAAGGTGTGTAAACTGCTTTAGTAATATAATCTCGTTTAATCGTTATCACAGATGTGGGAACTGGATACTACTACTTTTCCCATTTTATAGATTATGAAACTGAGTCAGAGATTAAGTGACTTACCTAGAGCAGCGAATGAATATTTAAGACTGGATTTGAACTCCAGTCTTCTTTACCCGCTGTCCAATGCTGTATTCCAGGGGTGGGGGAGCCATAGGTGGCCTTCTAGGTCCTTGAGCATGACGTTTTGACTGAATCCAAATTTTACAGAAAAAAATCCTTTTATTAATGGAATTTGTTTTGTGAGGCTTGGATTCAGTCAAAGGACCACACTTGAGGACCTAGAGGGCCACATGTGGCCTTGAGGCTGCAGGTTCCCCACCCCTCCTTCATTCTACTGCATCTGGCAAAGGCTAGACTCTATTCTGTAACTTTTTTATGTAAAATTTATTGTTTTCTATTGGACAGCTGTGAGGGTCACAAAATAGTGCCAGATTGCAAGTGGTGATGTTGAGGCACAGGGCTGTGTTTGAGGCCGGGAATGAGTTGGGTCAGGGGAGGTCAGAGCAGATTGCCCCATCCCGGCCAGGGGATGTTGCATTGCTCAGAACTTTCTTGCGTGGGATGCCTGAGGTTCCTGATGGATGTCTCCACACCTTGGGGTCTTCATGCCATTGTAATTACAATTTACCTCCCCTCTCTTAATCCCGCTCAGCTGGGCTGTATCACTGGTGGGGTGTGGATCTGGGGTGGGTAAAAGGATCCAAGCCTGGGGGGGGGGGGACCGCCTTGGAGTCCTGCGGTAAGGCTTCCCGGGTGTAACTTTAATAAACCCTCTTAAAAACATCTATCCTCCAGAGTAACTTTCATTAAGCAGAAAACACCAGTGTCCATCTCCACTGAAAAGGTGAGTACCTTCTGCCCCTAAGGGCAGGGCTGCCGAACCCTGACAGACCGCTATAAGCTAATTTATTACTTTGCTTATGGCTTGCCCTAATGAAGGAGATATTCCCCATATTATCATCCTCACATAAAAATAAACAAAATAAAGACTAAAATGAATAAATAAAAGAAACTAAGCACAGACCAAGTGATTTACCTCCCCTCCCCCCGGACTTCACTGTGAGTGAGTAGAATCTACCTGTTTGTTAAAGCCAGTTACGACCAGGTTCTGCACCGAGGCTTTAGGCAGGTATGTGGTGGAGTGTCTTGTCCTTCCTTCTTGAAGAGGACCGTGACGTCAGGGAGGTGATGGCAGGACTTGCAGTTGACTTGGATTTGAAGGAGGGAGGGCTGTGCAAAGTCACCAGGCTCACTTTCTCCTCCAGAGCCATCTGGGTTCAGTGGCCAGACATTCTGAAGGATGACTGGAGATGGCCCAGGATGCAATGGGAGACCCTGGCCCTTTTAGGCTAAGGCCTTTCCAGGTTCTCACTGTCAATGAGGTAATGCCCATTCAGTGAATAGGCCTCTTTAAGAAAAGAGTCAAGAGATGGCCCCTTTAATTGAAAAAAAAAATTCAACTGGGAGGGGAAAGCCCTCAGGGTTTCTGGCCAAAAGAGAAACAGTTACTATTTACAGTCACTCTGAGCCAGGAGGGCCCAAAAACAACCATTAAGTTATGTTCCGGAAGGCACCTATACTCCTCCCCAGGAGATTCAGAGTGAATTGGGTTTAAGGCTTGGTCTTTGAGAAAGAAACCGAGCCAGGAAACCCCAAGTTCACTATATAGCTTTAAGCCAACCTTCCCTAGGGCAGAACACCGTCAGGTAAGGGAAGAGGAGAGAGGAGGGGAGAAGATGGGAGGGGAGAGGAGGAATGGAGGAGAAACTGGGCAGGGGAGGGATGGGGAGGAGATGGGAGACTGGGGAGGGAGGGGAGACTGGGGAGGAGGGGAGGGAGTGCAACTGAGTTGTAGACTAAGTGAAGTGTAGACTCTGAAAGACAAGAATTCAAATCCTGCTTCAGACAGTTCTCTCACCTGAAAAATAATATAATAATAGCACCTACCTCCTGGGTTTGTTGTGAGCATCAAATGAGATGACGTATGTGAAGTACCTTGCAAGCCTTCCAGAACTGTATAAATGCTAGCTACCATCACCGTCACCCTGATCCCAGTCTAATTTTGTATTTGTCATTTTCATTTAAACCTCTTATGAAAAGTACTTAAGCTTTGGCCTCAGACTTCATAGGGTAATATATTATTTATATTATATATAATATAATAATTATATATTATATTATATTATAATAATCATATTATATTATTGTTATATTAATTATATTATATTAATTATATAATTATATAATTGTATTTATAATATAATTATATAATTATATTATAAATATAATTATATTTATAGGGTAATATAATCACAGATCTAGGGCTGGGAGGGACCTGGGACATCATTTATCTCAACCTTCTCATCTTACACATGAGGAGACTGAGATCAGAAGCTTTATTCAAGGTCGTACAAGTAGTATCAGACCTGTTAGTGTAGGAGCATGGGTACCTAGTTCTATGAATATAAACCATAAACCACTTATACCTCCTTATCTTCCATAATTTTTTTAAAATTAGATCTTTTCATAGGATTTCTTCAAAATGTGCAGGGGACTTTTACTTAACAACTTAATGGTATCGATTAGAATGTCTATTGCTTATCTCTTTTTCCTGGGAAATTACCAAATTATTTCATTTAGGGTCATATCTGTCCATGAAGCAGGCACACACATACACGCACACAACGTTGCTGTATTGACTAGAATAGCTATTCATTTCAGAATCTTTCCCCCTAGTTTTTAGTTATATTAGAAATTATATTAGACAGCAGAGAGAACAAAATGTTTATCATTGAGCTGAGTAATGTATATTTACCCTGAATTTCCCTTTTATAGCCAACAAAATATTTACTGTGTCACTCCTCCTCCTCCTCCTCCTCTTTCTGCTCCTCCTTCTCTCTGTCTCACACACACACACACACACACACACACACACACACACACACACACACACACACACGCACACACACACGCCCACACTCAGCTGGACATTAAGGAAGTGCTCACCTGTTGTGGAATGGCTAAACAAGTTGTAGCGTATGAATGAAATGAAATATTACTGTGCCATAAGAAATGAAGAAACAAAAAGTTTGGAAGGAAACTGGAGAGGATTCTGTGACTGATGCAAAATTAGGATAGTAGAAATAAAATAGTTATTTAATGGTAATGGCATTATAAATACAAACAACCTTGAAAGATTTGAAAACTCTGATAAATGCGTTTATGGGCCTTGAGTGAGACAGGCGAAAGCATTCTCGTAAAATGAGAGCCAGTCACCAGACTGGAGCTGGGTCCCAGACCTCCATAGGCCCAAGTTTCATGTTCCTGTAAATCACCTGAATCAGGGGAAACTAGGTGGTGTGCCCCTATTCCCCCTCCCTTTTTCCTGTAAGGGGCCCCCTTCAGCTAAATATGGGTGATCATAGTTATATGTCTTTGTGTTGGGTCAGAGGGATTTTCCAGGTTCTTGCGTAGGCTGTGAAGCCATACAACCCCACCAATGGGATGATGGTCCAGCTCTAGGGGAGGGGTGATGGGAGGAGACCTGGGGATTTTTTGGATTTTTCTTAGAATTGTTTGTGTAAGGGTACATAACTGTTTGCTTGACTCGTGTTGGGTGCCTGCCTATACCAGGCCTGTGTGGAATACGTGATGCACAACTCTCGCGAGATTTGTCATTAGAATAAATAGCTTCTGTTTCTGCCTGGAGAAACCTCTGTGTTTATTTGGGTAAGGGTCTTTCTACTTACCTCCTTTCCTCTTTAACATTAGAAGGGGCTAAACATCTCTCCCATCTGACTTTTGTCCACTCATACAGGTATCATCTTATTGGAGATTCTCATTTTTCAGTCATGTACATCTCTTTGTGACCCCTTTTGTAGTTTTCTAGGCATAGATACTGGAGTGAGTTGCCATTTCCTTCCACAGCTCATTTTTCAGATAAGGAAACTGAGCCAAACAGGGCTAAGTGACTTGCCCAAGGTCACGCCGTCGTTAATGAGTGTCTAAACCTGCATTAAAACTCAGGTCTTCTTGATTCCAGGCCTAGAGCTCTTTCCCACTGTGCCCCCTTTCTGCCCTTTGTTTATTATCCCTCTGTATTGTTACAGCTTCTTATTTGGTCTCTCTGCCTCAAGTATTTCATCACTCTCGTTATCCTATACCTTGCTGCCAAAATAATTTTCCTTAAGCACAGATCTGATCATGGCACTTCCCTACTCAATAAACTTTATTGGCTTCCTATTGCTTGGTGGATAAAACATATACTCCAATTAGCTATTAAAACCCTACATAAACTGGCTTCAACCTATCCTTCCGAATATTCCTCCTACTGCTATAGCCTGTAGTCCGTTCAAACTGACCTTTTCTCTCTTCTTTGTTCCATCTCCCATCTCTGTGCCTTTGAATTGGATGTTCTGCTTCTTAGAATATATTCCTTCCTCACTCTCTTTTATTTAAGATAGTTGATCCACCATTTTCTGCATGAAGTCTTTCCTGATCTCATAAACTGTTAACACTTTCCCTGCCAAACTATCTTGTATTTAAGCTAATTAATTTATAGTTCATTTACTTAATATTGATGTCAAGTGTCTTTTCTATGTACTTCTTGTCTCCTCCATTGGAATTTAAGCTCTTTTTTTTAATACAGATATATTATTCATTGTACTTGTATACCCAGTGTTTATCCCATAGAAGTTGCTTAATAAATGTTTCTTAATAGAGTGATTAGAATCTTTATTTCTATTAAGACTCACCTCATCTGGGAGCTCTTGTGGATAGTTCTGCCAATCCTTCTTTCTCTTCAATGTTAATGTTCTTGCTCTTCAAATTATTTTTCGTATAAATGTCTGTGTAAATGTTGTATATAGAATATAAAGTGTGATTATTTAATTTTTTGTATTTTGAACGCCTGTTACAATGTCTGTATATTGTTGGTTCTTGTTGAATTTAATCCATGAATACTAGGGGAAATATTTCCAATGTTATTGCTGAGCCACTGCCCGTGATATTTGAAAGTATGAAAAAAAATGGAGAAAAGCAGATGCTGTCTCTCTTTTCAAAATAAAAACAAGGCGGGGGTGGGGGGAAGGTAGAGGTTGCCAATCATAGGCTAGTGACCTTTACTTCAACACAAGGGGGAAAAATCTAAAATTATATCATTAATGGAATGCTTAGTGGCATCTGGAAAAGGCCACAGTGATCACAAAGAGCATGGCATCATCAAGAACAGATTCAGGACCAACCTCATTTTCTTTTTGACTGATTGATGACTGGTAGATTAGGAGAATGCTATAGATAGAATTTTCCCAGATTTTTAGCAAGTACTTGACAAAGTGTCTCATGCCATTAGTGTAAACATGATAGAAGAATGGGGGCTAGATGGAAGTGTAATTGAATGGATTGAGTGACTGAATTAATATCCATACTCTAGAAGTAGTCATTAATGGTTCAACATCAATTCAGAAGGTCTTCCTTGAAATGCGTTGTAAATCTCTGTCCCTTTGCTTTTTAATATTTTCATCAATACCTTGAATAAAAGCAAAAGGTCATGTTATCACATCACATGATAGAATTTCAGATGAGAAACTGAAACAAGACACACACACACACACACACACACACACACACACACACACGCAAAGAATATATTCAAGATAAAAAAAAGCCTTGACAGACTGGAACCTTATGGTGAATCTCATAAAATTACATTGAAAACAAATAAATATGAAGACTTTGATTTGGGTTCATAAAGCCAGCTCTTATTTTATTTGAGGTCTTCAAGTAAAGGTTGAATGGTCACTTATTGGAAATGCTATAGAGGGATATTCTTGGTCATTGAGGTACAATCTGTATTAAATGACCTCTGAGGTCCCTCTGATGTTGCCTCTTTGTGATTCTGGCTTTTAAATGAAAATAAATTATTTCTGATTGATTAAAACAAAAAATATCCCAAATCTATTTAGAGTGCTTGTTTTAAAAGTAATTTAAGCTTAAGTAAAACAAGAGCTTTTGTTTGGGACCATTATATACCATCATACATTTCAGTAAATATTTGATTCTTAATTCTACACTGGGTAATGATAACTTTCTGGAGGAAGCACATACTGCACCTGGATTGAGCAATGCGAGTATGGGGTAGGGAGAATCAGGGTTTTTTTGTGGCTATGATACTAAGAAAATATTCTGTTTAATAATTCATTTTTAATAATTCCTTCCTTAAAAACAGGTTATACTCATATTTTCTTAGAAATAATTAGCATTTTATAGCATCATTTATCCAAGCATTCAGTAATGTAAAAGCCTTTTAAAATATTTGCATCATAGGTGTTTGGAATTTACATGTAAATACAATCAAAAGGTCCAACAATTTTATTTTTTCCCTTAAAATTCAGAATCCATTGCTTACTCAGGTATTCAGAATAGGCCTAAAAACTTCTACATACATTCTCCTTATTTCATTGAACAAAGAAAGCACCTCATCAATGGAAGAAATGAAATTCCCAGGTCATATCAAACAAGTAATATGTTATTCTGTGCCTTGTTTTTCAAATTCCTTAAAGGGCTATTCTTTTTCATTGGCCAATTGGATCAGCAAGCACCCTAGTCAGATTCCCATAACACCAAGCCAGTATTTTCAGTCCTCCTCATCCATAGTTAAAATCCCATAATTTGCGTATGCTATTTTTCTTTTTATTCTGATATCTATTTCTAATGGCGATTTCAGTGTCTAAGAGCAAGCACAAATGGCTGTTTATTTAATCTGTTACTAATCTGTGTTGGTAAAGACATGAAAAGTGTGTAAAATCTCAGACCAATTACTGTCTTCACGGACAGCATAGATGTAACTGCCACAAAATTGTTTCTTAGCACATCCTTCTTCAGATAAATGTGTACCACTTTAATTTATCCCAGGTATTTAAGGGTGATTCATTTATTACAGATTTTCCTGATTATACACAATGTTGATAATAAGTTTATTAAATATTAATAATACATGCAGTTCTATATATTTTTCTTTTTTATAAAAATCAGAATCTGTTCTCATGATTACTAATGTTTTCATTTATGCTTTGAAAGAGCCATGAGTTCATCAGTGTGGACAGGCCCTCAATACATAATAGGGTACAGTCCCTCCATATTTTGTATATTGCCTATGACAAAACAAATCATTACATGGAGATCTAGCAACCAGCCATAAGCCTCTTTGCATCTAGTTAAATGGGTCCTCAGAAAAGATACCCACAATTCATCACTGGGCCATAACCAAAGACCTTCCAGTTTGGTAAGATAAAATGTTTGCATTTTTGTAGTTTAACTTTCAGAAACCTGAGTCACCTCTATGCCTTGATGAGTAATTAGGAGGGCTTTACTAGCAATACAAAATGCAACAGAAGTTAAAAACCAGACTGGATTAACACAGTCACAGATGTGTGACTCATAGACTGGAAAAGATATAGAAGAATAAGATTGATTCAGGATTGAGAAATCAGGGCAGTCAAGAATGAACTGAGAAACTAAGGATGTTTGGACTAGAAAAAAGGGAAACGGTGTGGAAAAAGACATGATGCCTACCCTAAAGCATTTGATATTTGTTCTGCTTGATTCCAGAAGGCCTAGTTCGAAGTACTATATGGAAGGAGTAGGGAGGAACTTTTCTGAAGTCGGATGGGATGTCTCATGTAGTAGTGAGTTCCTCATACCTGGTGGTAATTAAACTTAGGTGTTATTAGCTGCCTTCTAGAAAAGCAAAGAAAATGTAAAGCTACAAACGTTTCGGGAGGTAAGGTAACTAAAATATTTCTACGATATACTAAATTAAATAATGAACCAAGCATTCACTGGGGAGATGATGTCCATCTGCCTCGGCTTAGACTTCTGAGCCACTACTGGTTGGATGTGAAGTAGAAGGTCCCTTTGATCCTTGAATAGGGGAGCCTTCTGCCTTGCTTCTCAATGGAATCAATATCTTTTCTTCCTTTGGGTCTAGTTTTCATCCTGCTTTCTACCACTTATAACATCCTCCCATCCCCATCAGTTCATGGAGCTAAGAACTTCTCACATCTAGCTTGCTTCCAAATGGAGCTAAACCCTTTGGCCCCTCCTGTTCTATGCCTTAATTGTCTTTTCACCATTCAAAACATTTCCTTCATCAACTCACAGAGCCCAGAACCTCATTAAACCAGATAGCATGCTTTTTCCTCATCTCTAGCTGGTTCCATACTTTGCACATAGTGGGTGCTCAAAAAATTTTGCTGTCAGGCTAATGCAGGAAAAAATACCATTGGCTCATAACCATCCTTAGCATGGCTTGGAAACTCAACTAAAATAAAGGGCACTGATGTACACATAAAGAATTATCAGTAAAAGGTCCTAGACCAACTTCTGTAGCAAATACTTAATCAGGCACTTAAAGGTAGATTATGCATTTTTTTTAAAGGGAAGAATGGAGAGATAAAATGAAGGAAAAAATCAGTATCAGTTGACTTATTAACACTGTCACTGAACCCATATGGAAAACATTTTTGTGGGAATAATAATTAAACATATTTTTCCTCTAAGTTAGAAGACACTGCAGCTGGAACTAGGGGAAGCCTTGGTCTCTTTACTAGCAATTTAATGATAGTAAACATGGCAGAATGTTCCAGGGAAAGCATAACATTAGTGTAGGCATGTGTTTCCTAATGCTTCAAATCATTGATGAGTACCAATCCATGACTATTTATCATGTCTGTCTGTCTATCTATCTATCTATCTCTCTGTCTGTGTACCTATCTTAAGTGAGTAGATTTAGCTATCTTTTATTTATATCCAGGTAGAAAAAATATTTATCTTTTGTCTCTATGTATGGTCCATAATACTTTTTACTGCCAAAGGTCATTTCTTCTAAAAACTTAACAGTTTTAGTGGTTAAGTCCAATTTCTCTTCTTTCTCTTCTTCACTAGAGCCAATTTCTGCTGCTCATGCTTCTTTGATTTTTGGTTTCTGTTTCTTGACTTAACAATGAAGTTTCAGGGGTTGAAGTGAGTTGTTGCCAGATCTGTGATTTTATCAGTGTAGGTCCCATCTAGGAAGAAAATTCGCTCTACCAATGCAGGTATGTGACTTTCAGTTCAAAAAAGTGTCGTCGTTGTTGTTGTTTTTAAAGTAGTGGATTTTGTTGGTTGTTTGAAGCATACAATGGAAATCCTTAATATTAACCCAGGGATATTGCCACTGATTATTACTCATGAAGATATTTAAGGTACATTGATGTCTATGAAAAACAGTGTCTATTGAAACTGACCCCCATACTTATAGACCAAACAATGAAAAGCAATGCTTTGGTCTTTAGGGACTATGACTTGGGTCCAGAAGGCCATAATCCATGTTGCCTCAGCTCCACCACCATTTCCCTTTATGAGAAATGTATTCTGAATATAAGAGAGCAAACACCATGGGCCTATAATGTTTATGTGTACCCTGGAGAAAATGGAAGGATTGTGGGTGGGCTCCCACTCATTCACCTTGACTAACTATAAGTTGTGGGAGTTAACTGGGTAAGAGACCTGAGTTCAGGCTTGATATTTGGAATGTGCCTGAACGATATGTCTGGGGCATTTCCTCACCATGCAGGGATTGTGGCATTGGTTATTGGAAGAGGCTACTCTGTCATGGTCAAGGTAGCTTTCCTTATGGGAATAGAACAATGATCTGCCTGGTAGCTGCCAAAAACTGGTGTAACTACACTTTGTGAGTCCCACTGTTGAGATTTAAAAATGCTTCAGGACTCTGGAGATTATACATGATGATTTTCATTTTGAGATCTGGCAAATTTTCCTCGTAGGCATGTCATTGTTTCTGAGTGCAAAGTGGGAAGCGATACCACTAAAGTGATTTATATTTCTATAAACAATAGGAGTTCTAAAAGTACCTAAACATAAAAGGTCAGTGTCACATTAAACTTTTTTTGGGGGGCAGCTGTTGCTGCTTTTTATGGTTCACTTACATATATTTTCTACTATAGAGTCTTTCTGAAAAAAACACTTTCTACCACATTTAAAGGGTTTGTATGATGAGATTGAGGTCTCTTGGACCTCGGAGTACTGTAGCTCCCCAAAGGGGGTAACAGATAAGTTATGCTTAGGTCATTTAAAACTGGACTGAATAAAAAAGCAGCAGAGACTATATGCTTTAGGGAACAATACAAGACAGGAAAAGGGCATATGCAACCAAATAGAATTTTTTTCCCATTTTTAATTTTATATTTCTAAGAGAAAAATCATGTAAGCCAATAAAATGAGCATTGTATTTCTGATCGATGATATTTGGAGCTTAGCAATAAATGTCATATTGCTCTGAAAAATGTGTTGCATGACATGAAAAAAATTGCTTTTAAGGACGGCATAGCAATGTGATTTTCAAATATATACAAAAGAATAGAAAAGGGAGAAAGGGAGGAAAATTGTGAGTGATCTGCAAGGAAATATTATAAATATGGATTTAAACCACAGCTATGTTTGCATTTATATTCATATCTATATCCCTGTGTCACTAATATAAATGTCAGAGTTGCCAAGTTCTAAATTATCTCTACTACTGATTTTTCTCTTTTTTTTTGTAATCGGTGAAGAATTCAAAAACTGATTTGCTCTGCTGGAGACCACCTGCCACGTGGTCAGCATACTATGCAAGCTGAGAGTGATGATGGCACCTATGATAAATCAAGATAGTATTTGCAATGGTGAGAGTGAACGAAATTGATTACAGCCAACTCAAGTCTATCATCGTAGACTATTATTGTAGTATCATAGATTTGTAGCTGGGAAAGAGTTCATAAGTCATCTACTCAGAAAATTATATGTAAATTTAGAGGTGGAAGGGACCATAGAGACTGTCTAGTCCAGCACATTAATTTTATAGTGAAGAAACTGAAACCCAAGGAAATTACATGACTTGATTAGGGTCACACAGTAACAAATATATGAGACTAAATTTGAATCCACATTCTGTGAGTTCAAATGTATCGCTCCACTGCCTCACTTTAAAAAAAAAATCTTATAATAAGTTATTACTATTTGAATTAATATTTAAATCCTGTAATAATACTTATTAATAATAACTAGAATTTACATATTGCCTAAAAGTTTGCAAACTACTTTACAAATATCTCATTTTATTTGCACTGTAATCCTGGGAGGTAGGATCTAGTATTGTTTATCCCCATTGGGATCAACAGATGAGGAACTGAAACTGAATGAAGTTAAGTGACTTGTCCAGGCTTACACAGTAGTAAGTATCCAAGGAGGTATGAAAACTCAAACCTTCCTGACTCTGGGCCCAGTGCTTTATCTATACTATACAGGCTTGCTACCTAGAACTGCCACCACGATACAAAGTACCCCATTTATTGACCATCTTTAGCTTGATCATGTGGTAAATCTTACAGGGCTGAATTTGGTATGGATGAGAGTCTTTTCCCTAATGGATCTGAAATGTAGTGGGAAGGAAAACAGGACCATCACCATCAATGACAAAACCCCAAAGAACATAAATAGATAATACAGATGAAAGCAAAAAATAGAGGAATTTTGATAACTTTTCCCAAGTGCTTTTCACATGTATGGCAGCATGTTAAGCACATTTGGTAAGATTTGACCCTTGGCGTTCAGAAGCTTGTAATTGAGTAAGAGATATATGACTTATTATACATGAACAACATTAAAAGACAGTGTAATTACATGGGGTAAAAACAAACTGCTGTGGGAGGTCTAAAAACAGGACAATAATTTCTCACCTCGTACATCGGGGAAGGTGTATTTAAGCTTGCTTTTGAATAACGGTTACCTTTCCATGGACAAAGATGAGTAGAAGAAGGCCTTTCATGCCTAAGGAAAAGTAAGATCAAAAGAATTAGATGCGTATGGGAAGGAGCAAGTAATTATATTTTGCTGTTTGGGGCACAAAACCTAGAGAATGTGGTGTCTTAGAAGCCAGAAAAGGGTATCAACAAGGAGAGGGTGGTTACCAGGGAGGTCAAGAACGATGGGAAGTGAAAATGGCCGTTGCATTTTCTAAGAGGGCTTGATAGGGAGTTTGTATGAAATATTGACAGATTTATTTTAGAGGTGAGAAACCAAAATATTATGAGGTAAATGTAAAGTAATATGTCACTAAAAAGTAGAATATCTTGCATTCTAGCTTTAAGAATTTAGACTTAGTAAGCACAAGAATAGCATGTTCAAGTGTGATCAGACAATATGTGGTCAGGAATATTAATCAAGAAGAATATATTGGAGACTTAAGAATAAAGAGGGGTAGACCAATAAAAGACCTGGTGGGTTATAATGAAGGCCTGAAGCATGATGCTAGAAGTGGAGAGAATAGATAATGGGTGTGCCAGTTTTGCAGACATAGAATTGATAAATGACAAATGATGGAAAATGAGTGAGCAAAGGTACATTAAAGAGTTAACAATGAGACTATCATTTAAAAATAGTTTGGTATTTTTTTTTCCAAAATCAGAAACTCCTTAGGTTGTCCTAAGCAACAGGAATAGGCTCGGGAAAAGGGTGAGGGGACAGTATTTTGAATTGTAATTACATAATGAGGTGGATAAGACTTTTCCTCAGGGTACTGACATCTGGGGAGGCACAGTGCACCCCCAGTAAAGCAAACTCCTTCCTTACACTGATCAGGAAGAGACCTTGGTTTATGATCATCTGTAGGCCTGAAAGTTACCACCTCCAGATTTCTGTCGCTATGAAAGTACCCTCCTTTTACCCAAAAACATGGAAAGGACAAGAAATAGGCAGAGCCGTCCCTTGTTATGGCTGTACTTATGGTTGCATTTTCTTATTTATTGTCACCCCCACTTTAATACCAAAGGGAAAAACATCTAACTACATCTATAAGCATTTCTGTTACAGAATTGGTGAGTTTGAGATGGAGGAAGTCATGTAGAAACGGTCCAGAGGTATTTGAAATGTTATTTCAGAAATTATAAGAGAGATCAGGGCTAAAGATAATTGGAGTTCATTCTCAGTATTGATGTTAAGACAATGAGTGTTAAGCAAAGGACGCAGTATTTAAGAGAGAAGAAGAAAAGGACAGAGAACAGATCCTTGGAAAACATTAGCACTGTGAAGATGAAGAGAAGCAAATTAAAAAGACAGATGAGACAGCTAGAGAGGAAAGATGATAACCAGGTGAGTGTTATCTCAGAATCAAGGCAATAGAACATCCAGAAGAAGGAGATGGTCAACAGTGTCAAATAAATATACAGTTCATCAAAGGAGGATGAAGACTGTGAACAGATAATTGAGTCTCATGATGATGAGGTCTTTGACTTTTGAGAAAGCAGTTTCAGTAGAGCGTTGGGGACAAAGACCAGACTGCAAGGCATTGAGGAGTGAGTCAGTGATGAGAAAGGGTTTGCAATAAATGCAATTTGGTAGTGAAGGAGCAAAAAAGAGATATGATGATCTCTTAGGGATAGTAGGTAATAAGACTGATGGATTTTTTATTAGGGTTGCTGAGACTTGAGCCTGTTAGCAAAGAAATTGGAGCCAATGGAGAGGGAATAATTGAAGATAAATGACAAAGGAGGACAAATTGGTTGAACAAGGCCTTAAAGAAATCAATCAAGAAATATTTATTAAACCCCTATTAAATGCCAGACGCTGCTGTTTTCTGGAAATACAAGAACAAAGAATGAAACAATTCGTACCAAAAACAATTTTAATGTGAAGGCAAAAATGAAGGATGGACAGGGAGTAAGAGCTCGGGGAAAGGACTTATCACTCATTGGCAGTGAAAGACAGAAATTGTAACACGTAGTTTATTCATAGAAAACAGTTTGCTACTTTTTGGAAAGGCCATTTCTTGTCCCAGTCCCATGCCTTTGACATTGAAGCTAGTTAATCGTCAATCTTTGTTCTTATTCTTTTAAGAAACTTTGTAATTTTTTTTTTTTTTTTTTTACCATTCTTTTCCCTTGGGTTTAAGCATAAATTTTGTCATTGTGGAAGTGCTAAAATCACCTTTGAACATTAGCTCTTCACATTTAAAAAATGCAAATATTTAGTGCCATTTCAGTTTGTAGCAAAAAAAAACAAAAACAAAATGAAAAAACCAAAAAACTGCATTCAGGCAATTTTCAGTCATCTGTCTTAATTCAGCAGTTGAGGACTGTTGGATTTTGTTTGTCAAAAAAAGTTCAGTGTGTAGTTGCAGCCACAGTCTTTTTTACGTCTATAATAAATGCCCTTTAGGGAGATGAAGACACTGGGACTTTCTTACTCTGGCTTATGTTTACTTTGTATCTCTCCTAGAAAAGATGATCTTTTGAGAATATGCTCTGTGTCTTTTCTAAGAGAATATCATTTTTAAGATTGCTTTTGTGTGTGGCTTAAATCTAGCTGACTTTACTTTCCTAGAATTCTTTGTCATAAATATTTAGGAGTTGTGGCCTGGTGTGGTGCCCAAGCTACTGCTGTTGAGAAAACTTTAACCTACACTTGTTTAATATTGCAAACATGTAGTTCCTGAGGTTTGTTTCTTCCAAAAAGGTGTTTGAGTTTGTTATGAAGTGAAGAAGTCTATATATTTGATTTTCACTTTGGATTTTGAATTGTTTAGTATTTTATTTTCCCCAATTATATGTAAAATTTTAACATTTGTTTTTAAAACTTTGAGTTCTGCATTGTCTCCCTTCCACCCTTCCCATACCCCTCATTGAGAGGCAAGCAATTTGATATAGGTTATGCATATGCAGTCTTGCAAAACACATTTCCATATTGTTCATGATGTGAAAGAAAACATAGACCAAAAAAAAAAAACCCTTAAGAAAAAAGTTTTTTAAAAAGTATGCTGCAATCAGTATTCAGACACCATCAGTTCTTTGTCTGAGGATGGCTAGCATTTTTCATCCCAAGTCCTTCCCAGTGGTTTTGGATCATTATATTGCTGAGAATTGCTAAGTCATTCACAGCTGATCATCTTACAATATTGCTGTTACTTTGTACATAGTACTTTCACTTTGCATCAGCTCATGTAAATCTTTCCAGGTTTTTCTGAGAGCATCCTGCTCATTGTTTGTTATAGCACAATAGGTTTCCATCACAATCACGTGGCACAATCTGTTCAGCCATTCACCAGTTGAAGGGCATCCTCTCAATGTCCAATTCTTTGCCACCAGAGAAGGGCTGCTATAAATATTTTTGTATCTATAAGTTCTTTTCTTTTTTGTTTTTTATCTCTTTTTGGATATAGACCTACTAGTGGTATTCCTAGGTCAAAGGGTATGAATGGTTTTCTAGCCCTTTAGACAAAGTTTCAAATTACTCTAAAGCAGGCCTATACAACATATGGCCTGCAGGCTGCTTGTAGCCCACCAAAGTGGCCCATGGGCCAGATGTTGTGCAGGCCTATTTTACATTTCCTACATTTTTTATTGGATTCCTAAAATCGTACAAACAGCCCTATGTTGTGCAGGCCTGCCATAAGACAATTTTGCATGGGTGGTTTTGCTGAAGGATTTGCAGTTTTGCATGTTACCTGAAATTCTGTGGTAGGCTACAAGTGGTATGCAGGTGGCAAGTGACACTTGAGAAAAATCTCTTTTGCAGCAGCTGCTTCCAGAGTTTTTGACCCATAGATGGTGGAGGGATTAGAGGACTGCTCAGAGGGGGCAAGTGGCCCACAATGTTGTGCAGGCCTGCTCTAAAGAATGGTAGAATCAGTTCACAACTCTATCAATAGTCCATTAATACTTCATTTTTCCCACATCCCTTTTAACATTTCTCATTTTCCTTTTTTGTCCTATTACCCAATCTAATATGTATGAAGTAGTACCTCAAAATTGTTTTAATTTGTGTTTCTCCAATAAAAAAATGATTTAGAGCATGTTTTTTTTTTTTTTTCCCGCTGATATGGCTATAGATAACTTTGATTACTTCTGAACTGTTCCTCTCTTTTGATCACTTATCAGTTGGGGAATGGCTTTTTTTTTTTTAATAAATTTGGCTCAGTTCTCTATATATTTGAGAAATTAGACCTTTATCAGAGAAATGTTCTTCAAAATTTTTTCACAGTTATGATAGCTACATGTATTTCCCTCCATTTTGTTATCCCCATTTATTCTATTCTTTCTCTTTTCTCCTTTCACCCTGTCTCTCCTGAAAATATTTTGCTTCTTGCTATCCTACCCCTCATCTGCCTTCTGTTCTATTACCCCACCCTTTTCTTATCATCTTCACCTCCTGCTTTCCTATAGAATAAAATAGATTTTGATACCAAATTGATTGTGTATGTTATTTTGTCTTTGAGTCAATTCTGATGAGATTAAGGTTCACTCACACCCCATCCCCGCATGCCTCCATCTTCCCCTCCACTGTAAAAGCTTTTTCTTGCCTCTTTTATGTGAGATATTTATTTGATTCTACATTTTCCTTTCCTTTTCTTCTAAGATATTCCTCTTTCTCACCCATGAATTTTATTTTTTTAGATATTATCCCTTCATGTTCAACTAACATCTGTGCCCTCTGCCTATATATGCTCCTTCTGACTGTCTTAAAATTAAGAAAACAGGCCTGTACAACATCTGATCTGTGGTCCATTTTGGCAGTCTGCAAGCAGGCTATGAGCCATATATTGTGCAGGCCTGATCTAAGGAGAACGGTTTACTCCTTTCCTGGCCTATTCTCTGGTTTGTGATCAACCAAAGCACTCTTTTCTGCCTTAGAACTATCATGAGGATCCCTGCTCAACTGTGGGCTGCAAGCTCTAGTGTGTTAGTGCTCTTCCTTGTCCTGGTACTGCCAACCCATGACTGTGACCCAGATCTAGATATGGGCAAAAAAACAGAGTCCAGCCCCCAGTGCTAGCAAAGAAATTCCTGTAATCTTTTTCAGAACAAGACTTGCTCCTGATTTTCTGGGGCTGGATCTGCACTGACATGACTTGCACTGGACTGTGCTCCACTCTCAATTCAATGTCACAGACCTTTGATACCTAAATTAGACAAAGCAAAAACAGAGAGAAAATTATAGACCAGTTTTCTTAGTGAATATCAGTGCCAAAATTTTTTAAATAAAATATTAGAAAGGAGGTTACAATAATATGTCATAGAAGGATCATACATTATGACAGGTGGAATTTATGCCAGGAATGATGGAGTTTTTAATATTAGGAAAACTATAAGTGTAATTGACCATATGAATAAGAAAAACAATAAAGACTATAATTATAGCGATAAATGTAGAAAATGCTTTTAAAAATATATCTAATCCTATTTTTAAAAAATCCTTGAAAACACAGAAATAAAGAGACTTTTAAAAAATAATAAATAATGTACACCTAAAATGAAGAACAAACATTATCTGGAACAGGGATAAATTTGAAGCCTGAAGATCATAGGTTTTAGAAATGCTAGGAATAGCAATAAGACAAGAAAAAGAAATTGGAGGAACAAAAATAGACTGTGAGAACTCAAAACTATTACTCTTTGGAGATGATATGGTAGTTGTAATGGCATCCACACTGGCATAACAAGGATGGCTGCTAGTACAGGTTCTTAGATCTGTTTTACTAGGAAAGATAGCTGTTTAAGGGGTCAACAATCTTTTTTTAATTACATTCATTAGTTCATGGGAAAAAATCAGCACCTGAACTTCAGAGAAAATTCAAACAAATAAAATAGAGAAAACAAAAGCAGAAAAATAAAGACCAACAGACAGGGCTTCTAACTGTCTAGGAAATTAGCCCAGATCAACAGACATATCTAACTGTCTGACCAAGGCAATACATACGTAGTTACCAGAGAGAGAAGCACCAACATCTGAGTTTTTCAAAGCTGGGGGGGGCTCTATAACAGCTACCCAGAGTCTCATCTGGTCAGATCACAAGAACACTCTTCCAGTGAGTGAGCCCCAAAGCAAAATGCTAACCTCAGAGTACATATACCCTTTTTAGAATCAAAGGGAATCACAACCCATGTGACTCAGTGCCTAATTAGAAATTAACAAAAGATGTGAAAGCCTTTTTACAAGCAAGCCTCCCTTAAGCAAGCTTCCCTTAACAGACCCCATAGAAGCCTACTAATGGTTGGGGAAGATCTTATATCCCCTTAAAATTACAATGGTACACTTGGAGAATTATAGAGAATAAACCAAAAGAGAAGTTGAAAAAATTAGCAGCTTTAGCAATGTTGCAGATCACAAAATAAAGCCAAATAACATTAGTCTTTATATATACCACAAGTAAAACTCATCAGCAAGAAATGGAAAGAGAAATTCCATTTAAAATTACTTCAAAGAGAATAAAATATTTGAATTTCTATCTGCTAAGGCAAATCCAGAAATGATAGAAACATAACTATGTAAAACTTTTCACACAAAGAAAGATTGATGTAAACATTTGAGAAATTAATTGCTTAGAGGCAGGCCAAGCCAATATAAAAAAGCCGATTCTAGCTATGTTAATTTATACATTGAGTGCCATTCTATTCAAAGTACAAAAGAATTATCTTTTAGTACTAGAAAAAATAATAACAGAATTCATGTGGAAGAACAAAAGCCCATGAATATCCAGGCTATCAATGAGGGGAAAAAAAAAATCAAACAATCTTACCTAGCAATAACAGATTTCAAACTTATTAAAAATCAGTAATCATGCAAGCAATTTGTTACTGGCCAAGAAATAGAGTGGTGCATGAGTAGAATTGTTTAGGTAATTGACAATAGTAATTTACTATTTAATAAATGAAAAGATCCTAACTTTCAGAATTAGTTCTCATCATCTGACAAAATTTGCTAGGAAAACTAAAAGTGTTTCTGGTAGAAACTACGCATAGACCAACATTTCACACTGTATACCAAGATAAGGTTTACATGGGAAACGATTTAGACTTA
This sequence comes from Pseudochirops corinnae, assembly GCA_028646515.1. Classification (NCBI taxonomy): domain Eukaryota; kingdom Metazoa; phylum Chordata; class Mammalia; order Diprotodontia; family Pseudocheiridae; genus Pseudochirops; species Pseudochirops corinnae. The sequence continues at coordinate 43,866,889 of CM053592.1, read as the reverse complement.
AAGGGTGATATCATTAGTAAATAGGGTAGCATGGGAAAATGTGCCTGTCATATCTGTGAATAGGAGAGAGAGAGGATCATGGGAAATAAAATGGATAGTTCTGATTACAGTGAGATTAAAAAAGTTTTGCCCACTAAACTAATATAGCTAAAATTAGAAGGAATACAGGAAAACGTTTTTAAAAGTTATAGCAAATTTCCCTGGCAAATTCCCCATTTCTCAAATATATAGGAAACCGAGCAAAATTTACAAAAATATAAGTCATTCCTCAATTGATAAATGGTCCATGGATATGAATAGACTGTTATCAGAAGAAGCTATCAAAGGTATCAACAGTTATTTGAAAAAGTGCTATAATCACTGTTGCTTAGAGAAGTGCAGATTAAAACAACTCTGAGCTACTACCCCACACCTACCAAGTTGGCTAACATGCAGAAAAGTAAAATGTCAAATTCTGGTGGAGAGGTGAGAAAAAATGAGGTATTAATGTATCATTGATGGTGTTATAAACTGGTCCAAACATTCTGCAGAACAATTTGGAACTATGCCTCAAAGTCTCTAAAATATACTCTTTTATCCAGCAATTTTACTACTCAGGCTGTGTCCCAAAGATATTAAAGAAAAGGGAAAAGGTCCTATTTATTAAAAAATATTTGTAGAATCTTCTACCATATCTATAAAGAATTAGAAAATTGAAGGAATACCAGTTAAATGGGGAACAGCTGAAAAAGTTATGATATATGATTGTAATGGAATATTATTATGCTGATAAGAAGTGATAAGCAGGATGATTTCAGAAAAAAACTTGGAAAATCTCAGATGAATTCACGTGGAGTTAATTGAGTAGTTACCAGGAGGACATTGTATAAGCTAACAGAATAGTGTAGTAATGATAATAATAGTGAAAGCCTTAGGTACTCTGATTAAGACAGTAATCCAAGACAATTACAAAGGACCCACGATGAAAAATGCTATATACTTCTATAGAGAGAACTGATAAACTGTAGGTGCAGATGAAAATGTACCTGTTTTTAACTTTATTTTTCCTGTTACCTTTTTTTTTTTAGTTTATTTTCTTTTTTTAACATAACTAGTATGGAAATATGTTTTGTATGACTTCACATGTATAACTGATATCATATTGCTTGCATTCTCCACAGATTTTGGAGCTCAAAATTTTCAAAATGAATGTTGATTTTTTTTTTTAACACATTACTCAGAAATATTTAACAAAATAAAAATATTTTAAATTGTTGACTTAAGGCTAAAAAAACTTTTTAGTTCACCATATCTATCATTCTATGATTTAGCAAGCATCTATTTAATTCTTACGGAGGAGCAGAGTATTGTGTTAAATGCTAGGGGAGATGAAATGTTTCTATAAGAAATGATCTCCTCCCTTATGGTATTTATAATATAAGAAGAAAGATGCCAACTGAAAGAAAAGGTGATGTTAAAATTTTATTTCTCAAAGGCAAGATTCACTATTTTCTCTCACTTATTCTGCTTTGAATCAACGTCAGGTATTTCTCAGTGGCTTTCTGTGTACTGCCACAAATACTAGGTGCTGGGTTTAGAAATGTAATCAATACAACTATTTATTTTCAGAAGGGTCTTACTGTATGTGGATTATAGTAGCAAAACGTAAAGGGGAAAAAAAGACATGGGAGAGACAAGTGACTGGTTAAAACAAATAACCCGAAATCTAGTCTATCTAGAATTTTTTTCCTTAGCTTTGTCTTTTCTCTTACATCTCAGGGCTTAAGTAGAAAGAGTCTTACTGATAAAAATATAGATGAATTTTGAATTTTCCTTCATGATTCCTCATAGTTTAAAATCTCGTGAACTTGTAACATACATTCTGTCACTCTCCACTCCTATTCTGAGGGGAAAAACTAGGATACCTTATAAAAATAAAGATAAAGAATGAATAGTAAAGATAAGGTAAAAGAGAGAGAAAGGATGGATATAAGTGGGAAGGAATGGAAATCAAAATATAGGAATTAGTGGCAATGAACAGTTGGTGCTATATCATTAAGTTGCCTTCAATTATTTATGAACCTATGATTTCGTCAGTGAGGGTTTATGGAGGGCCATAGTTGATACCAATCCAAAAAAACCACTAGTGCAGTAGATCCAGACTACTTCTCTTGGGCTGATAAAACCCTGGAGCTTGAAGGAATGTTAGAAGACATCAGTACAATACCCTCTTTTAACAGATAAGCAAACCCCAGCTCGAGCAGGTTTAGTGACATGATTTCCTGCCCTATGTTTCTCCTTGCCCTTGTATCCTCAGGTGCCTTGATCAGAGACATCCATTTTATAGGGATAAGATAGACCACTTTTAGTCAGGTCATAAGGAGGAGTAGCGGTAATCCTGGAATTTTGTGTGTGTTTGTATGTATGTGAGGTGATGTGTCTGATTTTTTAAAGCTGCACTTAAGCATCAAACAAATTATACATTTTCATACAAACACTATCTATGGTAGAAAAGAAAAGGAGATTGTATATGAAATAAGTTGAACCTATAGCTTTAAAACTATCCTGCTTTCATGTGCTTCTTCCTGGCCTTCTTGCTTTTCTCTCTGCAATAAATAAACAAATTAATGAATAAAAGATGTTCCAATCATCCAATTTTCATTTTTCTTTTTTCCCCTAATCAATATCTCTATATGACTCTCCTTCCCAGCCTCCCCCTCTCTCTTTCTCTCTTTTTTTTCTCTCATTCCACCTACTCTCCTAAAAAAAAAAATAGAAAAGAAAAGAAAAAAGAAAAACAAAGCCCTTATCAAAATATTCAGTCACGTCAGATTCTCACATTGGGTATGTCCAAAAATGTTTGTCTTATTGTGCATCTCAAGTATGAATCCTCTCTGTCAAGAAGTGTATGAGACATGATTCATCATAAGTCCTCTAGAATCATAGTCTGTCATACCATTGATCAGAATTCTCAATTATTTCAGAATCATTTTTCTTGGTTTATAATATTGTTACTGTGTAAATTGCTTTCCTCATTGCTGTCTTCATTCTGCATCAGTTGATTTGAGTCTTCTTTCCAGATGTCTCTGAAATTATTCATCAAATATTTATTATGGTGAAATAATACTCCATTACATTCATATATCATAATTTGTTTAGCTATTCCCCAATAGCTGGATAATTATATTCCAGTTCTTCACTTACTATAAAAATAACTGCAGTAAATATTTTTCTGTATATGCATCTGCTAGTACTTTTCTATGCAAGTCTTCTGAGATGTAAGACCGCTTTAGCGTTGGAGGAGGGTGAGTCAATCAAAATGAGAAAGTTCTGCCCTGCCATTGATTCCACCTTCATTCTGGCTGTTCAGCGCCCAGCATAATTCCCAGGGCAAGAAGTAGGATTGTGAGTGACCATACCAAGAAAACTGCTGATTAGAGTGTTTCCAACACCTGTGAGGAAGTGAGTAAATTTCTTGTATATCCTTGCAATAAAGCAGTTCTAATACAAATTGTTTTGTTCTTCCAGAGAACTTTCAAATTTATATAAAGCTCTTGTTTTAAGGATTGATTCAGATTCCACCCTTTGTGCAAATTACCACTACTCCACAAATTAATAGATGAATTTTGGCTTGCTTTTGAAAAATAAATATCACTGCCTGATATTAATATTGATAAAATGTTATGATATAATCTTGGGTGATGAGGTTCTCCAAACTTAGACAGCCCTGTCCTTAGAGAATAGATGTTATGGCTGGGTTGTACCTCAAAACTTGTTTTATTTGATAGAACCTGTCACGGTTTGGGGTTCTACTAACATAGTCTACATGAAACCAAATCACCTGTAAACTATGATGAGACCCCTAAGCAGGACTTTTTTTATGTGATGTTCTGTTACTCCTTTATTGTAACTCTAGAAATCGAAGTGTTGTAAACAGCACTGTATCTGAAATTCCCTAGGAAATAGGACTGGGGAAGGATGTTCTTTCAAGACAAATACAGTAACAACAATAACATTTAAGACAAAGGTGGAGATACGAGGAGAAGGGCAGGGAGCGTGCCTGACCAACCATTAAAGACTAACCATACCAGCTTTTGTAATTTGGCTGGAGTTGCTTAACACAAAAATTACCATAGTGGTGCCACTTGTGTGTAATTCCTACTACTTGGGAGACTAAACGGGCAGAGCTTTTGGGTTTGCAAATTCTGAGCATTTGAGGGCCATAAACAGACCTGTGTCTGCACTAAGCTCAGCATTAATGTGGTAAGGGTCTGGGAGTTGGGGGATCATAAGGATCATCAAAAATTCTATTTTTTTTTAGGAGAGTAAGTGGAATGAGAAAGAAGGAAAGAGAGAAAGAGAGAGAGAGAGAGAGTAAGAGTGCCGGGAAGGGGAATCATATAGAGATATTGATTAGGGGAAAAAAGAAGAATGAAGATTGGGTGATCATCAGGCTAAGTCCAAGTGAAACAGCTCAGCTAGGGTATAGAATAGGTCAGAGCTTTCATAGCAAAGTGGAACCAGGACCATGACTATTCCCTAAACTTCCAATCTGATTAAGATAAGGAGACCCAGTCTTAAAAATTAGAAGAAAATAATAAACCACCATCACCATTTTTTGTCAATTCTTGATCTTTCTGTGCAAAATCATAGGACATTGAATTTGAAGGTCTCTTTATTAAACACAAGGTCAAAAAGTAGGAAAGGCCTTAAAAACCATTTAGCAAAACCTTATTCTGCTGACAAGGAAACTGAGACTCATGAAAGTTAAATGACTTTCTTAATATCACTCAGATAGTATGTGGCAGAGCCAGATTTCGAATTTAGGTTTCCTTTTTCCAGTTCCAGTGTTCCTTCCATGACACCACACTGATTCTACTAAATTAATGGACAATATATGCTTAAGATACTAAGAAATTTCCCATTTTAGGAATCTTGAAAAAAAGACTTAAGGCAGAGAAAAGTAAACAAAAATAAATGTTTTCTTCGTTTTATTTTACCTGTAAGTCTTACATTTTTTGACTCTTGATTCTGTGTATAAATGACAACACAAATAAACCTAAATAAGGCAGTTGTTTAAAAAACATATCATGGAATTATTTAAGTTTTCATTAAATAGTAAAGTTTTGTCTAAATTGTCACACCTGGCAGAAATTTCTAACTTTCTCTCTGTCTTTTTTCAATATAAAAAAGTAAATTGTAATGATTTTCCTAGAGACTGTGCAGAGAGGGGCCTCAGATTGAAGGGTGAATTACAGTTTAAAGGGGAAATTTAGGATTCCTTGTATAATGTTACAAATTAGTTGATAATCTCCTCAGATCTAGGTCTGGGGATGACATTAGAGATTATTTATCTCTACCTTTATGCCAGTTTTTCCCAATCCCTTTTCATGTGGTGCTCAGGAGGGGTACAGGGCAATTAAAAGATTTGTTCAAGGTCACAAAAATAATTAACAGATCCAAGATTTCAACTCTAATTTCAAATCCATTATACCCCACAAATTGATAAAAAATTAATAGGTTGTAGGGACTGAAATCTAAACATATTGGTATAGACTAAAGCACTTATCCTTCCTAACTTAACGTAGGAAGCTAGACATCATCAAAGGTAGATCATTTACTATATAATCCTATTGGACATCTTTTTTCAAAATTGTTGTGTGAATGAATTTAAGTTGGCAGAACAAAGAGATTGAGGCACTTTTAAATTGTACTCCGGAGAGTTCTAAACTATGGCAATAATTTGTGTTGATTCCGAAATCTTTATTAAGGTTGCTTCAGTGAGGAGTGTTGATGAAATGACAAACTTTGTTTCTCAGAGTGAGAAATCTTCTCTAGGCCAAATCTGCCTCTATCTGGGTAGCTGTACCAAGTCAGTAATGTAATCATTATAAAAAATAATGATTATATTAGTGTGAATTTACCCCATCAGGAGAAGCTTCAACTTCTTCCTGAGTCTGCTACATTTCAGTGAACCCTAATCATATGACTTTGGGAAAACTGATTCAGCATTTCTGTAAACATGTATGTTTGGATACAGGTATATTGTCTTTCCCTATTTTTTTAAATATAGAATTGATTAAAGGAATCAATCATGTATAATAGAACAAGGCCACCTTTTCTGTAGCTTCATTTAGACCCAACCCATACCCATTCAATATAAAGGCAAATTCGGAAAACAGAAATTTCAAGAAAGATACTGTGCACTTTAATTCCTCTGAATGTTATGGTTCAGTTATTGTTTTGTCCACTAGCCTGTCGGTGCTATGGCCACTCCTATAAGAAAGCGCAAGAATACAGGAAATCCAATAAAACTCCAAACTAAAGGTTGATTCATATCATGAGGTAGGACAGGTCATTAGATGAAGATCGGGAATTCTGGTTGGAAATTCAGCTTTTCCTTGCAAAGCAGGGTTGCTCATCCTTCATTTTGAAATGGACCAGTGACATCACAGAGTGGCATTCTGACTTGCAAGTGATTTGGATTTAAGTGAGAAAGAATTACACAAAGTCATCAGCCTCACTCTTCCAGAGTCATCAAAGTCCAGTGGTAAGACCAGTCAAGATGACTGGTGATGACCAGGGATGCAGGGAATGACACTGGCATCTTCAATGTCTGACTCTACAGAGTCTGCTTCAGCTACCTTCATGGATGTTGGAACAAATTGTTTTCCTCCACTCATTCCACTGGCATAAGTCTTCTCAAGCATGGAGTAGACATCTCACTAACTCACCAATAAATTTAAGGCCTGTTGGTTACTCTCAGCTGATTGAGCTGGTCTGCCAAGAGATTTTCCTGGAGTGTGGCCTCTGTGCATGCTACAGCTTCTTAGAATCACAGGCCAGAGGTGAATCAGGTTGAAACCAAACGTGGATGAGCAGTCCTGAAAAGATCTCAACAGTTCTTATACCAGAGGTGCTAGTCTTCTGTGAGCACCCCATACACCCGACAAAGCAGGGTATAGATTTTGGAGAGACTCTCATGTAGCAGTTTTTGTACAATTAACATTTTCTGTTCAGTTGTATTGCACATGCATGTACCTGTTACCAGCCTTTCAAAGTGATTTTTAAAAATTTAACATTATATAGAAATAGGAATCCCAATGTAATGGTGGTAAAACTTTAGCTTACATAGATTGTGATATAGATTCATACACTGTTATGAAAACATATTATGCCAGTGGCAAGGTTTGGGTCTCGATATCATGACCCTTGTTTCAAAGCACTTTTTTCTGTTGTTGTTGTCATGATAATCTTGTCAGATGAAGAAAAAAAAAAACGTGATAAAATGTCTCTGGTTGATGTTAAAATACAGGAATAGGAGGATCTAATTGTTTGTGTGTACGTGTGTGGTTTTTATCCACGTTCGTATGTATTTGTGTGCCTATGTGTGAAATAGAACTTGAAATCAGGTCTTTCTGACTTCAAGACCAGCTCTTTATCTCCTTTAAGAGATGGTATTAGAACAGTAGAGAGTGAGAACTGATCTCAAAAGTCTTGAAAAATCTCAATTCAAACTATGTGATCTTGAACTTCATTTCCCCAGTGAACTCTAAATTATAAATTATAGAGCAGGTATTTATATATACTGGTAGAAGGAGTTTCCTCACTAGTATTTCTCTACATTAATAAATCACAGATCTAGGTGAAACATTTTTACACATATACACCAAAACACAGCAGATATCACAACCAAAACACTATGTTTTCATTATATACATCATAATATGCCAAATATATTTATTTTAAACCATGTGCTAATATTACATATAGTAAAGAAACACTATCACCATTCTCATTTTAAAAAATCTGCTTACTCTTAGGATTTCTAACATTTTTTTTAGAAATCTTACCAATAGCAAAAAAATATGAAAAAAATTTAGGAATAAGTATAGGCAATGAAGAAGTTAAAATATCTCTATGTTAAGGAATAAATTAATGCATGGCAAAACATTCCTTGCTCCTGGTTGTGAAATATAATACAAATGACAGTAATGCCCAAACTAATTTAAAGATTCGGTGCAGTGCCAATCAAAATAGCAATAGATAATTTTATAGAACTGGATGAAGCTGTAACAAAATTCATATAAAAATAGATGGACAAGATTATGAAGATATATGAAAAATAAAAGCATTGGAGAGAGACTGATACTACCAGATATCAGGTGTACTGTGAAGCAATAATTATAAAAACTGTCTCATTCTGGGAAAAGAATAGAGAAATAGATCAATGAAACATAATAGAAAACTCAGAATTTAAGAAATATATAAGATTAGTCTTTGATAAAATTTATGCTTTAAAAAAATCCTGGGGAATTTAACTTCTAGTCAATAAAACATTCTGGTAATATTAGATAGGTGCATAGAATAAAATATTGCTAGATTCACATGTAATACATACACCACAATAAATTGTAACTAGATCAATGATCTGTTTTTTTTAAATCATAAAAAGAATGAAAAGGAATACTATATTTGTCCATACTATTTAAAGGACAGACTTTAAAATAGAATAAATTTAAGAGAAAATCAATTAATTTGATTATAGAAAGATTGAGGTGGTTTTTTTTTTCATAACACAATGCAATGGCACTAAATAAAAAATTGGAAAAATCAACCATTTCCCATAAAAGGAATACTTATCATAAATGAAGAAGTTAAAATATCTCTACATTTCAGAACAAATGAACTCATGGAGAAAAAAAAAAAATCTGGTATCTAAAAATTTTAAGGATCTGGTTCCTGGTTATAACAAAAGACCTTTCTGGAACAATTGTCAAGGGACAGGAATAGGAAATTTTTGAAGTAACATATATAAACTTTTAATAATGATGGAAGCATCATTAAATAGCCTAATTATCAAAAACTGTCACTAAAGTGACAAAAATAAAAAAAAAAACAACTTCATAGGGCCAGTTAGGTGGCTGAGTGAATAGAGCCCCATGCCTAGAGCCAGGAGGACCTGAGTTCAAATCCGGCCTCAGACACTTAACACTTACTAGCTTTGTGACCTTGGACAAGTCACTTAACCCCATTTGCCTGCCTCCCACCCTCAAAAAAAACCTCATAAAATCCATCCTTGGCATGCTGAAGGGAAATAGGTGATCTAATCCACTACGGATAGAATTGTAAAATGGTACAAACATTTTGCAGAAAACAATGGTGGTATGCAATGAATCACAAAACCTATCATCTTTCTACCAAATCATTCTGTTTAGTGCTAGTACTCCATCCAAAAAACTTATTAAAAATGGGGTGGAGAGAACTGATCTATTTGTAAAAGTTCCTTAAAAAGAAATTCTTTTACATAAGGCTTTAAGAATATTTTGGGTATAGAACCGGGCTACCTCTTAGCTCATTACTATACAGATAGACTTATATTCTCCAAATTGTGGTATGGTTTTTTTAAATATGCAGAATATTTACTTATTTGGAATGTGTTATGGTGTTAGATCACACACAGTGAGAGTTAGAGCAGGAAGGGATACAAGAGTTCATCTGGTTCACACATCATCCTCACTCCGCACCCTCCTTTTTGTAAATGAGGGAACTGATGACCAGAAGGACAGAGTGCCTTGCTCTCAGTCCCATAGATAATGTAGGAGATATGATATTTGAACTAAAATTCTTCAACTCCAAATCCAACTTTACACTATACCATAGTGAGCTCATCCTATATTCACAAGACTGTTTTCTATTTTCGTGTAGTTTATCAATGAATCAATATCCATCTCTCAATAATTTGAGACTTCAGTTTATTGAAAATGAAACTACTATGTGCATTTTTTTTCTGTATTTTGAAGAGCAATCCATTCAGTCAGTCAATTTTTCATTTTTTTCCTTTTTATCCTGTACAAAATAGTTTTGGTAATTACTTTTTTTTTGAGATATAATAATATCTGGCTGTATTCTTTTTAGCTTTATAAAACAATCCACTATATTTTCTGATATTTTTGACTTTTTATCCAAATGAATTTTCATCTTGATCTACTTCTGTAAGATATATTTTGATAATTTGATTTGTATGCCACCAACTCTTGTAAATATTTATATAACCGTATCATTTTTTAGTATACTGGTGCAGACCAGCCATGAACATTGAATAGTTCTCATCTAATTAGGTCTCATTTCTCTGAAGATTATTGTGTAGTTATATTTATAAAATAACTATATGTGACTGGATAAGCTAATTAACAGATATAATAATCAATTTTATTGTTATCTTAAATGAGATTTCTCTTTATGTCCGCCTCCTCTTGAGTTTTCTTGGTTATGTGCAGAAAGACAATTTTTGGCAGGGAGGGTGAGCAAGTAGTAGATTTATATCTTTCTCCATTATTGAATCTACTAAATTTTCTTGATTAAATTGTCCTTGATGCTGTTGGGTTCACTGAGTAAATCATCCTAACATCTGTAAATAGAGATAATTTTATTTATTATCTTTCTGTCCTCATTCCCTCAATTTATTTTTCTTGTCTTGTTGCTCTGGCTAGTAACATTATGTCAAATTGATCTCTGATATCTTCATCGTAGCTAATCCCTCAGTAATGCATGTATACATATACACACAATTCTATATATCTAGGCATACGTATCTATAGAGAAGAATCTGCAAAATTGCTAAATATTACATTGCCAACATAGAATTTAAAGTTTGATATTATTTTAATTTACTTACAAGACATCCACTTTGAGCCCTTTTTTTCAAATTATAATTGAGTGGAATTACTTTCTATATCTTTCTTTTTATAGGCTTAAATATGTGATGTTATTATAAAGCAGCAAGATCAATTTTGATATATTATGTTATATGTATATTAATTTTTTACCTCATCATCAAAATATATATTTTTAGCTTCCTCCCTCTACTTATGTGTTCTTAAAAATAGACAACTTCAGGTCCTTCCCTATTTTAATTTTTTTTTTTTCCCTATTAATTTTCTAAACACTTCTAGACTCTGGGCTCTGCCTCAGAGTGTCATAATTTTCACTTTTCCTCCCTCATTCATTTGTTGATTATCCTTCCTTCCGTGTAACATGGGGTCCCCAGATCCTGTTAACCCACATACCTATTTCCAAAGCCTATTTTCCTTTAAAGGTATGCTACACTTGAATCCTATTACAAATAACAAAACAACAGTGCTTTCAGTGGGGATCAATAGTTACATAGATGAGTTCTGAAGAAGGCATATCTTATATAGGATTTTTTGTTTAATATGATTTGCTCTCACGAGATAAACAAAACTCTGTTACTGTTGGCTATCTGCCAGAAAATGAAAATGGTCTTGTTTAAAAGAAATTGTTTTTTGTGACTTTATTTATAAAAAACAAAACAAAACAACTAATTAGGCATGTAGCCATTACATTTTTACAAATGGTCAAGGAAGGAAAGAAGGAAGGGCAAACTTCATTATCTTTGGTGCATAATGAACATCTCTTGCTTTCAGAAACTACCAGCATTTTCATTCATTCTGACTTCATGACTACATCCTACAATAGCAAAGTAGTGCAGTACAGTGAAAAAAATGCTGGATATAAACAGAGAAAACATGGGTTCAACTCTTAGTTTTAACTCTTCATAGCTATGTGACATTAGGCAAGTCACTAGACAACATCACTCTGGGTGTCTTTGTTTCATTGCAAAATACAGGAGGGAAGGTACACTTGATGACCTTGAATGTTACCTTCTAGCTCTAAATTTATTATTAAATGATCCTAAGGCAGATGTTACCTGATACTTCAGTTGTTTTGATAAGCTACGGCCAGTCTATGTTACCGCAAAAGCAACCAGAATTTGGAAATGCTAGTCATTGAAGCTTACTACTTCATCTGACCAAAATTTCATTGCTTTTACCATGTTTATATAGAATCAGTCATCAGCATTCCCTATTGACAGTTCTTATTTAAGGCAATTCTATGGTCATAAGTTTTAAACCGCATCTTGTCTGGTACATAAGTTTGATGATAAAGGAGAAAGAGGAATGAGTATGAATGGTTTAAAAAAAAAATTACCAGTTTTATAAACATGAATCAAAGTAGGTTCCCTACTAGTAGGTACAGAGAGTAGGGAGAAAGAACTGTTGTCAAATCCCTCACTGCTGCACAATCCTTAGGTTTATGGAGCCAATCTTTGACATCTTGTCATTACTTCCCTTTTTTCTGTGCGTTCCCTAAATACTTTGGAGAAAAACAGCATCTTTTCCTTCTTGCTCTTATTTTCCATGTTCTCTGTAGTAGAATACCACCCTCTCAGATGCTTTTTATGGAAAATTGATTAACATTAGAAAGGAAATATGGTAGGTGGGGGGAGTACAACTAGAGACAGAAATGGCTAAGATTGAAAATTGCCAGGTTGTATGGTTTCATCCATGAAAAAAAATAATTGAAAATTTATTATGTGCTAAGTTCTGGGAATACAGTTAGAAAAAAAAGAGTCTCTCAAGAAACTCACTCTAATTGAGGAAGATAAGACATAAAAGAAAATTCAACTACCAGAAAGATAAGAGGTCTTTGAAGTCTGAGGGGTGCAATGGTAGCATGGATAGCAAAGCCCAAAGGTTCATAGGTTATATAAGTAGCTCAGAATGTAAGTAGACTGATAGGAAGAGAAAGCTAGAGAATATGGTAAGTCCTGGAGGACCTTAGGATGCGGCGGTAGAGCAGGTGATAAGATCTGGTGGCCTTTGATTTCAAAGGAAGGTATAACATTCTTGACACATCCATCTCTGTGAGGCATTAAGCAGATTAACCAAAGCAAGGAAGAAAGACACCCACCATGTTCCCTTCTTCAGTTCACTATTTATCTATCTCTCTGGTCTCCTTTTGCTTCTTCTTGTCCTGGACATTAACTCAGTCCTAGCTCTCTTGCAGTGGATTTGACTGATAGACCTGTGTGATATTTCAGTCTTCTAGAATAAGGGTCTTAAATCATTTTTGTGAGTCATTGATCCCTTTGCTAGTCTTATGAAGCCTATGGATATCTTCGTAAAATAATGTTTTAAAAAATAAAATATAAATGTTAGTAATGTTAATTGATGAGTACATTAAAGTACATAAATTTATATAATTGATTTTCTTTGAATATGCAGATTGCACATTATATACATATACATGCTGTGTAAAATATATAATATATATAAGTATTATATACACGATATATGTATAATATATGTGAATGTGTGTGTATATATATATATATATGTGTATATCTATCTATCTATCAATATATATATATATATATATAAAATTTCCTGAACCACAGATTAACAACTTCTGTTCTAGAATCTATTTTCCTTTCCTTCAGCTTTGAGACTAGAAACTTGCCAAGAGAAAGTTAAAGCTTCTCTGGAGTCATTCTATGTGGCTCAAGTTCTTAGCACAATATATTTACTTAATTCAAAATGACCTCAGCTGAATCTAGTAAGAGAGAACTTAACGGATAATGTATTGTCTTACATTTGGGCTCCAAAAATAATTGCATAATATAGAATAGAGAAGATGCAGCTAAATGACAGTCTGTGCAATGAGGACCTATGTGTGTGGGGTAGAGGGGAGAGAAAGGTAGGAGGGGAAGGGAGTATTGGTTACCACAAGTTCAGTAAGAGTCAGCCATGCAGCTAATGTTAGCTTTGGCTCCACTGATAGTACCAAAGTATCCAAAATGATTACTTTGTAATCATCACCCAATCAGACCAAAGATGGGATAATCTAATCAGGTCACATCTAGAACATTATTGTCATTTGGGGATGACACATGTTAGAATGGATTTCAGCAAAGTGGAACATATCCAAAGGAGAGTACCATAGATGATAGAGGATAGTGGTGTTGAAATGTAATATGGAATATGATAAAGGAAATGAGAATTAAAAGACATGATAACCAAGGATTATCGTGTGAAGAAGTATTAATCTTCCTCATATGCTCAATCTGATCTGTACCACTCCTAGAACCTATGAACACCTGGAAGGATTGAAGATAATTAAATTGAATTACAGCACAGTCAAGTCAAGTCACCAAATATTTATTAAGTACTTACTTTGTTCCAGAAACTGTGCTAAGTGCTGTAGATACAATGAAAGGCAAAAATAGTCCCTCTCCTCAAGGGGCTTCCATTTTAAAGGGGAAGACAACATATACAGAACTATTTCAAAGAAGATTAATTTAGGATAAATGGCAGTAATTTCAGAGAGAAGGTTCTACCAGTGAGTGATTGAGGGATGAGGCAGGAAAGGCTCTGTGCAGAAGGTGGAGTTCTCATATCCTTTTAAGTTTTACAACATTTCCTCTTAAAGCAATCAGTTCCTCTGTATTGGTTAAAATTATTTAGGTAAATCATTTAGCAGATGGCTAGGGGAAAATATCCCCATCTGTGGTATATCATGATTTCTTATTATGTTAGTGAACTACTTCCCAGATTTATCAACCATTTCCTTTATTTTTGGCTTGGTGGTTTTTCCTATCCTCCCATCCCACAGGCCTATTATGTCTTCTTTCACTGATTACCAACAAAATGCTCTTTACCGTTTCCCCCTGCTTCTGTAAGGTGACTTCTTTGGTAGAATACATTTTTTATTACATAACACTATTAAACTGTGTTAGTATATTCCTTTGTATAATATATATCTTTCCATTGCCATGTTCTGGTTATGTGTCCTTACTTAAAAACTCTTCAAGATTACTTCCTCCAAGTTACCTCATCGCATTGAAATTTCTAATTTGCTTAAAGAGTTAGGAAATAGGCTTGCACTTTCATTGTAGAAACCTTCTGGATGAGATAACTCCTCTTCCAAGACTGGTTGGCAACTTCTTTGCCACATGTACACTTGTAGGATTGCCTGGAGCATTGGTGTCAAACCCAAACTGAAAGAGATTCCTGTGTGGCATATTGACTTAGAAAATCACAAACCAGAATTACTTGTTCACTTTTTCTTGCATTTTTATTTACTATATTGAATATTTACCAATTACATTTTAATATGGTTCAGGCCATACTCAGAAGTTTTCTCAGCAGACCAAAAATTTGACCCATCTGGAAGCTTTGAGAGGTGAAATGACTTTCCCAGAGTCACACAATCATTATCTATAAAGTGAGTCTTGATCTTTCATCTTCCTATGTCTAAGGCCAACTCAATTCATGAAACTATGCTGACAGTAAAGTCAGTTTACACTTTGCTCTTCTATGAATAGACATCTGAAGTCATGGATTTACTATTAGCAACTCTAAAG
Organism: Pseudochirops corinnae; assembly: GCA_028646515.1. Classification (NCBI taxonomy): domain Eukaryota; kingdom Metazoa; phylum Chordata; class Mammalia; order Diprotodontia; family Pseudocheiridae; genus Pseudochirops; species Pseudochirops corinnae. The sequence goes on along the minus strand of CM053592.1, from coordinate 43,851,684 downwards.
CTATGATGATATGATAGAAATAGAAATTAGATTTTAACCCATATATACTACTTCCAAATCTAGTACTTAAAAGTGTTTTTCTTCTATACCATGGAGTATCTTCATATGGAAAATGAAGGAAAATTTCCTCATTATAATTCCATTATTGTTTAATGTTTTCTCAAATTCAAAATAGATTTAGATCTGAGGTAATATTTTCTTTCCTTTATTTGCAATTAAAAATTTTATTTTATGTTGTCAACTTATCTGTGCTTTTCAGGAAGTTAAAAAAAGATACTACAAAAATTAATAAATTAAATCTCATTGTCATATCCCTTTATAACAAAATTCCATCAAATCATGACCCGAGAGGACTCACCCAGTTTTTACCTAGCCTTCTCTGATAGCCTCAATAAGTGGATAGCAAGATTAAAGACTTCTGCTTTGGCCCTAGTGAGGGTAATATACTACAAGCCATATTACTTTTTCATAGCTATCTAGTCATTTAGACTTTTTCCCCACTAAATTGAGGTGAAATGTGTGCCTATGCAATTTCCACCATTGTTTCTTCTTTTACTCTTTAGGCTGTGAAGAACAAGGGTAGAGGAATGTAATGCCAAGTAAAAAAGTATTTAGCGCCTTCTTTGAGTTGAGCCTTGTCGTGATTATATCAAGTCTTTGTTAGGAAACAGAACTTGTGAAACCCACAGTGGGAAGGACTTGCCAAAGACAAGAATAGGAAGGACATAAGAGGTGGGCAGAACAGGGAGGAGCTAATGACCATATAAAAGCGGAAGCACAAGCTGGGAGAGAGCAGAAGTGAGAAGGGAACACTTGGGGTGGCTAGTACTCTGTCTGTTCTGTCTGTGTTGACTGGTGTTGGTGATACTCTGTATAGAATCCCTGGGACGTTACTGGGAGCCCTAAAAGAGGATTTTCTTTTTGACTGTTTACAGAAGTCCTGGAGGAGGGTTTCAGAGGTTCTGGGACTATACTGATGATTTGTGTTGAGTTGTCAGACTATAAGGGTTTGTATTGATTTCACAGGCAGCTGGTGAATTGATGAAGGTGCTAGCAATGTGTACAAATGTTGTTTTGGCTCTGTTAATCTTTGTCTTACCAGAAACAGAAACTCTGAAGGACTTGAGGTGGACTGGACAATGTGAGCTTCAATATGGAATGGAAACTGGACAAAGAGCTGAGAGCTGCCTCCCTGTGAATCCAGGTGACAGTTGGGTAGATTCAGGCTAGGCTGTACCCATGGAAGAGGAACCATGGAATTTGGGAGCCAGCCTTGAGACAAGATGAAAAGACCTCTCCTTGAGTACTTAGTGCTGACTGAGCAGATCATGATTTACTGTGGCCTAAGCGTGGTAGAACTTTGTACTTTGTATCTTGTACCCCTTAAGGATGATTGGAAACTAATCTCCAATCAAGAAGAAAGAAGACTTTTTGACTGACAGATTAAGACAGTGTGACATAGGGGTGGGAAAACTTTGACCTTTATACTTTGTGTCCCTTAAGGAGGATTGCTCTTGAAGGATGATTGAGTTAAGGACTTACTGAATGATAACTTTTGTTTAAAACTATGTGGCCACTTTAGTGATAAGTTGCTATGTTATATCATTGTGAATGCTGTACTTTGGTTTCTGTGAATGTTTTGCCTTAGTTTATTGCTGAATAAATAGAGAGTTCACTATACTATATGATCAGAACCTTAAAGCTATTCATAGCAGCAGTCCTCTGGAAAGCTGCTTGTGCTTAGATTTATAGTCAAGAGGCAAAATCTTACAGTGAAAAGGGAACTGGTTTTGGAGGGGAAAAAATACTTTGTTTCAAATCTTTGCCCTGCCACTTTTTATTTTGACCAATTTAATTAACTTCCCTGGCCTCTTTCCTTGTACATGGCATAGGTGGGTTGAACTGTGGATGTCTTCTAAGGTATATTACCCTCCTATGATTACAATCCAAATTGCACACATGAGCCCTTGAAATACCTGAAAAGATGAAATGAGTACCTTAGGCTCAACAATTCTTTTCTTTATATGTGGAATTTCTGTGTCCTATCACACTATCGAGCACAAAGAGATTGTACTCTTTCAATTTTGATGCTTTCCTGAGTGAAAATATTCCTTCACAGTTGTGCTATAAAAATATTCTTTGTTTAGCTGACTTGTCATGTATACTAACAGATTTTACTTTATTTTATTTTTTAATGGAAAGACATTCGCACAACACTTAATTGCTAAAGACTCAGAGTCATCTCTTTACTTCCCCTGGATATGAAAATTTCTTAAAGACAGAAAATTGTCATCAGATCATTGTCATCATCTTAAAACTTTAGATTGAAACAATTTCAGTGCCATGAAAGTCATCCAATCCCAGAAGACAACATGCATGGATAATTTCAGATAATATTCCAGAGAGTAGGATTTAGTCTAATTAGATTAGTAAACAGCACACTACAATAAGTGGATTCACCAGAATAGTTTTAACTGATTATAGAGATTGTGAGGCAACATAAAAATGATAAAATAAGACCCATTTTGGAATTGGGACAGCTGCTAGATGTTATAGATGAATATAGGAGACTTGCACCATGGTGGCATCATGTTATTATTACATATTGGCTTAGAGGCATACATTGCATTTTATGTTACACTGTACATATATATTTGTGTGCATATATATTTATGGTTGTTTTGCTAAAATAAGAGAGTTTCAAATACATTATTGTTGAGGCTTTATATAGAGTCTAAGAGTAAAAAAATTAGCTAAGAGAGGGAAAATAATAAATTTCTTTTTTCAGACAATCATTTTTTCTTTATTATAGATAAGTATGTCTTGAAGACATATAGAGACATAGACATCCATAATAAAGTGAAAATGATTAAGTCTTTGTTCTATAACTGTGAGACATGGGCCACAATAGGCTCTGAGGAAATGCAAATGAGGCTCCCATGGGGGAAGCTGAGAGGCTCTCCCTGAGTTCCAGGAGCAGCACAGTGAGAGGCAGAAAGTGGGGAAGGGAACAAGCATTTATTAAGTGCCTAATATGTGCCAGATCCCATGTTAAACTCTTTACAGATACCTTGTTTGATCCCAGTAAGGTGATGTAAGAATGCCACAAGTCAAGGAACTAAACAGTGAATTGTAAATAAAAGAAAAACATGGGCTTGACCCATGGTAAGGGATAATAGAAGAAATAAGCTGACCAATTCAGTGTTACACTTGTAGTGGGAAGAAAGGCCCCAGAATGCTGGGAGGGCAAGCTGTAACAAATTAATGGAAAGATATAATAGTAGAACAAAGCAGGAGGCATGAATGGGTTTTGCACTTTTTTTTTGGGAAGAAGCATCTATAGAAATGCAGTGATACACAGCCATTTGAGGATTTGAAAGAATACGAAGAGTTATGTTTAAAGATACATTACTATTCTTCATTGGGGGAATGAAGTAGTTATGGGTAGTTCTCACTTTCAAAATCCCCTTTCAGAATACAGCTGTTTAACTTCTAGGTCACCATGGACAAAAATAAATCACCATTTAGAAATTATGGCGATGGACCGATTTGACCTCTTTCAACATGTTTCCTTATCTATACCATGGGGATAATACCTGTAGTAGTTTTTGTAATTTTTTTCTAATTAACAAGCATTTGTTTTCTCTACCTCTCACCTGTACCCCTGAAATTGAACAAAAAGTAAAACAAAAAATAGTAATAGGCAATGTTGTTGTGATTCAGTCTTTTCAGTTGTGCCTGACTCTTTGCCACCACATTTGAGATTTTCTTGGCAATGATGCTGAAGTGATTAGCCACTCCAAAAGGAAATTTTTTCACCATCTCATTTTACAGATGAGGAAATTGAGGCAAGCAGGAGTAAAAGACTTGCCTAGGGTCACACAACTAGTAAGTGTCTGAAATTGGATTTGAATTCAAGTCTTACTGACTCTAAGCCCAACACTCTATCCACTGTGCCACATCACTGCCCCATAGCTAGAAATACATATATAAATGGACATATATAGCTATGGATTGATATTTAGACATAAATAAATTGGGGGTATATTCATATATATCTACATCTGTATATATATATATATGTGTATATATATATATATGTGTATATATATATATATATATATATATATATATATATATACACACACACAGATGTAGATACCTAAATAAATTGGGTGTATATGTACAGCTACGTATGTGTGTATTGTCTATTTATATTTCTAATGTATCAGATAATGGATAGATAGATAGATATCCATCAAATTCACTATATATTTATTAAGATCCTCTATCGTGTAATACATGGTACTAGGCACCAGCAATCCAAAGATACAACTGACACAGCCTCTGTCCTCAGGAAGCTTATGTTCTATTTACACAGACAAGTTAAGATAAGAATGAGAGAGGAGAAAAGGAAATGCCCTGAAAATGACTGCAGAGAAGCTCCAGGAGGGAGAGTTCTACTTTTGACTGAAGAGTATGATAGAACCTGCTGATACCATGGTAGTACAATGGCAACTGAAATTTGTCTTGGGGGAAAAACAAACAAACATATAGGGATGAAAAGGAGGACATTCTAAACATAAGGGAAGGTCTGCAGGAGTGCACAGAGGAGATAACGTTCTAGGAACAATAGGGAAATTTGAAGCTGTACAGTTTGATTGGGGGGTAAGGGATAATCCAGGACAGGGATATGAAATTAGGTTTTAAGTGATAAATCAGAGAAAGCCTTGAATTCTTGTTACTGTTGTTGTTGCACCAAGCCCAACCGCAGTGGTCACAGTTGGTGTTCTAATCCCTTTTCAACACCGAGCTCTTACTTCACTTCAACGTTTTCTCCATGTTTCTAATGTTGCATATTTGCTTTTTCTTTGAATGATTTGGTGATTTTTTTTTTACCCTTATGAGTCAATCTCTCTAGAGAGGGAAATTATAGTCCTTTTACTACATCCAGATTAATCTTTATGAAATGATGTGGGTACACACTCACACTCACACACACACTCACACACATACACACACACACACACAATCATTACCCTGGTGATCCACTTATCTGTGGATCTCTGTATCTAGCTATGATGGATCTGAGTCAATAAACACATTGATAGACCCTTACTCAATATCTTTCCAATTTGGTGGTAGCTTTTAGAGTTTGTGCTCCATTAGTCTACTGACTATGAGAACAGAGGTAAAAGTTGTATAGTATCATGAGGCCTCTAAACAGGAATTTTGTATAGGCTATCTTCATCTTTTTCTAAAGGAATTTGATATGATTGTAGTAGAATATAGCAAGTTCCTTAATCTGAAATCTAAGCAACTGCTAAGGACAGCTAGCCATCTTTCCTCATCTCTTTATTCTTATCAGAAAGGTGCAAGTGGCCAGATGTGGTAACACATGCCTGCAGTCCCTGCTGCCAGGGAAGCTAAGGCTGGTAGACAGCCTGAGCTTGGGAGTTCTGATGTGCAGTAGGCTGATCAGTACTAAGTTCACCTCCTACAAGGTGAGCCTCTTGGAATGGGGTGAGGGTGAGGAGGCCAAAGTTCTTTAAAGAAGGACAAAGAGGACCAGGTGGAAATAGAAATTATGAGAATTAGTGGAATCAGGCCCATTAGTAACTACTACAGTTCCTATCTAGATGAGATAGGGAAACCAAGCCTTTTGGAAAAAACAAAATAGATACAAGGGACAAGTAAGCAAATTGCTATTAGGTTTTTTTTTTTTTTTTTTTGCATTTAATCTACAGAAAATTAGGTTAAGGAGGCGGCTAGGCGGCACAGTGAATAGAGCACCAGCCCTGGAGTCAGGAGGACCTAAGTTCAAATCTGGCCTCACACACTTGACACTTACTAGCCATGTGATGTTGGGTAAGTCACTTAACTCCAATTGCCCTGCCTTCCCCCCTCCAAAAAGCAAAAAAACAAAAGAAAGAAAATTAGGTTAAATCCACTGTCTTATACTATCCGTAGTTATAGCCCCAAACAAAACTTATTGTTATTACCAATTTTCCACTAGTCAGTCCTTACGTATACTCTAAATAATGTTTAAATATGCCAGTATAGTTTTAATTTTTATTTTATCCTTACAAAATTGCTAGACCCATATTGTAAGGGTAATAACTTAAATAACCTCCACATTTCAGAATTAGATGGTGCCTCAGAGTTTATCTAATCCTACCATGACTGACCAGGCATCTCTTCCAAGCAGTATTGTCAAACTCAAAATGAAAAATCCTCTATGCATATTATATTTAAAATGCATGTCATCTATATTTTTTTGCATTTTATTCATTTTGTTAAATATTTCTCAATTACATTTTAATGTGTTTCAGGCCCAACTTGGGAATGTTGCAGGGAAGCTCTTTGACACCTCTGTTTTGCTGTGTCTTTGAGAACTGATCATTTAGTTTCTCTCTCAAAGCAAGTCATACAAATTTTGGGCAAGACTCATTGTTAAAGAAGTTTTTCTTTATATTGATCCACAGTCTGCCTTTTTGTAATTTCAACCATTTTTACCCTTTGGGGTCAAGAAAAGTAAGACTGATCATATTTTTCCCCACCTCAAGACAGATGATATCTCCATAATTTTCAACATGTTTTCTAATGGTTTAACAACCACTTCAACAATTTCTATTATCAACCAGAATGTAACCTGTCTGGATGAAATGATTATAATTCATCAAGGAGAAGCAAAGTATTTTCTTATAATCTCAATTATTTTGGTTTTCAATTCCATCCTGTTTTTGGTTTTCTCCTTCCTTCCCCTTTGGACAATCCAAAAAAGAAAATGCAAGTAAAATTCAGTTAAAAAATTTCCTAAGATTTTGAACAAAAAAGGCTCCCAGAAATCATCTTCATTTTATACAACGGGAATTTGAAGAACAGAAAATGGAAATGACTCATCTAAGCTTACAGAGCTAGCTGGGATTTTAAGGACTTGTGCTGGTGTTTCACCCCAAAGCCTCTGAATAGTAATCTCTTTGCATTACTTTCTCTAGATTGCCTCCATGAAGCAGATCAATCCACTCTATAATCATTCTGTATTTGTGGATATTCACGTGTTAATTTGATTGTAATTTAGTCAATAATAGAAAATGCCACTGGTCAAAATTAGGATCAGATTCGTCTTTGCCTTGGTGCCTTCCTATTTCTTCAAATATGCAACACAGATTATTGCATGTCCTATTATAATGAAGATTAGCTCACCTTTGAGCCAGGGAGACCTGGGTTCAAATTTTGCCTCTGACTCACTGTGACCGTGTGACTGGGTCAGTCATCTAATCATCCTGTGTTCTAAGCCCAGCTAGAGCAAAGGATGTGGAATCCTGTATACCCTAGCATAGACTTCTGTATTCCTAATAATTCCAAAATAAAATTTACAACCAAGAATAATTTACCTAGAAAATTGAATATAATTCTCCAGAAAAAAATAAGATGGATCTTTAATGAAATAGAAAACTTTTAACCCTGATGAGAAAAAAAAAATTAGCTGAATATAACCTTTGAAAGTCAAGGAATCAAGAGAAATCTTTACAGGTAAAAATGCTCTGGATCATTTGGAAGAAACAATATGATAAGGAAGTATATATACTCTAATAAGGGAATAAGAAACATGTACCCCTCATAACGCTAATACCTTCAAGGTTCATGGGAGATGTTAAGTGTAACAATCAGATCATAAGTTGAAGGGGATAAAAAGCATCAGTTTAGTAGAAGTTTCCTTACTTAGAAGTTCCCTACACCAGTGAAATCACCAGCCCAGTACCCATCCTCATCCCCATCCCAAATCCCTCCCCTATCCCTATTCCTAACCCTGATAATCAACAGAAATATATAAGACCAAAAGCTCTTTCTCAGTAGATAATTACACAAAAACTATAATCAAACTATTGTCATAAGAAGAATTTCAAACTATTAATAGTTCCAATTCCAATAAAAAGAGAAATGCAAATTATGATAATGAAATTTCACCTTAAATACAGAAAACTGGCAAAGATGTAAAAAAGATGGTAATAGTCAATGTTGAGGAGAGATATGCATAGGAAAATATAAATGATAAGAACAACAGATATTTTTAAAAAGTATTTTGAAAAGGAATAAGTAGAAGAAACATTCAAGTACAAGCTATTAAGCTCTCTTAATGATTTTTAGTGACTATCTCTTTGCATACATATAATTTTTAGGACCACAAGGAGTTAGATAGAGTCAGTTAGCTCTTTTCATAAAGAACATTGAGTGTCTTATTTTGTTGCTTTTTTCCTGAAGTTTGATGAGCTAATTGGCTTTACTTTTATTTTTCCAAATGAACGTATTATTGACAACACCATACTTGCTAATGGCACTCTAGGTTTAGTCATAACTGTCCATTCTATATTTGTCTTAAGTTTTAAAATAATGGAAATAGGATACTGTATAGACTAATTAATAAATTACTTTAATTCACAATGTTCAGCAAATTCCATAGGTACTTAGAGAATATTTGTTTAAATTTACATTTTTCTAGTCATGCTCATTAGTTCAAAATGGCATATTTTAAAATTTCATCTTGCAAGAGCTCTGCTCCCCAGCGTGTTATAATAATCTCCTTGAAGAAGAGTCAATTTCATTTTTAAACACTGTTCTATCTTTTTTTCTTTCAAACAGTAAAAAAAAAAAAGTGCTTTAAAGATACTACAGAGCCTTAATTAACTGGGATTGGGGGTGATATAAAGAATTATTTCCTTTCTTTGCCAAGATTCAGAATGCCTCCATATTGGTGATATGTCTCTCTGTGTGAGGAGATGAAAGATCTACAACATAATCAAGCTATAGTTTTTTAATGAGATGCACACTCTTTTTTCTGATGTACACTTTGCCTTGGGGGCTAGGCAAAGAAGGAAGGATTTATTTCTATGTTTTGAAATGTCCTTCACGATAGGACCATAAGATCCTATGTTTTTTAGAGCAGAAAGGAGCCTTAGAAACCATTTAATCCAGCCCCTTCGCTTTGAAGATGATAAGATCAGAGAGGCAAGGCGATTTGCTTGAAGTCACACAGATAGGTTGTCCTAGAGCTTTGTTTGGTCTCTGGGCCTGCACTCTTTCTGTTATCTTACAGATTGACTGTGAAGGCCAATTCAGAAGTATATTTCTGTCTATTTATTCTTTCAATGTATTTACTGTCAGAGGTCATTCACTTAGCATATTTGTTCTAAGTATAGAGTTGAACTAACTTTGTCTGGCTCTGAGTTACGACTATTCTCAGGATTTTCAGCTCATTTCAAATGCATTTAACAGAGTATTTTGGTTTCAAATTACCATGTGCATTGGTGTGTACTTGTGTGTGTGTTTTAATGGATATATTTTTTTTATATTACCATCATTTCCAAATATATCTCCCTTCTTCCTAGAGAGCCATCATCACAAGAAAGAACACAAAAAGTAATGCAGAAGATAAAGAAAGCTTTTATTGAGATCTTACAAGATGTGTTAAGTACTATGCTCAGCATTGAATATATACACACATTAAAAGAGAAAAAAAACCTCTACATATATCTTTGCCCAATAGAATATAAACTTCTTGAAGGTAAAGGCAGTCTTTTTGTTTCTATATATTATCTATATATACATATATGCATACACACATATATACACACATATACAGACACATGATAGACTTTACCTTCAAAGAACTTGCATTCTAATGGAGGAAAATAACACATAAAGATACCTTTTCTTTTACTAATTTTATTTTTATTTTCAGATCTAAATTCTCTCCCTTCTTTCAGCCCACCTTGATGCATTGAGAAGGTGAAAATACCCATTCTATGTAAACATAAATGTGTATATATATATATATATATATATGTATCTATGTACATATATATATATACATATATACACACACACACACACACATATCAAGTCAAGCAAAATATATTTCCACATTAACCACATTAAAAAAAAAAGGAAGTAAAGAAAGGAAAAAAAAGTTCCAGTTGCCATACTGTCTATCAATTCTTTATCTGTAGAAGAAGAGCATGGTATATCATGAGTCTTTTGTAGTTGTGATGGATCATTTTACTAGAGTCATGTCTTTCACAGTTGATTATCTTTAGAATATTGTAATTATGTGTATATTGCTTTATTGGTTCTGTTTATTTCACTTTTCATCAACACATTTAGGTCTACCTGGGTTTTTCTGAAACCATTACCTTTTCATTTCTACAGGATAATAGTTGTTCATTATAGTCATATTTGTTCAGCCATTCACCAACTGAAGAGTATCCCCTCAATTTCCAGTTCTTTGCCATTGAGAAAAGAGTTGCTATAAATATACAAATGAGTCCTTTTCCTTTTTATTTGATCTGTTTGTGATATAGATCTTGTATTGGTGTTACTTATGCATAATTTTATAACCCTTTGGACACTGTTCCCAGTTATTCTGAAGAATGATTGAACCAGTTCACAACTCTGCCAACAGTGCATTAGTGTATCAATTTTCCATATCACCTATAGCATTTGTCATTTTCCTTTTCTGTCATGTTAAGCAATCTGATGGGTGTGAGGTGGTGTAATAAAGTTGTTATTGTTTGGATTTCTCTAATTAATTATGATTTGGAGCATTTTTTTCTTGTGACTATTAATAGCTTTGGTTTCTTCTTCTGAAAATGGCTTGTTCAGATCATTTTACTATTTATGAATTTGGGAATGACTAATAGTTTTAGTCTAGTGGCACTGTACTTATTAGAGCTTTTTTCAATTAATTGCCATTTTATTATAAATCAACAACATACTTACAAGATTATAACTTCTGTCTTGCATTTCACTGGAAGTAAAATTCTGACACTGAAGGAAAAGGCATCAATCTGCTCAGTTGTTTACTTGAGTGGCATTGCACCTTACCAATATCAAATCCCATTTTTCTTGAACTATTGAGTTGAAGCAGAGTTGTTATTTAAATGTTTTGTTATTGCTGTGAAGGGAAGAAAAACAAAACAAAGCAAATCATGAGATCTTTTGAAGATGAAAGAATAAAGCTGACGGAGGCTAAACAGGCCCTCGGGAAACAGGATTTGCCATATTTAAATTTTCTTTACAAAAGATCAAGGAAGGAAAAGATTTGGATGGGTATTGAATCTAGGAGGGAGGTTCCAGATTGTCAGGGTAATTGTGAATTTCTTTAGATTCCTTTTCAAGAAACTGATCATAATAGGGTTCTATCCTTATGGGAGAACACTGAGGCTGTCAAACTATATTAGTGACTTCACGCTACTAAAAAACCCAAAACAAAATGAAAAAATTACATCAAACAACATTTTTTTTCTCCATTTGAGGCCATGGGATTATATGTTTATAGAAATTTTCTAGTCAACACAATGGGGAAAAAAAGTGTTAGGGAGTTTTAAGTGATTTGCTCTTAAGTCACTCAGTAAGAAAATATCGAAGATTGGATCTGAACCTGGACCTCCTCATTCCATGCCCAGTACTACCTGTCATTATACAGTGCTCTCCCTTGGGTAGAGAGTATATCTTATTTGAGCAGTCTTACGTGCCCACATACAATAGAATTTCGAATGTATAAATTAATTCATAATACCTATGAAAGATTTTGCTCTTTCCGTTATCCCCAGTAACCACATCAGGAATTCACAAAATAAGTTGTTTGTTATGTCTGGCACCAAGGATACAAATGAATACAGAAGAACAATTCATTTCTTTGATAAAATTATGTTATACAGTAGATGCTTCATGGGAGTTTCCAGCCTATGATTTCTTGGCTCTGCAGTCTGCATTTTTAAATATCTCACCAAATCAAGCCAAAGAGGTCAGTTTGGCCAATATAGTCCCTGAGCTGATAAGTAAAGTTTTGTGAAATGGACCTAATCAAAAAGAATTGAGACCAGTGAACCAAACTGTAACATGTATGTGGGAGTGGAGATATACAAGATTTCTATTCAGTAGGAGTTAAGTAAAAACATGCACACACACATGTGGGGACACAAACACATACACACACACTTTGAAATACTACAGTGAGATAAGGGATATGATGCTTTGTCATGAAATACTGGACAGTTTTTTTTCTTAAATATAAAAGAAGGAAAAATTCATAATTTGAATATTAATTATGAAGTGAAGACACTTGCTTCATTCATATCATTCATCATAGAGAATGGTTCATTCTTTCATCATCTGTTAATTGTGTCTTATTTTTGTCACTCCTCAAATCATTTGAGAAGCATCCTCCCACCCTATCCCAAATAGATATCTATG
>CM053592.1:43811833-43838929 GCA_028646515.1 Pseudochirops corinnae | reverse complement strand
AGGAGATATGTGGCCAAAGATAGTGAATGTTGATTTATCAAGAGATTGATGGGCAGCTGCATTGGTATCCATGAAATATTAAGATAGCTATCATAAGGCCCCCTTCACATTGAATGGACCATCGTAGAGGATTATGAAAGCACATGGACAAGAGACAAATGATGTAAGAGGGCAAAGATAAATTACTACTACTACTACTAGTACTACTACCACCACCACCACTACTACTACTACTACTACCACCACTACTACTACTACTAGTAATGAGCTATTATTCCCTTTTTGTGAAGTCCAAAATACAATCAGAGAGGATCTAATTCTATCTTCTTGTTGGGAATTTCAAGTGTCTTGGCAAATATTGGTGGTTTAGAACCTTTGACAAAACCTTCACCGGCAGGAAATCAGAGCCTAGGAAACTCTGTTTCTTGGTTCTATAAAGCAGAATCTGGATCTAATTTAGTATGGAGAAGAGAAGCAATCATATATGAGTAGGCTAGTGAAAAGGGGGAGGCCTGGAAAAGAAAAAAAATGTGTGGAAGAAAATAAATCTGTGAGAAGAGCAAGAAAGAGATTAGTTTCAGAGAAATATCCTAAATTTTCCAGGTTCATCTAAAATCAACCCTTGAATTCCTTCTTAATGCTAGTCATCTAGGGAGATCTTTTTTAAATACTAGGTCTTACCTCAGAAATAAGAAAAAGGAAATATACTTTAAGGGAACAGAGTAATGAGCATCTGCTTCCTTTGCCTAGCAAAAGAATTAATAATTTCCCTGATTCTGAGGCTTGAATTCTTTACAGACATTTAGAATTCAGTCTTCTAGCCAATCTATGAATGCCAGGTTTCTGTTAATTAGAAACAATTCATCTTAATTAGCCCTCTTAATGATTCTAACAAGAAATAAATTATATCAGTCCAGAAAGTAAGATTGTGCAATGTTTAATGTTCATTTAGAAGCCCTTTCAAACCAAAGGACAGTGGAGAACATGGAAGGTTAGAGAGACAACTGTTGCTTCTTGGATTCTTTTAAGATCTGCCACCATCTTACAGAGTATGAGCTGCTGCAGCATTCTATTCAGAAACAGTAGAGTCGTGATGTTGCTACACAGATTTGAGGTCATTACTTGCATCCCAGTTGGACCTTTTAGTTATTCTTGAATGAGTTACAGTAAATTGGCATTCTTCTGGCCAATCCTAATAAGAATGTTCTGAAATATATCTCTTGGGAGATCCTTCTTTACTAGGTGAAATCTTGGCAGTTAGAGAAGCCTAGAGGTGGTAGAACTATGTGGAAACTAAACTTATTTTCCTTACAATGTCTGCACTGTGGCCCCATGATATCAATCCCAGAAGTTTTTCCATCCACCTTCTCTCTGTTCTGTATTTTTCTGGACTTGGGAGATCTGAACACAGTCTGGGTCCCTTTGGGCTGAATAGTAAAAAGCTCCAAGCAGCCTGTATTCATTGTCCATTCAACAAATCTACCTAAGGTCTTAACTTGTAAAATTTAGAACGGGGTTAATTGGGATTTTTCTTATGAGGAAAAGAATCAAAGATCCTATTATATAATAAAGGTGACTAAGAAATTAGGTTAACTTGATTTTTTTTTTAAACAAAGTTAGTGTCCTCTTTTTTTCTGAATGTTTTGTGTGGATCACTTGAGCAGCACTCTTTCTGAATCAATACAACAAACTTTTAAAAAATGGGCAGAGTTGGGGGAGGCAGGGAAGAAGGGAGAAGAAAAAAAAAGCCCAGGACTTCATTTATACTCCACTGAAATAAACAGGGTTAAACTCTTAGTCTCCATTTATATCTGTCTACTGTATATTTTACTTCCTAAACAACCAAAACCCCAAAATTAATTAAGAGTAATACCAACAGTTCCAGGTATTATTATTTATTTATTTGTTTGCATTGGGACCCTTTCCAGACAACTGTCTTTTGCTGGGTGGATATTCTCTCTCTCTCTCTCTCTCTCTCTCTCTCTCTCTCTCTCTCTCGTCAGTCAAAAAAGGTTACTGTATTCCTCATCCAGAGTTGTTTTTAGGCTCCCTGACCATGCAGAGTGAGTCACACAATCTGGCTAGAAAGAGAAAGGAAATACTCATCCACCCACTCCTGGCAAATCCTAGTCTTAGAACCAAACAGCATCTGGTTATCCTCTGATCTGGAACTGAACTTGGATTAGGTTGGGCACTTTTAGGAGGCTTTATGAAGACATTTCTTGAGGAAAAATCCGTTGTTTGATTGTGGTTGTTTCCTTATGTACAGAATATGAACATTACCAAAAATCTAATGCACAGAAGATGGACACATGTGAAAGCATACCAAATGTGATATTCTTGTTTTGGCCTAATTATATTGACCTGTTGACACCTAAGGTGCACAGTAGATAGAATGCCAGATCTGGAGACAGGAAGACTCTTCTTGTTGAGTTCAAATCCCACCTCAGATGCTTACAGGCTGTGTGAATCTGAGCAACTCCCTTAACTGTTTGCCTCAGTTTCCTCTTCTGTAAAATGAGCAAGGAAAAGGCAAACCACTCCAGTATCTTTGCCAAGAAAACCCCAAGAAGTTATAGGGGAAGAGTTATAGGGGACTGAAACCACTAAATCACAAGCAAATGTAAGGCAACCCTGATTTGTAGATATTTTAATGAGGAAGTGGGCTAAGAGTCCTCAGCTTTTCTTCAGGACTTCATCTGTGGGACCAGAGGGGAGGTTAGGAAAAAGCAAACATCCCCTTGGATACTGAGCCTTAGCACAAACTGGCTTCTATTTGTGGTGCAAATAGAAGCAATGGACCCTGCCTAGATGCCTTTGGGGCTAAGAATAATCTGTTAGGCCCTTCCGAAAACACCTGACCTTCAAAAATTAGGGTCTGAGGAAATGGATATATTCACATAGTAAATAATACAATCCAACATTATATCTATTTTCTTTAAGTCACATTTTCCATAGTCACTGCTTCTTCTATGCTACCAATCTGCCTGCTTCTGATCATTTTAAAGTAGTCCTCTGGTTACATATTTCCTGACACTCCTAAATGTCATCCTCACCTGAGTTTTGATCACTTTTCCCAGCTACCCTTGTTATTTCAAGAGGTTGGAAGTGGAGATTACCTATATCTATCTTCTATCAGCCCAGCAATGGTACGATTTCCTGACATATATTGCCCTTTTCCCCATTACATCACAAAGCACTTTGATCTTAGGAAGGCCCAGAAATAGCCCAGAATTCTAGATTTTTTTCTGAGAACTGGGAATAATCTGTCTTTGGAAAAGTTTGCAGGAGGGTACCCAGCTTCTATGAACTACACATACACAGCATCTCCCCAGGATATTCAGCCTGAAAGAGAAATTTGTTTGATATTGAAAAGAATGGAACATAGTGAGGCTGTCTACATCATAATTATATAAGTCAACCAATATACTATATATATATATATACATGGTTGCTGACTTTAATGTTCTCCCTTCCTTGTATGGGGCTAAGTAGAAAGGCAAGAACAAATAATTTTTACCTTCCTTTCATAACTGGGTAACTTTTATGTTTATGAAAAGAGAATGATCATTTCTTACACCTAAGGTCTATAATTGAGACTGTACCTCTACAATTCCCCCCCCAAAAAAGGATATTAGTAATTTTCTCTGTTATTTTCTTAATGACATAAGGCAGTCTGGATAAATGAAGCTCCAATGTACTTGTTCTGTTTGAGTTATCCATTTGGGCATTTCTGGTGATCAAATACATTGTTATTTCAAAAGATATTTGATTTCAATCTTGTATACATACTCATTCCTTCAATGCAGAACTCATCACCACCATAAATCTTAGTGACTGATCTTCAAGAGTTTGACTGTGGTCAAAATAATAATCATCATTTGGTAGCAAAGCCTTTCCTGATAGACTTTCAAATTGGTTAACCTGGTCCTCATAAGACAGGAATATCTGCCATCATCAAAACCTATACCCCAAATGTACCCTAAATTATTACAGTCTGCAAAAACCGAAGGTCACCTCTGGCCAGGATGAGGTATCTAAATAGGATATTATAAGAAAAATGGTCAGATCAACTAAGAATTTACTATGTTCTCTACTTTGTGCTTTGTAGACTCAGCTTTAGCCTGCATATATACATAGTGTTCTGACAGTGTCAGTACAACTGACCCATCCTATCTTCAGAATAGATACCAAGGAATAAAAGCCCAGCTGAGTGTTTGTAGAAATAGTTTGACTTTGATAGGAACATTTCATGCCATATACTTACATAGTCACAGCACCAGAACACAAAAATATCTAGCTTCCTACTAACAAAACATTTTCTATTTCCATTTATCAGTGTCTTAATATATAGCTGAATTGAACATTCCAAAGGGAAATGGAGAAATGCAAGATGGGTGTAGGTAGGTTGTAATAGCACTGTAAATGAGGAGTGTAAAAGAAGGAGAAGTAGTGATATTTTCAGAGAAATGTATGACTAGGGAAAAAAGAAAAGAAAAAGTGAATTAGTCACTTCGTAAGAAAAAAGGAGGACATATAGACCACCAATGGGATCCCATGGTAACCATACCATAGCAAGAGAATGCCAGCGATGCCACATCTCTTCAGCCCATTGTTTGGCTTCCTTAAATTTATCACAAAGCAAGGGATAGACAAAACAGGAAAGCAAGGATGGTTTGGAATCTACATTTTGGCAGGAAATATCCAGTTGATGAGAACACAGATGCACAAAGTGTTAGGATAGCACAAGAAGCTGATTCTGTTCTGAACCTATACTGTTTTAAGGTTTCCAAGGCACTTTCCTTAAAGTAAACTGATAAGGTAGGTATTGAAAATATTATTAATCCCATTTAACAGATGAGGCAATTGAGATATTAAGTAGCATTGGAATGATAATACAGCCAGTAATTATCAGAGGTGCAATTTAAGTTCTGGTCTTCAAAATCCAAGTGTCTACATCTTTTTAATACAGCAGGCTGTATCTCAGTAAATATTTTGTACTTTAATATTGAAATGTATTTTAATCTCATTTATATTGGTACTTTAAGATCACAAATCCTCACTTTGAGTGACTTTTGCCTAGACTTCCTACAGATCTTCCAAATAAGGTCCACCTAATGATCTGAAGTAAGGACCTCCCTCTAGCTTAACGTGAGATCCAAAACAATGAAGTGAGTGGATTGTTGATATACTAATTTTTGCTTTTCCTACAACCAGACCAACCTCTTTTCTGATAGATGAGAATGGAAGCTACTAGAGGATAAAAACTTCATTTTTGTCTCTGTCCCCTCAGCACCATAGGAAACATAGTGAATAATTAATCAGTACTTATAAAATTGAATTGAATGGAATTCGTACTTTTCTATGTTATTCTTTACATCTCTATTTCACGTACTTAGTCATATTTAACCTAGAAATGATTTTGGCTAGGTGTAGGATGTTAAAGATGCTTAGTCCTTGCAATGTGGGTCCCTATTTATAAAATATCTTGGAAGTTTGCAGAAATCTAGTATTCCATGCCTGGAGCTTACAATCCCAGAATCCCTCTCTGCTCCCATTGTGTTATTTCTTAATGTGATACTTGGCACAGCAAAGGAAGTTTGATGCTGTGGAGGTGAGTTGCAAAGTGGCCAAACCACTCTTAAATGTACTGGAGCCTGACGTAGGATGTGCTGCCAGTATTTTCTGTTTAAAAATGCCATCAGTTTAACATTTAACTGAAAAAGTAATTATTCTCCAGTTTCACTGAGCTACAAAAGGGGGGAAAATGATTCATTGAAACTCCATGGCACGAAATACCATGCTTTAAGGACCTTTTGGAAGGATTTCAATAGTCAGAGTAAAGAAATATGATTTTTTTTTTTAAGAAAGAGATTTAGGAACCTCCCTGAATAGGAAGTGAGAGAATTAATTTTAATCTCAGGAGAAATTGTCTGGGGTCAAAAAACTTGGCAAACCCAATTAGAGCAAGATAAACTTACACATTATAGATATCCAATGTCCCTAACTATATAGATTCCCTGAAGATGAAACATAAATACTAACACACAAACATACATTTATTTGAGGTGTATAAAGTAAATCTTAAATAACGCCATAGTATAGGATGTCATAAATGATGCTAATGATCCTTGAATGGTCTGAAAAATTTGGTGTGCTACTCTGTACAAAATCTACTCTGTAGAGCAGGTATCTGGAAAATGCAGGAGGAATATACAAATGTAACAAAGGGCACGTTCTATGTCCTATAGACTTAGAGAGATGATCCAACCATTGATGTATACTTTTCTTGTTGAGTTGATGAGAATGCACACAGCTTTGATGATTTCCTGATCTGTAATTTCTTCCACCTGTTTGTGACTTAAATCAGTCCCGGGACTTGCTCAGGGCAGGGGAGTTCAAGTCAATGTCTTGAACAATATCATTACACTAGTAAATATAGGGGATGAAACTTAAACCTATGTCCCCATGACTACAAGTTCATAACTGTATTCCTTATACAATTCTGCTTCTTAAACAGATCAATAATAACAAATTAATATAATACCAACTGACTTCCTAATAGTTTTTGGAGCAGAAGATATAAGCATAAAGATATTCGAGAGGAGTTAATTGCCGAAGGAGATTCTTTGGAGTTTAGAGCTGGACAACTGCATTTTAAATTATTATGCATATAACTATACCTTTTGATGTTAACATTACCCTCACTATTTTAATAAAATTATTGCATGTCCATCTTTTGTGACTATGCATTGTCTGGAGAAATACAATTCAAATAGCTAACTGGAAAAATGCTAAATGGATCACATTACTGTATTCTCTCTCCTCTCCCCCTTCCATTGACCATTGTGGCTGTTTGGAAACTAATTACATTTAAATGTTTAATTGCCATAAAAGTTAATGCAATAATCTGTTGAAAATAATTGCAGTCAGGAATTTTTAATTTAAAATTCTGGAAAGCAGTCATCAAATTAGCACCAAAGTATGTGTTCTATTTAATGTAACATACATAATTTCAGGTTTCATTTGCTGATAAACACATGGAAAATAAAGAGGGAACATATTTCACAAGATGATGTGCTGCAGGAAATTTAATTGGCATGGTGGGAGTGCAAGGTTTATGAGTAACAGATAACTGATGAATTTTTGACTTCTATGAAGAGAGGTTTGTTTTCCTGTTCTTTTAATAGCTACTAATTACTCTGAGAGTATGCAAAGTAAGAAACTGAAGCATTAAACTAGAAAATATAAAACAAGAGCCTCCAAATAGATTCCAATAGTTAGCTCATGCTAAATATCAGAAGGAAAATCAAATGCTGTGAAAAAGAAAAAAAATATATTTGTTTCACATCATACTTTTCTCTACATTTCCCTTTTTTCTTTGCTCCATACATGTATATCTGTGACAATGCCTTTTTTTCCCTTAAAATTCTTGGTGATGACTAGATTTTTCTTATTTCTAACACTCTAGGAAGTACTAATGCATAGTCTTCAAAATTATAAATCACAGAGAAGCTACAAATATACATTAGCATACAAAATACATGTGTGTTTCTGTGAATGTGTTTGTATTTGTGTTCGTGTTTTGGGTAGAGAGGGAGACCACTTGAGTTGAAATTGCCTTTTGGAGAAGATTTTAGTACTTTCTATTCAGTCCAACTGTTACTGATAAGTTGGAATATCTAAATTTTGCATAGAATGATGGTATGCCAAGAGTAGTTCTTGAAAGGTAGGACCTGATTATAGGGACTAAAGAAGTATATTCCTCATAATATAATTCACCTTGGGATCACCAGTGAATATCAATCTGTTTGCCTTTTTCATTTCTATTTTTTTTTCTTTAGAAACTGACCAGCCTTCTGGGGCTATTCTTACTTTAAGCGACTTCTCCAGAGACATTTATGTTTCCACAGATGCAGACATGATTATTACTAACTATAGATACAATATATGAACTCTCAATAGCAAACTTCTTGCCCATTTAATTAGTTGTTAAGCAGGGAGGAATCTAATATCTTCTTTCATCTTAATGTCCTCCTAAATAGGAGACCCAGGAGCTAGCCTGCTTCTCTGTGTCTTGAATTACAGTAATTGGTCCTACAAATATTTCCTCATTTATTTTCTGCTCATGAAATAGTTCTTTACTACACCCATCCTAATTTAAGAATAAAATGTTTCAAAAATACTTCAGTATTCAGAATAATGACTGTTGAGGTTCAGTTGTGTCCAATGCTCCATGAATTCATATGGGGTTTTCTTGGCAAAGATGCTAGAATGGATTTCCATTTCTTTTTCCAGGGCAGTAAGACAAACAGAGGTTAAAGTGACTTGTCCAGGGTCACATAGCTAGTGAGTATCAGAGGCTGAATTTGAACTAAGGACTTCCTGACTCAGCCCAGTACTTTATCCACCGAGCCACCTACATGACTCCAAGGCAAAAGTGACTTGTCCAGGGTCAGAGGTTAGGTTTCAACTCATGTCTTTCTGACTTTTGATCCAGTGTTCTACCCACCAATCCATCTAGATGACTCTCAAGTCATGACTAGTATAGGGCAAATAGAGGTTTGACTCGGAGTACTTACATGAGAAAGGTAGGGAGAGCACATTGCCATTTCCACATCTTATAATTCACTTTTCAGTTCTTCCTTAGCTCAAACCATAATGGACCAACTTGTCCTTTAAAATCTCTTGAAATCTAACATTTTTCTTCTCCCCCAGTCCACACAAGTTTGAAGAAGCAGATTGCCTATTTTCTCTGCCCCCATTCTTTGTGTCCTACCCTTCAAATAAAACCTTCCTCCCACTGTTTTTTTGAAATACCAGTAACAGTTGCTAACAGAGAATCATCAGGCCTTTAAGAATATCAATGTGTCCTTTCAATAGTGAACATATGAAATAAATTCTCCTGCTATTTCCTTGGATGACAGAGAAGAGAGAGAATAAGTCAGTTCTTAATCTTTTTTTTTTTTTTTCTAGCTATCATTCTGTTTCTGTTCATCCTTCCCATGAGGGCTGAACTTGGCCAGCAGACTTAGCTCATTTGTTTGAGATAATAATGAACATACAGTCTTAGAGGAGAGTCATTATGAGCTTGGGCTGAGACTGTGGCAGCTACTTTATCTTTTTTTCCCCTATAGCGAAGTTGCTTAATCCCCAAAGGGAGACTTAAAAGAAAAACAAAACAAAACTATCTTTTAATCACTTTGCAAATCACTTTGCATTTTTATATTCCTCCTTCTATGATGTTACCCCAAAATACATTTAATATATGTTTATTGACATTGGTGGAGCAATACTCTCCACCTTCATTCCTTGCCTAATGGTCTTTTAACCTAAATGGAGAGTAGCAGATACAGATTTTTAATTTCCTATCCACTAAACATCCATTTTGGCATGAAAATATCTCCCTAAAGGAGGCAAAAATGTATTAATTTCTATTATTTGATATAATCCCACTGACTTAAATTTTGGCTATTATAATACTTCTGGATCATTTATACTTTGGAATCTATAGCAAAATTCAATACCATGGAAAATATTTTTAATATTTCTTCATTTGGTAAAGATAATCAAAGGGAGCATTCAATAATTTTTTTCAGGTTTATACTACCTATGACTTTTTTATGCATAGACTTTAGATTAAAAGTCTTTAAAATATTCTTATTTCAAGAGAAAATATACCAGGAAACACCTATGATACCCATTGATGACAGTATGAAGTAGCAAAATGAAAGGTTGGTTTTGGAATCAGGAAAGTCAGGTTAATTCCCCACTTCTAATACTTCCTATGTGAACCTAAGTCATTTAATTTTCCTAAGCCTCAGTTTCCTCACTTGAAAATCAGAATAATAACAAAATAATAATAGAAGAATAAGCACTTACTGCTTAGGATCACAAGTGTATAAGGCAACTCAGAGATGATCTCATATACTTCACTCATTTTGCAGATGAAACTGAATCCTAGGAAATTTTGGAGATTAGTACAAGGTCATGCAGATAAGATAGTATGTAGCAGAGGTGGAATTGGAAGCCACACCTCAAGATTTCAGAATCAGTGCTTGTTCATCTACACCCAACTGCCTCAATGTTTTGACACAGAAAGCTCTTTGCAAACAAAAAGTGTTATATAAATGTGAATTGTTTATGTTGCTGTTGACTTGATTTAAAGAACTTTATTATATGACTCTGAAATCTTCCATCTATAAGGGAGAACTCATACAAGAAAGACCAAAATGACCTTTTGGAGTAAAGTGTTCCATATTTCCAATTTCTGTTTGGTTAAACAAATTTGAATTTGATTTCTTCTACTCACTTCCAACTCCATCCCACTTTTATTTCCCCAGATGATTCATTTTTCCTTTTGTGGTCTGAGCCCTTTCTTAAAATGAAGAAACTTACCTGTAGCAATCTTGCCAGATAGAAGCCTAAGTATATTGTGCATTGAAGAAGGAAAACTGGAATCAATAATGCCAAAGCTTGAATGAGATGAAACTTGGTCATTCAGAGGATACCTACTTTTATACCTATGAGCCATGGAAACTTTAACAGCCTTCTAGTGCTGACAGCATAGCATGACACAAAAGCTGTAGCAGTCCCAGGACCATGCTGTTATTTGAAAGAATACATAAGTGGGGGAGCCAAATGATTCAGGGCCTAAGATTCATGAAAAAATGGTGGACTAAATTACCTGAAATATTTTTAAATTATTCCCTTCTTTCTTGATGTGCTTGTCCCAGCATAGTAATGTGTTACCTGAATGAAATATATGTATGCATGTATGTATATGTATACATATATATTTGTATACACATACACATATTACACTATGCTATATTATACTTACTATACTATATTATATTATATTGTATTGTATTATATTATTATATTATGTTGCATCACATCATGCCATGTCATGTCACATCACATCATATCATACCATATGATATTATATTATGTCACATTATTTCATATCACAACATACTACACTGTATCACATTGTATCATACCGCATCTACCACTTGAAGGCCAATATCTGGAAAATATCTATTGCAAAGGCAGACATAAGACTAGATTTCAGATCTCCTGAACCAAAACTCTAAATTGTGTTTCATTATAATTCATATCTCCTTTTTTTCTTATGTAAATCACATTTTATATATGCTGGGAGCCCTCTTGATAAGATTACACAGTGAATCTTTTTTTTTTTTGATAGAGTGAATCATGAACAATACAAGTATTTATATGTTTTGAAAAGGAAAATTTTTTCCTACTACATTTTGATGGATTAGGGCAAAGAATAAATTACTACGTATATCTTTTGTAGGTCTGAATTATATAACGTATTCCACTGTATACTTTTCTATTTTTTCCCCAATATAAAATTGTGTTGATAACTATCAGATTGTGTTTATAACTGTAGCTTTGTGCTACAGTTTGAGAAGAGGTAATACAGGAGAAAAGATTAAGAAGAGGTAGCAAGAATACACATAAAAACTGTACAAGAAACATTGTAACATCGATTCAGACATCACAGGGAATAAAGTCAAATGGGCCTTTGGAAGCATTGTTAACAATAAGGCTAGTGGAGGTGATTTAATTCCAGCAGAACTATTTAGAACCCAAAAAGAGAATGTTGTGAAAGTGCTATGCTCAATACACCCGCAAATTTGGAATACTCGACAGTGACCTCTGTATTGGAAAAGGTTATGTTGCAATCCTAAAGAAGGACAATCCCAAGGAATGTTCACATTACTGAACAATAGTGCCCATTTCATATGCCAGCAAGGTTATGTGTAAGATTGTTCATGCTAGGCTTCAGCAGCATGTGAACCAAGAATTACCAGAAGTGCAGGCAGGTTTTTGAAGAGGCAGAGGAACTAGAGACCAAATTGCTAACATTTGCTGGATTGTGGAGAATGCCAGGGAATTCCAGAGAACAAACAAACAAACAAAATCTATTTCTTCTTCATTGACTTCTCTAAAGCCTGTGACTGTGTGGATCACACCAAAATGTGGCAAGTCTTCAAAGACATAGGAGTATCAGATCATCTTACCTCTGTCCTAAGGAACCTGAATGTGGGCCAAGAAGCAACTGTTAGAACCAAACATGGAATAACTCATTTGTTTAAGATTAAAAGAGGAGTGCAACAAAGCTATATATTGTCACCTTATTTAATTAGCTTGTATGCAGAGTATATCATCCAAAAAGCCAGGCTAGATGAATCAGATGCTAGAATTAAGGAGAAATACCAACAATCTCAGATATGCAGGTAATACTGCTCTGATGGCAAAAAGTGAAGAAAAGCTGAGAAACTTCTGGATGCAGAAGAAAGAGAATATTCTAAAAGCTGCCTTGAAGATTAATATTAAAAACAAACAAACAAACAAACTAAGATTTTGGAAGCTGGTACCATCACTTCCTGGCAAATAGAAGGAGAAAAAATAAAAGAAGGTGCTTATCTCAACTCCCATTCAACCTGAAGAGTCACATCATTTGCTGTGCTCTATTACCTATGGACATTTAGACTTTGTGCTAGATAAACTTTGGCATATGATTATGACCCATCAGGACCATAGAGGTATTTCTGAATGGTTGAGGGTTTGTTTTTCTAGGACTATATCTCATCAGCCCTTACCAGTGTCTGTTTATTTCTAAGATCATCTGTTGAGAATCAGTTGAGTCAACCATACTTAAGTATCTTGTATAAAGCATTATTTGCTAAGACGCTATATTAAGAACAGTTGGTATAAAGCATGTATTTAACATTTATGACACACTTCCCCACCACTATATAGCATCCAGAGGAAATTGGGCTCAAGCTTAGAGAGTCTGTGTGGCAAAAGGATAGCTCATTTTCCTTGGTTGCTGATAAGACTTTCCTTTTTAGGGGTGCTAAAAATGACCTTAGGCATGATATCATTTCTTTTAGTAGTGATATCAATCTTCATCTAGTCCGCCTTAATATCTTGATGAAGAGGTGACTATCAGCTTTTCCACAACACTGTTACGACTTTGATAAAAAGATAGAAAATCTGGAATCCCATTCAAAGACATTTGAAAGCTTGCCAAGTTCTCTTCTGACCAAAAGGAGAGGAGTGGAAGGAGACCTAAGACAAGGTCTCTCTTTTTATTTTGAAAGACTTGTCACTGACAGGTTTTACTGGAATGTCACATTCTCTAATCTGTTGAATAACTGTGATTTTCAGATAGCTTGATATTTCATAGATGTTCCTGAGAGTGTAACGAAGTTTCTTCAGGCACTTAAAATGTTACTTGTTTCAAAGTTACTCTTAATACAAGAACTACTTGAATGTAGTCTAAAAAATAAGTCTATGACTGATTAATCAAAACTAAAGTTGATATTTAGGTTGATTGTTTTTATTTGTTTAAAATGATATTACATTGTATCAATTAATTTAAATGGGTTGAGATGACATGATTGATTTTAATAACTCAACCACCTATTATATGTCTTGTTTTTAAAAATGTAATTGGCCTATAGTTGATCAATTTCGTTCTTTTAAAAGAACTTTATATTTCATAATAGCCTTTTTTGTTTTGAATTTTGATATATCTCCTTTGATTTTTGAAATTTCTATGTGATTGTTTTGCCATTACTCATTTATTTGCTATATGTCATGGACACCAGCTGATGGAATGGGCTCTAGGCAGTAACCTCAGTGTAAGTGAGAGTGATGGATATGGGGTTGGAAAGACCAGCTACAAGAGCTTTAGGGTCAGACATGACATGAGTAAATACATTAGTATTATTCATAGCATGTAAGCCTGCCAGAAAAAGACACTCGACTAAGCATTGACAATAGAAAAGCAATGGTGCTACATTTACCCCTTTCGTGTGTTTTCTTTTCCACTTATGTTCTTCTTTAGTTTATTTAATTTAATTACTTTAACAGGAGACAGGTATCACAGGGGGAAAAATCATTAGTATGAATCCTTTTTATATTGTCCTGCCACTCAAAATCATTGATTTTTAAAGCATTTTTTCTCATTAATATTTGAACTTCAGATGGAAAAAAATATATATAATCCAATTTAATTTGAGCTCTCTGATTCATTTAAGATGTATTATTTTGTATTATAATGACTTTTCAATCAGGGTATTATCTGCTGCAACATAGACCAGAAACAACAGTAGTAGGTAAATGTTTCATGAAGGTAGCTATTTTTCATTTTTTAAACACTAAGCCTTGTGATAGTAGATGCTTAATGAATAATGCTTGATGGATAGGATGATGCATATGCCATATCTCCCAACTAGACTGTTCTTTTACCTTCATATTTTCTCCAGTGTCCAACACAAGGATTCTTTGAATAGTAAGTGCTTAATAAAATTTGAAATTGTTGCAATAGGTGCCACTAGCACAGATTAGTATCTTTCTGTTAGTTGCTAACAAACATAGATACAGGGATGAGTAAAACATAGTTCCTGTCATCAAGAAGCTTAAATTTAGTTCACACTACCTCTCTCTTTTCCCCTCTCCCCTTTTATCCTCAGCTTAACTCTCCTATCTATCTCTTCCTCTCCTATTCCCCAGTCTGTTCTTTCCCTACCATTTTATTTTTTCTCCTCTTCCTCTTTTTGCCTTTTCATCATCTCCTGTCTATTCTCTGCTCCCCTCTCCTCCAATTTATTCTCCCATTTCTTTTAGTTCTCTTGTAGTTCTTCTCCTCTTTTCTAACCTTTTATCCAAAAGAATGGTGGAAAAATGCATGAGCAGTACAAATAGAACACTTTGGCTTCTCACAAGAATGGGTAAGCAGGGCTTACTGTTGGAAGCAGGAAAGGTTACATGTAGGTGAGACATTCTCAGCTGCTTCTTGAAAAATTCAAATTGTTCATAACCAGAGATGGAGGGAAGAGCTTACCATGTCTAGGAAACAATGTGATCAAAGACAAGAACACAGGAAGTGTTCAAGGAATGGCAAGAAGATTGGTTTTCTAATAGATTTTCCAATATGGATTGTAGTTTGGAAGAAGACTGGGGAGATAGAGTAGTATTATACCTTCTGAAATGGTAGAGTCCCAGCCATCTTCTTTGATAAGGAATATCTAGTCCTTTAAGTCCCCAAATCCAGGTAAGATAAAAATAATTTATATGAGATTTAGGCTTAAAGATTGGATAAAGAAATCATTTAAATGATTTTAAATTACAGCTAACATTGGAACATTGCTTTAAGGTGCGCAAAATACTTTATATACACCATGTCACCTCATTATCACCTATGCTACTATCATCTCCATTTTATAAATGAAGAAAGACATGGAAAAAGTTAAACTTGGTTAATTTTAAGAACGCCATCTCTAGAGTCAGAAGATAAGTTAAAAGCTACCTTAGGCAGATGCTTACTACTTATGTGACCTTGGAAAAGTCACTATGATCCTGTGATTTCCCAGAGCTACACAGTATCTTACATAGAATCTGAATTCAGGTATCCCTCCTTAAGTGTGAGATATATGTTCAGCCACTCTGACCAGTTTGAAAATCCTCACTATCCTATACTTCCTGTCCCTAGAAATCTGCTAAACAGTGACTATTCAATGACATTCTATTCCTTGTTGGAAAAGGAAAGCTTCTCTATAATGTATTTGTTTGTTTGTTTGTTTGTTTTTTTAAGATTCAAGACTATAATTCACAAGCAAAAACATGCTCTCAATCTCCCCATGGCTGGCCAACATAAGTCATAAACCTTCTCCCTGAGAATTTTTACACCCAATTTTGGTCAAGAACATATGTTTATATGCACATTTCAAGCATTTCAGAAATGGATATATAATACCAGTGTTGACAGAATGTTAGTTCCAGGACTGCACATGGTGATGGCCCACTGTTTATGCTATAATGAATAACCCCAGTGTAAGTGAAAATTCCTTTCCAACAGGAAGGTGAAAATCTTCCTTCCTTTCTCAAGCACCCTTTCATCTTTCTTTTTTGGTACAATAGCTGCATAAGTGGTATATACTGTGACTTGAAATACTCTCTGACCTCATTAACATCCTTATCTCTGTGGAAGAATATTTAAATGAAATTTGTCTGGTCTCTACCACCCAAGATTTTAAGTTGTCTTTCCTATCCATGTCTGGGGCCCACATTCACTGGATAGCTTGAATTCCACAAATGGCCAGGGTTCTAGTGGAATGAGGACTGCCTAAATCTGGTTACCCCTTTTGACATTGCCTTCCCTTATACAATTAAACTTGAGGAAGAAACCATAAGCAGTGACTGTGTCAAAGTATAACCAAGGTATGGACTTTTTAAAGCTGAGTTGCAGTCTTCAAGATAAAGAAAAGGAAAAAGTTCTTTAAAAAGAGGTCCCAGTTTATCCCTCTGTTATGATCTGTGGTAATTTCATCTGTGCAATGGGAAATTGGTAGATTGCTATGCATTCGTGGGAAATTTGGTTTACTGATTCTGGGCTTGGAAATTATTTCACTGCCTTTTAAAATTATAATAATGAGCATCATAGGAAGTTTGTGCAAATAGAAAATGACATAAATTGAAACTGTAAATAAGGATCCATTAGGAAAAATGGTGTCTTCAGTTTCCATAGTAATGCAATTCATGCCCTCTGGAAATTGTATTATTTGTAATTATGTGTTCAGGAGCACTTTACATTTTTACAGAGCATTATAGCAATGAATACCTGCTTTCCTGTTTATCCTTAAGCCTTCTGGTCCTTTCCTTTCTTTTCATTTGTGGTATCATCACATCTTATTTGATTGGAAATTTAGAAACCATCTGGTATCAGTAAATCCCCAATGAGTACTTCATCTGGTTCTCCGGATTTTTACATTTATTCCTCTTTTCATTTGAACTCTGTGTTTCTGAGATGTTGATTTTCTTTCTTAGGCTAGCTCTTCCACTTAAGGAACACTTCTTGCGTTCACCCTCATATACATAGCCTCTCTTGAAGATTTCCAATCTCTCCTTCCAACTGGCTCTTCATACGACCACAGAATTCCAGAATCTTTGCTCTGGAATGACATCAAAAGCAATCTAGGACAATGTGTACTTGTGCTCAAGTACCCTTCTCACATCATCCTTGAAAACTGGTCATCCAACCTGTGCTTGCATACCTCTAATGAGGCAAAAATGACTGCTTCCCAACCTAGTCAGTTCTGTTTTGGAGTCATTGGACATTCTAAATTAGTACAATTCCTAATTGGAAGGAACTTCCTTCCATTCCATAGGAGGCTGCATGAGGCAATAAGGACATCACTGGATTTGGAGTTCCAAAACCCAGGTTATAATTGTGACTTTGCCACTGGAACATCTTGAGAACATCATTCATTTTCTGTTTCCTCACCTGCAGAATTAGAGGCTTATACTTAAATGACATTTAAAATCTTCTAGCTCTAAATATTTTAGCCTATGAACATCAACTTGCCTCACCACAACTTCCTGTTGCTTATATTGTTCTTATTTTGTCCTTTGAAGCCAAATAGTATGTGTCTATTTATTATTTACAATTTATTTATTCATTATCTTTATTTATTTATCGTTTACAATCTATTCTATATGACAGGTCTTGAAATATTTAGAGAAAGGCATCATGCATTCCCATAAACGTCTTTTTCTCCATGCTAAACTTCTCCATGTTCTTTGATCAGTCCTCATATAGCATGGTCTCAGATTCTCCAAATATCTTAGAAGCCTTTTTCTATCAGCACAATTTTACTAAGTACTTACTACTTTCCTTATCTCACTACTATATTCTACTTCTAAACATTGATGCTTCCATAGTCTTACACATTGATGCAGACTTACCCTTTCTATATGTTTTAAAAAAAAAATTCTCATGACTCTTATTTATTTTTTCCCCTTGAAAATCCTCCATGAAGAATTTTTTTAAAGCTCATTGTAGATTTTTTAAAAAAAAGTTTGAATGCCAGTTTAGTACTTGGGCTCCACATTTGCCTCCTTCCTTCCCTCTTTCCTTCTTTTCCTCCTTTCCTCTTCTTCCATCTTCTCTGCCTCACTTCCTTCTTTCTTTCCTTCATCCATCCTTCCTTCTCTCCTTTGTTCTTTCCTGCCTTCTTTCCTCCCTCCCTTCTTTCCTTCCTTCCTTCTTTTCTTTCTGCCTTCCTCCTTCCACTCCTTCCTTTCATTATGGCTTCTTTCTTGCTATATAGGGATTTTAGTCTCAAAGAGTAGAAAGCATATTCATATAGAAGAAATCACAGATTTTTGAAATAGATTGATAGCCATATCTGAACCTATTATGACTTTATCCTGCTCTTTGTAATCAAAATACCTTAAACTGAATACCTCACTCTGGTATTCAAGGTCCTTTGTAATCAATTTGTTTCTATGTTGTCTATCCAATCTCATTTCCCCAGTGTCCCACCAGAAACTCTCCAATTCATTTACGTGAAATTATCCCAATTTGACTTCCTGATTGATACATATGGAAATAGTTTCACATGCACAAAGTATTAATTATTAAAGTGTCATCCTGAAGTTTTACAAGTCTAATTCGAGGGTAGTGAGGAGAAGTGTGTAATATTAAGGGGATTTAAGATCTTCCCTACCCATTAATAGGCCTCACATGGAGCCCATTAATGGAATCTTGCTTAAGGGAAACTTGCTTATTGGAAGGCTTTCACACCTTTTGTTAATTTATAATTAGGCACTGAGTCATGAGGGTTGTGATACCTTCTGGCTCTAAAAAGGGTATATATACTCTGAGGTTAACATATTGCTTTGGGGCTCACTCATTGGAAGAGTGTTCCTGTGATTTGACCAGGTGAGACTCTGGGTAGCTGTTAAGGAGCCCCCTAACTTTGAAAAACCCAGATGTTGGTGCTTCTCTCTCTGGCAACTATGTATATATTGCCTTGGTGGGGCAGTTGGATCTGTCTGTTGATCTGTGTTAATTTCTCAGACAGTTTGAAGCCTTATCTGTTGGTCTTTATTTCTCTACTTGTATTTTCTCTGTATTTTCTCTGTGTTTTCTCTTAAGTTCAGTGTGGTAACTTTTCCCCTGAACTACTCAATGTAATTAAAAGAGAATGTTGGTCTTTTAAACATCTATCTTTCCTAGTAAAGCAGATCTAAGAACCTGTGCTAGCAGCCATCCTGGGTATGCCAGTGTGGTTGCTATTGCAGGGGGGTAGATGGTACCAAATTGAAAATACAGATCCAGAAAACTTTCATCATAAGAGAGATAAAATTCATTGCGTACCTATATTTTGAGAGTAGAATGCTTTTGAATGGAAGAAGCTTTGCTTCAGATTATACACACATATACATATGTATGCATAGGGGGGAGAAAAATGGACAGACAAAAGGAAGTTGATACAAGATCCTTGAATTGAAAAGTTGCTACCCTAAAGGGAAAAGTTTTCACCACTATACAGACACAGAGACATAGACACACATACACACACACACACACACACACATAGGAATTATCCATATTTAAATTAACAGTTCCTATTATGAATGGAGAGAGTAGCTACTGTGTGCATCTATACAAATGTTTTATAAGAAAACTGCCTTAAATGGCAACATAGCACAGTGATAGGTGTGTGTGTATGTGTGTGTGTGTGGGGGGGGGGTTGTTTTAGAATCAGAAAGACCTGGATATGAGGTCCAGTTATCCTAAAAGGATAAGAGAAGAGATTACTTTGAATTGAGAGTATCCAAGAGGGTCCCATGGAGTAGGTTGCAATTGTTCTTTGTCTTTCTTTGTCAAGAGGACCATGACAGCAGGAAGGTGCTACCATGACTTGCAAGTGAATTGGATTTAAGTGAGGGAGGGCTATGAAAAGTCACCAGCCTCACTTTCTTTTCTGGAGCTATCTGGGTCTGATGTCAAGATATTGATCAGGGTGACTAAAGATGACCCCAGATACAGTGGGAGACCTTGGTCTTTGAAAGTTAACTTCTTTCCCAGGTCTCCATTTGACTGAGGCAATGCCCATTCAGTTATTAAGGCTATGTGAGAAATGAAGCAAAGAATGTCCTTAAACTGCGCCTTGAAAGAAGAGAAAGCATCCAGTGGGTGAAGAATGAAGAGACTCCGTTCTAGTGGTGTGATATGGAATTATATGAAATAATGCATGGGTGTGAAGGGAGTAGGGCAAAAGGAAACCAAGTTTGGTTAGAACAGAGAGCACATGAAGAAGAACGATGTGAGATACTTCCAGGAACAAAGATTAACCTCACTCTATAATGTGCCTTAAATAGCAACATTAAGCTGATCTTTTCTCAGTGGGCAGTAGTAATCACTGACCTTAACAACACTAGTACCTTGAGGTCCACAATGTGCTGTACATACATACGTATATACATGCATACATGTGTGTGTCTTTTGATCATTACAACAGTCCTATGAGGAAGATGCTAAAAGTATGATTTCCATTTTTATTGATGAGATTAAAAGAAGCTAAATGACTTGTATAAATTGACATCACAAGTAAATTTGAGATCTAGATTCAAGTCCAGCTCTCATAACTCCAGGTCACATGCTTTTCCCACTGACTCTCTCCGTGGGGCTCTGCTTCCAGAAGGGAAAGCTCTGTCCCAAATCACTGGGGTCCTCCCGGCTGTCGTAGCTCTCAGGAAGGTGCTGGGATCCTTCCTACTTACTCCTGGCTCACTGGATAATGAAGACTCCAAGACTGAGGCCCAAGACGGCAATCCGGATCCAGGCCGCTCAACGCGAGAGCACTGGCCTCAGAACAATTGCTAAGTCCCCCTGCTGTCTGCAGGCCGCAGGTAGGAAGCTGCAATGTGGAGGCGGGTGCAAAACCTCTGCCTTTTGCTTTTCTGCTCTGGAGGCCTTTTGGCCGGACTGCTTTTCTCTCCTGATTTCGCAATGCCCACTGACCTAGTTCTCAACACTGCTCACAGCTGCCGCTA
This sequence comes from Pseudochirops corinnae, assembly GCA_028646515.1. Lineage (NCBI taxonomy): Eukaryota > Metazoa > Chordata > Mammalia > Diprotodontia > Pseudocheiridae > Pseudochirops > Pseudochirops corinnae. The sequence continues at coordinate 43,818,043 of CM053592.1, read as the reverse complement.
ATCCGCTCACCTCTCCTCTCATCCGGTGGCCCCTGGGGCTCAGCAGCAGCTTCAGGCCAGGCTGGTTTCAGTTCACAGTGCTGATGTGGTTCCTCATAGCTGAGCTGACTTTAGTGGGAAGTATCTTTGTGTGCGTTTTTGAGTTCTAGGATTGGTTTAAAGTCCTATTTTATGGGTATTTTTGCGGTGGCTATGTGAGAGCTGTGATATGTTGCTGCTGCTATGCTGCCATCTTGGCTCTGCCCCCTTCCCACTGACTCTCAAGTGGCAGACAGTTCTGGTGAGGGGAGGTACAGAGCAAAAGTGGGACTTGATCAGACTTTTTTGTTTATGAGATTACTCAAACAATTGGGGAAAGATAGATTGAAAAGTGGAAGACTAGGCCAAAGTATTTCAGATAAAAGATGTTAAAATGGTGCTAGTTACAAGGAGATTGGATGAGAATCCGAACAAGGGTACAGAAATGATAGTAGGAATGGAGAAAGACTGAATGATAGAGATATTAGAAAGGCAGAATGAGTAGGATTTTATAGCTGGTTGGATGTGAGTGGGGAAGAAGTCAGAGGTGACTTGACTGTGTTATTGGATGGAAATTGTAAAGTTAAGAAGAAATAAGGATTTGAGGGAGAATATGGTAAGTTCAGTTTCGGACATGTTGAGGAGGCATCCCTGTCATTGTTAAATAGCCTAGTGACCTTTTATTTTATTGTAGTTTAGCATTTAATATTTAAGTCTGACTCATTAGGTTTTAATGTGCCACACTGGTACAATTACTGCCTACTACAGAACTTTGGCGTCCTCTTGTAAAAACAACAAAGTACCGTTAGCACTGGCTTATGAAGCAAAAATCATTAAGTGATGGGAAACAAAGCTTCAGAGACAGGCTTCCCTGCATGCATTCATTTGTTTTTATAAACATCATGTATAATATTTACCTCCATGCATGAAATATCAATCTGAAGGTTCTCACCATGGAAATTAGTTTAGTTTATTGATAGGAATCATAGAGCACCACAGTCTCTGAATTATTTAAGTTATGGGTAGCTCAGAGGACAAAAAGAGGCACATGGTAGGTGTGAATAGTCTACATCATGTTTCTAAGGAACAATTACGAAGAAGATAGATATCATCAGAGAGATATATAACTGGAAAAAACCATGAACTGTTTAAGTAGCTAGAGTGAAGAAAACTAAAGAAAGCCCTAATCACTTCATTGGCATCCACACTGTGTCACCAAAGTGAGAGGCAGACCCCTAGCATGTTGCTTAGACAGTCCATTCCCTTATGCAGAATTTACAGAGGCATGAACAAATAATGATATATAATTGTTTGCAGAACTGCTAATTTCCCAAAGTTATATTTTGTATTATGTCAATACTGGCCAAGAGAGTCTGCCTTTCTTTGTATTTCCAATGCTTTGCACAATGCTTGGCAAATAGTAGGAAATAACTAGTAAATAAAAGTCAGTTGACTGACTGTTAGCAAAATGATCAAATTGGGCCAATCCTTTCTTTTCAGTGCCATTCTCTCCAATGAAGATGTGACTCTGATTATTTCAAGTCTGACAGATACCCCAGCCAAACATCGGAGCAACCACAATCCCAGAATTTTCAGATGTTTCAGAGCTCATGAGGTTGCTGCCAGCTCTGGTAATGTCTCCATAAGATACTTATTTACTAAGATTAAGAGAGAATAAACATGAAAAAGTCATAAATAGATCATATACTCAAAGTCACATGAAGGGCATGTAGGAAAATAGAGTAACTCCAAGAAGTCTTCAAACTTCAGAGCTAAAAGGAAGAGAGAGAGGAGTTGAGTGGTGGGCACTCCTTATGTATCCACTGACTTTGAGAACAGCAACCAGTCAAGATAATTTCTCATTGTCTTATATTGCAAGCTACTAAGCCACACATAACCAGTAGTAGGCTCGTTTTGAGCTTCTTCCTGATCATGAGGAATAGTAGCTGAGTGTCCTTGGGGGTGGGGCACCTACTGTATAATAAAGGGTTGTTCTGAACATTGTTAAATGCTATAAAGAAAAGATGGAATGTAGGGTCTGAGAAAATGAGTACTTCAGTAGGGTGATGAGACTAGACAACCTGAGTAAAAAGAAGATATCCAGAATAACTGGATGAAGATCAATGAATGGATTGTGATGTATAGTAAAAGAACAAAAAACAAAAACATACCTTGATCTGCTGTTTTGAGAAATTTAGTGATGAAAGGAAGGAAAAGACAGGACATTAGATAGAATGTCATTTCAGTTTTAGGATCAGAGAAAACTGAATTGTAGAAGGGAAGAAGTAGGTGGAGAGGAAGAAAAACTGGTGATAATAATGGTAGAACAAGCCTGAAGGAGTCTTCAGAGCAGGATTGCAAGATCCAAAGTAGAGGAGTCCAGGGCAGATGAGTTGACTTTAGAAAGAAGAAAAGAAAAACATTTCATGGAAGGAATGACTGAGTGAAGAGAGAAAAAATTTGAGGTGGAAAAGAAATGAGGAAAGCTTTTACAATATGGTGCCTATCTTTTTACTAAATTATGATAACTCCCTGCGAGTGAAGGAGGTGTTGATGAAATTTGGGGGCAGAAAAGTGTGGGAAAGGTTTGGAATAGCCAGTGTAGTGAAGGTGGTAGAGCCAACAAGAAACAAAAGAATCTTCATACAACAATAAAAGTACGGTCTATGTAATTTCGTCTTTTTTTCACTAGTATTTGACAGCATGAAAGTCCACTTGTTCTAGAGTTAGAAGATGTAAATTCAAACTCCACTAATGATGAATAATACTTGTGTGACCTGAGATAAGTAACTTAATCTGCAATTGCTTCAGTCTCCTTATCTGTAGAATAAAGAGGTTGGACTAGATCAGGGATGGGGAACCTGCAGCCTCAAGGCCACATGTGACCCTCAAGTGTTGCCCTTTGCCCGAATCTAAACTTCACAGAACAAATTTTGCTTGGATTTGGTCAAAGGGCCGCACTGAGGAGCTAGAGGGCCACATGTGGCCTCAAAGCCATGGGTTCCCCACCCTTGGGACTAGATGGTCTCTATGATCCATTCTAGTTCTAATTCTGTGATCCCAAATTAATCATTATACATGTTTAAATTGTCAGGTGGAAGTTGGGGGTACCACAGGGGTTGAAATAACATGACAAACATTATAGAGGCATTTTAGGGTATCAGAGAGGGCAGCGTTGAGAAATTTTGGCATAGGCTGGATTAGATATCGAACTAAGGTAATTGAAAATTAGGGAGAAATCAAGACTGTAAAGACAAGGAACAAGAAGAAGGTAAAAGGCAGTAAGCAATGTGAACAATAAAGATGTTTGAATTTAGAGGAAGGGAATTCTGGGAGTACATTTCCAAGCCATGACAAATTCCAAGGCATGGCTAATTTTTGTGGGTAGCTAACGAGGAATAAACATGAATGTATCTGCCTATAGGTAGGTCTAGCTCTCCTGATGTTGCAAACAAAAGTGGACCATTTGGAATCAGAAATCACAAGTAGGAAATATCTATTTCTTAAAGACACAAATCATCTTAATGAATTTATTCTTTGTTTCCAGTTTTTATTTTCTTTTATTCCCCTCTTCTGTACTATTTATTTTCTTTCTTCTCAGTTTATGACTTTTCAAACTTTCCCCTTATGTACTTCATTATGTCTTTTGTCTTTTTGAGTCAAAGCATGGTGCTTTACCATATTCTGCGAGTTTTGTGCTTCATAGACATTTCCATGCTCCTTCAATTCTACATTTTGGCATCCTTCTTTTCTCTTGTCTCCCTCCCCCACTGATTATTTTTTTTTTCTTCTTTTGCTGTCACTCTTAAGAGTTGTTATTTGACTATAAGCCCATGATATGACTTGTCAGCCTTGGGTAATTCCTTATGAAGTTGCAAGAAACACACCAGCAATTTAAGAACACTTTATTGCCTGGCAACCCTGAGGGTCCTGCTGCCCAGTGAAGGTTTCACAGATGCCAGTAAATCTTTGAAGAGACCTCTGCTCAGGCAGACTGCAGGAAAACCTGGAAAGACCTAAATGAACTGATGATGAGTGACGGGAAAAGAACCAGGAGAAAACTGTACACAGTAAAAGTCACAGTGTGCGATGACTAACTTTGATAGACTTGGCTCTTCTCTACAATGCAAAGTTTTAAGACAGCTCCAAAGGGCTCACAATGGAAAATGCTATCCACGTCCAGAGGAAGAACTACAGAGTCTGAATGCAGATCAAAGCATACTATTTGCCCTCTGTCTTTTTTATTTTGTTTTTTTTTCATTTCTTCTTTCTCATGGTTCATCCCCATTGGTTATAATTCTTTTTTGCAGCACCACTAATGTGAAAATATGTTTAATATTAATGTATATGTAGAGCCTATATCAGATTGCATACCATCTTGGGGAGTGGAATGGAGAGAAAAGGGGAGAAAATTTGGAACTCAAAAGCTTGTAGAACTGAATGTTGTAACCTAAAAATAAATTAATTAATTAAAAATTAGGGAAAAAAGATAAGACTTCTACTCAGCTTTCAGACTGGTTCAGCCCATCCACTCCCCGACACCATTGATTGCCTTGATAGTTGATCTTTTGTTCTTCCATATGAATTTCATTTTTATTTTACCAAATTTTATAAAATACTCTTTGGTAGTTTGATAGGTATGGCACTGAATAAATAAATTAGCTTAAGTACCTAGCCTGCAGCAATAAATATTTCTCCACTTGTTTAGATCACCTTTTATTTGTGTGAAAAGTGTTTTGCCATTGTGTTTACATAACTCTTTATTTTGTCTTGAAAGGTAGACACCAAAGTACTTTATATTGTTTGCAATTATTTTAAATGGAATTTCTCTTTCTATCTCTTGCGCTGGATTTTGTTGGGTAAAATATAGAAATAATGATGATTTATATAAGCTTGTTTTATAAACTGCAACTTCACTAAAGTTGCTAAGTTTCAATACTATTTTTGTAAGCTCAGTATTTTAAACTTCCAAATTTATTAATCTTTTCTTTGATTCTCAGGAATTCTATTTTGGTTTTTAATTGGGGAGTTTTTAGTTGCATATCCAATTCATTGATCTGCTTTTTCTCTTTTATTGGTATACACATTAGAGATACCAATTTTCCCCAAGTGCTGATTTTGCTACATCCTCAAAATTTTAGAATTTTGTCTAATTGTTGTCATTCTCTTTGATGAAATTACTGATCATTTCTATGATTAGTTGTTTGTCCCACTCATGCTTTGATATTAGATTATTTAGTTTCCGATTATTTTAAATCTATGCTTCCATATTTATTGAATGTAATTTTATTGCATTATGGGGTAAAATGCATTTAATATTTCTGCTTTTCTGCATTTGTTTGTGAGGATTTCATAGTTAAATTTTTGTGAAGGTGCCATGTGCATTTCTATTCTCATTCAGTTTTTTCCAGTGATCTGTCAAATATAAGTTTTCCAAAATTCTATTATCTCTTTAACATCATTTTAATTTAATTTATAGTTAGCTATATCTCACTCTGAGAAAGGGAAGTTGAGGTCTTCCCTAGGATAGTTTCATTGTCAATTTCCTCCTGTAATTCATGTAACTTTTCCTTTAAGAATATGGATGCTATGCCATTTTGTAGATTTATGTTTATTATTGATGTTGCTTCATTGTTTTTGTTCCTTTTAGCAACATAACTTCCTTATCTCTTTTTAACTTTAGCTTTTGTTTTGTCTGAGATCATATTTGCTACCGTTCTCTTTTTTATGTAAACTGAAGCATAGCTCTAAACCCTTCTTTTGTGTGTCTCTCTCTCTCTTCTGTGTCTCTGTCTCTTTGTTTCTCTCTCTCTCTCTCTTTCTGTATGTTTCTTTTAAACTCATACTATTAGATTCTGATTTCTAACTCATTTTGCTATTAGCTTCTGTTTTATGGATAAGTTCCTTCTATTCACCTTTTTCTGTTATAATCACCAACTCTGAATTTCTCTTTATCCTATTTTCTTCTGTTAACTCTCTCTATTTATCCTATCCCTCTTCTAAAGTCATATTTGCTTCTGACCACTGCCTTCTTTTATCAGTTCTCCCTTATAAATCCCCCTTTTTCCTTATACTCTTCCCCTTCAGATTTTTTTCTGTTAAACTTGAATAGATGGCTAGACACAATATCTATATCTAAATCCATCCATCCTATCTATCTATCTATCTATCTATCTATCTATCTATCTATCT
>CM053592.1:43762599-43811333 GCA_028646515.1 Pseudochirops corinnae | reverse complement strand
GAGGATAGTCCAGTTTATCAAGGTTGGTCATCATATGTATGATGTGTCTGTGATTGTGTACAGGTTTTGCCTGGTTCTGCTCTTCTCACTTAGCATCAGTCCATATAAGCCTCTCCAGGTAATTATGAAGTCCGTCTCAGCAAGGAGACTTTCTAAGAAGTTTCTGAAACAATGTGGGTGAGAGGTGATGAGAGCCTTAGCAACAGCATTAGGCATCTAAGTGGAAAGGAGAATGTATATGAGGAATATTGTATAGAAAGAAACAACAAGATTTGGCATATGATTGAATAGATGAGAAGAGTAAAATTGAAGATCTGAGGAGACATTGAGGTTTGTAAACCTAGAGTACTTGAAGGATGATGATATCTTCTATAGCAGTGGTTCTCAACCTGTGGGTCGCGACCGCTTTGAGGGTCAAATGACCCTTTCACAGGGGTCACAGGGGTCGCCTAAGGCCATCAGAAAACACCTATTTCCGATGGTCTTAGGAACCGAGACACTGCTCCTCTATCCATCTCCAGGCGGGTCTGCCTACATGCAGATATGCCTACATACGAGTATTAAAGGGTCGCGGCATTGGGAAGGTTGAGAACCACTGCTCTATAGGGATAAGGAAGGGAGGAAGAGGGGTGGGTATGGGGAGAAGGACAATGAAGGTATATGGAGTATTCTGTATATCTTGTTTTAACTGTTTTCTAACAAAGTAACTATTTCTATTAATTTGATGTTTATTAAATAGTGCAAATCTTTTTTATTTTTCATTTCCTTTTTAAAGTGATTACATATGAGTTTTATCTTTTTTCTGGAGACTGTAATTATGTCTAATGAATTTCTTAAAGCACTGTGGTATATCCATTATTTGATCTATTTCTTCTTGTCCTTGTCCATTATCCTTATTAGGAAGGTTCAGGGAGGAGAGAGTTCTTGCCTTTTTGACATGTAATGGCTGAGTCAAGAAATGAAGGCAGTTACTTTTAGTCAGGTAAGGGAGGTGCCTCAGTCATTTGGAAAGAGGGAGCAGCAACATCTAGACAGAAATTCCAACAACTATAACCTAGGATGAGGCATTAAAAGTGTGCCCAGAAGAGCCAAGCTAAAGACCATGGCCAGTTTGCAGAAAAAGAAACTGGAAATTGACAGATGCTAAATATGTATTGATTGAGTTCATAGATACCCTGCTACCATTAAGTCATGAAACCATTGATGTAGGGGGTTTGCAGTGGGGATTAATGGAATGAAGTACTCATATTAATGACATTGCAGCTATTTTAATGTTTTGAGATAATGATATTATATGGAAGATAATAATAAAAATTCTACCTCTGATTCTCCTATAAAACCATGTGAATGATTTATTCTAGCATCATTGATTTAGAACTCTAAATGGAACTTAGATGTTATCTTGATATAACATAAGCTTTTGGAGGGCAGAAACTAATTCTTCTTTTGTCTTTGACTCCCCATTGAGATAGGAAAGATGTCATGACAGACAGTACAGAGGTGTCAAACTCCACACTGGAAAACTCTGATGTAGCGTGGCTAGAAATAAATTAAAAAGTAATTGGAAAATGTTTAACAAAGTCAATTAAAATTTTATACACTAAGGGTAATGTTAATGTTAATGTGTTTTTTTTTTAAGTCAGCAGAGATCTCTTTCTATTTGAGTTTCACAGCACTGATTTTCTTCTCAAAGTCAGAAAAAAATGGGCTCAATGTGCCTCTGATAGATATTATCCTTGAGAGCCTAAGCTAAGGGTGGGGAACCTGTGGCCTCTGGGCCTCTATCATAATGGTGTCCAGATGGACTTGGCATCCAAGTTCAGTCTAGCTCTCATACTTTGTCTAGTTCAATCTCTTTATTTCTAGAATTGACAGTAAATCCTTTTTAAAAGGAAATAAAACCTATGAAAGAAAAGGGGGAGGGGAATGAGAAACCTCTCATTGGTTTGCTTGAAAAAAATATTTGAGGTTTAGTTGTAAGATCAAAGGGTAGGAAATAATGTCAGGCTAAAGGAATTTATAATGATTAATGTTATTATAATGAACACCAAAGGAAGTAATAATAATTTGCCACTTGCAAAGGGTGGCCCAATTGTTCCACATTAACCCTTCCCAATTTGCTTCCGGAGAACAGGGATTTCTGACCCCCAGAAGGATTAGGTGATTATTATTTTTCCTTTAGTGAGAACTCTCTCCACCCATGTGGAACACATCATAACAATACTTAGGCAAATGTGGAAGCATTTGTCTGCTTTTACCCCTTTATCTCTGCTCCTTGGCTGGCCCATACCTGGCTGGGAGCCCTTACTGGATGAACCAGGTGTCATGTCTTTACTTGCTGTCTTTAGTGCTCACCCACCTGCCTGCACTGCTGTCCCAGGAGCAGCCCTTTCTGTCTAGTGATCATCTCCATGTGTCATCTGTGTGTTTGCCAACAAATCACGCCTACAGCATCTACCGTGTTTGCATCTAAACTCCACAAAATATTTGAGGATAAAAAGGGAGACTTTGAAACTCTTGAAAAAATTTTGGCAAAGTAAAAACAAAACTGTTAATTGTCTTTAAACACTCTCCTACTTAGCATTTCCTACATTCTGCTCTGATGGTTTTTGTTTTTAACAAATTAAGGTTTAAAGATAGAAAAGAATCTGTTTTTGTTTTTTATTCTGAATCTTCTAAGTAAAAATCAGAACTAGGAGAGCAGTCTATTTCTATCAGTTAAGATGGATATACTATATTTGAGTAGTTTTGTTTCCATGTCTTATGAATGAATAGAAATGTCAAGGGAGCCAAAGATTCCTTTCAAAAATTACCAGACAGTCATACTTAGATACATAGTGATTGACTCCCACAGGAATCTACACAGTTCCATGTTACTTTATTAATTCCCAAGCATTCCACAAAAAATTTTTAATGGCCAATGTCTTGTCCAAGCTGTTGTATGTGTGTCCAGGTAACTTTGTACATGGAATGTGGGTATAGTAAAGGAAGCACACAAACACACACACACCCCCTGATTTGAACACATATTACCCCTCTGACTGTGGGATCCATTAATATCTTAGTGCTCCAGACAATTCTTTAAAAACAGAAGTTACAAATGAGTTTTAAAATGTTTCTAACCCAGGATTAAGTTCCCCATACCAAGGAAATTACAGGTCTGGATGAAAAAAAAAAATCACTCCCCTTAAAAATGTACAAAAGTAAACAAAGACAAAAGTGTACATAAGCCATGGCTTTACTTAACAATTTTTTTTTTTTTTGCAGGATAGTAATAAATGACTGCCTTTAGACTTATATTTCAAATTGAGCATGAAAGAGGAAAAGTCACCTCTTCCATAAAGGCCTTGCTTATTGCTAGTGCCCTAGAGGAATAAAGCTGGCTAACTGTAATACTAAAATATAGGTCTAAATATAAATTTTAGTGACTACTCCCTCTGTCCATCATTTCAGTAGGCCTTGGTAATAACAAGATATGGTTAAGTCATAAATTGTAAAGTAGCTTAGAGATCATGAATGAAATATTTATTATTTTCAGAAAGGGAGAGAAAACTAGAGGAAGAAACCCAGGTTGAAAAGCCCCTCTTTTTCTGCCTGCCCCTTGGTAGTTTTCAACTGTCTCCTACATTATTCTTTGAGTAAATAGAGAGAGACTTCTCAGTCAGGACTTCTTGGTTTAGAGCCTTTATCTCACAAGACAGGTTTGTGAGTAAGCTATTTCATGATGAAATTCCATGTGTAGAAGTTCTGAGAACTCACCAAATGAGTAAAGGAATGAAGGGGAACTTAATGATGAGAGAGTAGAGTATTCTTTGTAGGGAGAGAAACCATAGCCTCCCAATGAGTCTCCCAATCTCATCTCTTCAATCCTGTCTTCCGCACAACTACAAAGATTATTTTCTTAATGTGCAAATTTGACCATATCACTCTGTAACTTTGTAACTTGATTGCCCCCCATCAGAATTAGAATCAAACATAAACATTTCTGATTGATATTCACAGCTTTATACAGTGGTACCAATTTGCCTTTGCACAACTCCCCTTCATGTACTCTATAATCCAGCATTTCTGGCCTTCTTAATGTTACTCATAGAGGAAAGATTCTTTCTCCCACCTAACTGTCCTTGAGCTGGCTGTCTTCTAGGCCTGGAATAAAATCTTTTTCCATCCCTGGTTCTTAGAATCACTAGTTTTCTTCAAAATTCAGCTCAGTTACCACCTTCTTCATGTAACCTTTCCGTATCTTGACAGTTGCTAATGGCCTCCCTTACAAAAAGTATGTTCTATCCATATCAGTTTTGTATATACCTGTATGTGTATACTCTTGTCTTCCTGGATAAAATGCAGACTTCTCAGGGCCAGGGACTAGTTTACTTTGCCTTTGTACCTCCAAGTCCTAACCTAACATCTGCCTCATAGTAGGTGTTTGAAGATCCATGATACCATGAACATTGGTCAAAATGAATGAACATAATAATGTTGGAAATAGAGGGGGTAAAAAACCATGAATATTATTATTCTCTTGAATCCCTCTTGAATTATTCTCTTTGAATCCAAAAACAATCATCTTGGAGAGGATCATCCAGTATGTCATTCAATATTTTTGACACAGTATTCCCATAATAATGAGAATTATTTATGCAAGGTGTCCCAAAAGTCTTTGTTCAGATTAAAACTTTGATAGCTTAAAACTTCGCTAAGACTTTGGGGGAACCCTAGAACATAAATTCTCTATGGAAGAAAAGAAGATTTCTCCTTTTCTTGGAGTCACACTAGCTTTTAGAGCATATACTCTTGCTTTGCTCTCACATTTCTGGCATTCTATTTTGGAAGCTCCTGTTTTCTTTTCCTTAAATAGCACTTACTTGGCACGGCAGTTTTAATGACTATTATTATAGGTTATTTTTTTCTTAATCTCCTGCAAGGTCAAGTCTTCCCACTGCCTTGTCCATTTTAACAACAGATCTCTGGACTACCTCCAGGTATTTATTATGAAAACTAGTCATTCAGAACTCAAGCTGGTCAGCCCCATTTCCTAAGCAGTAGCTGCATTGGAGACAGAGCAAAGCCAAAATGCAGAAATGCAGACTTGCCCTAAGAGATTCCTTTTAATGTGACTCTGTGACGTTCCTTGTTGTGAACAATAAAGCCTCCTTGCCTGTACTATATCAGGCATTTTCCCTTAACCTTTTGGCCACTTATTTGGTATTAGGTAGTTGAAAAAACGTGATGCCTCCCTTCATATGTGGCAGGACACAAACCAGGCATTCTCATTATATTGGAATCATTGTATTAGGAATGGTGGTAAGATAGCATTCTTGTTTTTTTTTTTTCTTTCCTAAGGCATTGCAGAAAAGTCTACTGTAGTACACATAGGAAGAACTTTTTCCTATATTTTACATTTATTTATGTCAAATTATAGGTATAAGACTTGGACCTGTAATTTCATAAGGATAGGGAACTCCCAGATCCTGCCTTCTTCCCTCCATTCTTCCCTTCTTCTTCCTGTCTTCCTCCTTTCCTACCTCTCTTCCTTCTTCTTTATGGCTTTTAGCTAAATACTCTCTAAGCTATATGGGTTTGTCTTAAATACAGAAAATTAACAACTGAAGCACATTTAAATAATTTTGAGTAGAGTGAGATTGCTTAATGATTCCTTTGTCATGTGTGTGGGGTCTGGTGAAGACAATATAGCAAATTCAGAATTTTTCCAAAACTCTCCTGTAAACCAGAAACCTTAAAGCAACTTTTAAAAGTCCATCAAACCAAATTCTGAGTGGGATAACCAACAAAAAATAATAGTTGGTCTTTTTTTCCCAGCCCAGAAGAGATGTTTATGTTAGAAAGGAGATTATAGCAATACATCCTGAAGATCATACCAGACTGGATTGAAACCAAGAATGCAAGACAGTTTCAATATTAGGAAAACCACAACCATAATTGACCGTATCAATGACAAAGATAACTAAAATTATATGATTATATCAATGGATGCAGAAAAAGCTTCTGACAAAATGCAACATTTTGCCTAGTAAAAATGCTAGATAAGCATAGGAATAAATGGAGTATTTCTTAAAATGATAAATAGTCTCTGAAACCATACTCTAAATCACTAATAATTAGATAATGCAAATTAAGACAATTCTGAGCTGCCACTTCATACTTAGCAGATTATCTGGAATGACAGAAAAGGAAAGTGACAGATGTTGGAGGGGATGTGGGAAAACAGATGCAATAGCACACTTTTTCACAAATTTTAAATTTTTTTATTTATTTACTCATTTATTTTTTACCCCAGTCTGCCCTCTCTTCTCTCCTTCCCTGATCCTCTTTCCCCCACTCTTAAGCCCTTCCCTTTTACTTTCTTGTAGGGCCAGATAGATTTCTGTGCCCCATTGCATGTATATCTTATTTCCCTGTTGCATGTAAAAACAATTTTTAACATTTGTTTTTAAAATTTGAGTCCCAGATTCTCTCCCTTCTTCCCTCCTCACCCATCCCCATTGAGAAGACAAGCTCTATATAGATTATACACGTGTAGTTATGCAAAACATTGCCATAGTAGTCATGTTGTAAAAGACTTAACTATATTTCTCTCCATTCTATCCTGCCTCCTATTTATTCTTTCTCCTTCAACCCTGTCCGTTTTCAAAAGTATTTGCTTCTTACTATCCCCCCCCAATCTGCCCTCCCTTCTGTCATCCCCCCCCCCCTTTTCTTATCCCCTTTCTCCCTACTTTCCTGTAGGGTGAGTTACCCAATTGAGTGTGTATGTTATTCTTTCCTTAAGCCAAAGCCAATGAGAACACCGTTGACTCATTCCCTTTAACCTCCCCAGTCTTCCCCTCCATGTAACAGCTTTCTCTTGTCTCTTTTTATGTGAGATAATTTACCCTATTCTATCTCTCCCTTTCTCCTCCCAATACATTCCTTTCTCACCCCTTAAATTTATTTTTTAGATATCATCCCTTTATATTTAACTCACCCTGTTCCCTCTGTCAATATATATGCACATATATATTCCCTTCAACTACCCTAATACTGAGGAAAGTTTCATGAGTTACAAGTATCATCTTTCCATGTAGGAATGTAAACAGTTCAACTTTAATAAGTCCCTTATGACTTCTCTTTCCTTTTTACCTTTTCATGCTTCTCTTGATTCTTATGTTTGAAAGTCAGATTTTCTGTTCACCTCTGGTCTTTTCATCAAGAATACTTGAAAGTTCTCTATTTCACAGAATGTCCATATTTTCCCCTGAAATATTTTGCTCAGTTTTGCTGCATAGATCCTTTGACATCTGGAATATCATATTCCAAGCCCTTCTATCCCTTAATATAGAAGCTGATAGATCATGTGTTATCCTGATTGTATTTCCACAATACTCAAAATTGTTTGTTCTTGACTTGCTTGTAATATTTTCTCCTTGACCTTGGAACTCTGGAATTTGGCTATAATATTCCTAGGAATTCTCTTTTTGGGATCTTTTTCAAGAGACGATCTGTGGATTCTTTCCATTACTATTTCACACTCTGGTTCTAGAATATCAGGGAAGTTTTTCTTGAGAATTTTTTGAAAGATGATGCCTAGGCTTCTTTTTTGATCATGACTTTCAGGTAGTCCAGTAATTTTAAAATTACCTCTCCTGGATCTGTTTTCCAGGTCAGTAGTTTTTCCAATGAGGTATTTCACATTGCCTTCTATTTTTTCATTTGTTTGGATCTGCTTTATAGTATCTTGACTTTTATTTTTTTGTGCTATATTTTTGGAGGGGGAAGACAGAGCAGTCACATGGTCACATAGCAAGGGGTTGTTTTTTGTTTCTTTGTTTTTGGGGTGTCAATTGTCTGAAGCTGGATTTGAACTCAGGTCGTCCTGACTCCAGGACAGGTGCTCTATTCACTGTGCCACCTAGCCACCCCAAGAAGCACACTTTTGATGGAGCTATGAACCAGTCCAGTAATTCTGGAGGACGAGTTGGAACTATGTCCAAGTCCTATAAAACTTCACGTATCCTTGGACCCAGAAATACTGCTACTAGGCCTTTACCACAAAGATATTAAAAAAAAGAACACTTGTGTAAAATATATACACACATATTTGTGTGTGTATGTATATGTGTGTATGTATACGTGCATATGTATGTATGTGTGTGCATCTGTATCTACATCAATTCTTTTTGTAGTGACAAGGAGTTAGAAACTGAAGGTATGACCATCAACTGAGGTATGTTTGATAATGCATGCTATGTCCTGTAAGAAACGCTAAAGACATAGTTTCAGGAAAAAATAAAAACTGAGAAGGCGTATAAACTGATTCGGTATGAAGTGAGCATAGCCAGGAAATCAACATTGACAATTACTGCGATACTTTTAAAGATAATCAACTGTGAAAGACTTAGTAACTGATCAGTAAAATTTGATGTTGTTGTCCTGTTGTTTCAGGGAGGTTAACCTCTTTGTGGTCCCATTTGGAGTTTTCTTGGCAAAGATACTGGAATGGCTTGCCATTTCCTTCTCTAGCTCATTTGACAGATGAGGAAACTGAGGCAAGCAGATTTAAATGACTTATCTAAGGTGATATATAGCAAGTAAGTGTCTGAGTTCAGATTTAAACTCAGGAACATGCATCTTCCTGACTCCAGGCCCAGCACTCTGTCTGCTGGGCCACCTAGCTTCTACCTGTATTCCAGGTGAAACAGGGAATTGTCCCTGGACCTTTCATGGTCTTAGTAACATACCCTGCATCTTCCCACTGGAAAAAAAAAAGTGCAGTTTCTGAAAATATACCCTGGGATAACAGTACATCTATACCATAAACATTCATAAATTCACAAGTAGCAGACACAAGTGATTATCTATAATATGCCATGCATTTGCCTATGTTTAATACTGAATATCCACTTTATAGCATAATAATATCTTTGACTTGAAAAAAAAACTCAGAGAACATCTGTTCCAACCTCTTATTTCATAGAAGAGAAATTGAGCAACATCCCAAAGTTCACACAGATACCAAGTGTCAGGTCAAGGATATAAATCTTCAGACTCAAAGTCTGGCACTTTTTCTATGGCATAATTGGTAGTTACAATAATCATTAGCAACAATAATAGAATATTTTTAGCACTTAACAAGTATTTCCTTTGATCTTCATAACAAGCCTGGGAGGTAGAGCCTCTGAATATCCCTCAGATATCCCTCAAATGAGGCATCTGAGTCAGGCAGAGGTTAAGTTACTTGCTCAGGGTTATACATATTCATCACTAGTCAAATTTGAACTCAGGTCTTCCTCATTTGCTCAGGGAAAGAGATCTGTCCACTACAGTACCTACGATGATGTTTCTCTGCAGTTACTGGTAGCAATAACGAACACATACAGATACGGAACATAGAGTACATACATCTATGACACATTTAACAAATTTGTAACAGGAGCGTGCTTGTCACCTTATATCAGTTCATGAAAGCTGATTGTTAAATTTTCAGTGCATTCATTTACACTTTAGAAATTGATTAACACTATAAATCAGCACCTGACTTATTGTTTCTTGATTGTTTAGATTTAATAAAATGATGGACAAAATGTCAATGTAGATTAAACATTAAAGTGCAGTCTGCCTTTTCAGAAAGCTGCTTGTTAAATATTTACCAGTACACTCCTAACTGTAAATGAAATTGTGTAATATATAATGCAGAGCATCCAATATCAGGCATGCCCACTGAAAACAGACATGTATGTCACGTGCCAAAACAATACAAGAATGTCATTGAGTCTAACCCTTTTATTTTATACTTGAGGTCTCTGAGAGCCCAGAGAAGCTAAGCTACTTGCCTAGGTGTTGAGTAGCAGACCCTGAATTTGAACCCATATACTCAAAATCAAAAATCTTGTACTCTCTATTGCACCAAAATTTCCTTTTTCTGTGCCTCAGTTTTCTCACATATAAATGAAGTAACTGGAGTAAATCTCTGATGTCATGTTCACTTCTAATTCCTATGATCTACGAATTTAATTGTTAGATCACCCTTTATCTTCTGTAGCCTAGCTCTTCTAATAAGAGAAATATTTCTTTTAATCCTCTTATTCCCACAGTTTTAATGCAAATTTAATCTGAATGTCTTTGATGAATGAATATTTTACAATATATTTTTATCTTTTGAACACTTTTAAACTCAATTTGAACATATGATAAGACATTTCAAACAGTTAAAAATAGTTTCCCCATAGAGGAATTCAAATAGAAGTGTCATGGAAATTATAGTAAATGGGTAGATGTCCCTAAACTGAATAAAAAAGGTTGTCACAGTGTATTCTCTGGTATGGTTTTTAGTTCTGAATTTTAGTCACTGTCGAAAATATTTTATTATGTAAAGTGCTCAGCTATCACAGTTATTCACTGTTTCCCAAATAACCTCTCTTTTTCTCAATTTACAAGTGAGCAATCTCAGGGATGGTTTTGTGTCTAAAGCCTTTGTTCAAGGTCACTTAATGAACAATTTAACAAAGTCAGCAAATGACCCAGCAGATTGGACTTTGCAACTGTATATTTGCCCGGACAGTCTTTCTTGGAATGTTAAAGCCAATTTTGTAAAAGCTTTATCCTAAAATCAAATGGTGAAAAAGAAAGCATATGAATCTGGAATTCTATCTGTTGTCTTGGGATGCTTTTAGATAATGTGATTTTTAGAGTAATTTACAGAGAAACTAAAATGAAAGAAAGAACAATTTCAGTTAGCACTAGACTTTTCTCTTTTGGGGGAAAGGGAGAACAGTGGGAACCACACAGAGGGAGCTCCCCGAAATGAGAACTCTTTCTATCAATACATATAGGCACCTAATCAGCAGCTTTTTATTCTTAGAAAGTTTTCTGGGATACTAGGAAGTTTAATGATTTATCTAGGGTTACAAAACAAATATCTATCCGAGGCTGATGTTCAACCCAGGTCTTCTTAATTTTCTGACCAGCTCCCTATCTATAACAGGCATGTAAGGATTCTTTTAACTTGGATGTGAAAAGTGTATTTTCATTTTCTTTAACTTCCAACTCATATTTAGCATTTCCTTGAATTACATTATGGGTAAAGGCAACAAACTGTAATTCTGAGTAAATAGGTGTTCCTAGGCTCCACCAGTTTGCCAAAGAGATCTGGGACATTGAAAACAAAGTTTAAGAACCTCTGCTCTATAACTACATTGGCACTTCCAAATAGCCAACAGTTATCTGTGATACTAAGGGTATTGCATAGAGACCTAACACGTATTTCATTTGGAATTGGCCTTTTCTACAATTTACAGGCCACTGGATTGAGAATCAGGAGTCCTGAATCCATCAGACTATAAGCAATATGAGGGAAGTCACTGTCTTTTACCTTTATTTGTATCCCTAGCACTTAATACAGAGCCTGGAACATCATAGATGCCTAATGAATTCCTGTTTACTGAACAGGTTTAAGTCCCAACCTTACTCAATTATGAAAAAGTCAGTGAGTGAATCTGGGCCCTCAGTTTCTAGATCTCTGCCACGTGAAGTTGTGGTGTACTTTGTCAACTTTAATACACAAATTCATGAGTGAGCTGTGATTTTTTTTTTTGTATGACAGCTGAACTCCTTCCACTCATCCCGACCCTTCTATGTCTTAAGGTATTGCTACATGAGGCTCTGAGACTTGCACTAGGGACTTGGGTGACTTAACCAAGGTATAGCGCCAGTGCAATATTCATAGTGCCAACAGCGATTGTAAATATGCTGGCATAGTTCTCAATCACAGAATATTACAGTCTCTCCATATAGAGGACAGAAGCAAAACATTTATTCACACACCATAAAACCAAATCCCAACACCAGAAAGTCAAATCCATCATAGTAGCAAAGAAGCTAATACACACCACAGAACAGCATTAAGCCACACCATCCTTTAACCTTCCCACAAACCAATACTCATAAGCCTAGCTCTCTCCCTAGGTGTGTCCTCTCCTCCATCCAGCTCTAACTGCTGTGACTCCCAGCTTCCTTTGGGCTCTGCTCCAGGAAGGTCTTCAAATTCCCTTAGGCTTATTAAGGAGCAAGGAAGATCTTCAAATTCCCATTACTATTACAAAAGGTCACAAAGTTAGCAGTTGCCAGAATAAGAACCTTAAAAAAATTATGAACCTTAAAACACTATATAACTGTGGGGAATTAATTCTGAACATTGGGCTTGCAGCAAAAAAGGTGCTGTGCTAAGTAGAGGTGCACTTAGACAGCAGGTGGTAGAAACAGAGTTATTTTCAGTTTTAACACCCCTGCTATCTGCCTCACAGAACTTTTCTGTCTCTTGCTGGAAAGACAGCTGTTCCTCTTGCCTTGTGGCTAGTGAGAAGTTGATAGCAAGTGATCATCAATATAATGAGGGTTAAAAAAAAAATGTTCTAAGAATTGGAGCAAATAAAATACCATTTTTCTAGTGTAGAAACATGAAAAATGTCCCTTTTGAAAGTAAGTCTGTGGACGATTCACTTTAAGGATCTAGGATTCCATTGGTGTGCATTCCCTCTCCACCCACATATACCTTGACTTTTCAGTGCCTGAGGAGGCTACTCTCCTTGAGTAGCCCAAGGCTGAAATAATCCATCACTTGGTAACTGGCCCTTTGGTTGTTAAATCAGTTTTCTTTCTATGCTACTTTTCTATAAATGCTGCCTTTGTCATGAGTTAGCCATTGTTATTAAACAAAGAACACTGTTAATGAAAAACACTGACCTGTCCTTGAGAGGAGTTATCTTAGAGCTGTAGGAACATTTCCTTAGTTTTGTCTCAGGCGCTGACAAGTTTATTTCAAAATATGTCAGAAGAAGGAAACTACCACACATCAATTTTCCAATGCACTAGGGGAAAAATCATGCAAAAATACTTCATTATCATTCACATAGCCATAGGGATAAACTGGATAAAATAAATTAATTTAGGACTGAGGAATTAGCTAAATACCAATATTTTGTGTTCCTTGAGAATTCACAATCAACTAGAACTTAATATTACTTTTTTTCAAGGTTTGCAAAGCATTTTACTCTATGCTAACTGATTTGATCCTTAACAACCCTGTGAAGTAGGTACTCCAGGTATTATCATTCCCATCTTACAGATAAGGAAACTGAGGCCAAGAAGGCCAAGTGACTTGCCTAAGGCCACATAGCCAGTGTTAGAAGTGGAATCCAAACTCAAGCCGTCCTGACTCCGTCTTCTATTCTATCTACTATAGAACTCAATATTATAAAACCCTCTGACAAAGCGTTTTAAGAATGTAGAATTCTAAGAATATGTTTTTTTATTTTTTGTTTTTTCATGCCTGGACGATGGTGCTGATGATGACGATGGTAAATGTCTCTTGGTTTCATACTTATAGTTTAACCAGGATGGAATGATAGTTATGCTAGTAACTAATGAGAAGAGGGAATTTGTTTTAAATAAGGTAAAATAAAAGCCCTATTTTCCCATATAAATAGGGATAAGGAGTAGAACAATGATTTCATTGGTGTTAAAAACCTCCCTATAACCTAAACAGATAATCTCAGAGAGTAGCCTGGGACAAGTGTTATGGGAGTGAAAGGATTTACCCTGGACCATATAGTTCTGTGAGCAGCAAGTTAGCACTTGAAACTAACTCTTTCTAATGCCAAGGCCAGTTCTCTAATAAAGCCATGTTTCCTGCATCACTGAAAGTAAAATCTAAAAACAAAAACAAAAACAAACAAATAAAAAACCTCTCTATGTGTCTATGGTCTTGTGCCATAGAGAAAAGAGAAAATGGGGTGTCAGAGAAGGACATCTAATTGTAGCACCAAAGGATAGATCAGTAGAGAGATACAATAAGAGATAGACACAGAGATGAGAGAGGAAGGAAGAGGGACAGAGAAAGAAGGGAGGGAGGAGGGAGATGCTATAATAAAACTACGTGAGCTAACGAAGAAATCCAATAGTAAACCTAAATGAAATTTTTAAAATGAGTTACACAAATGAGGTAGTCTTCCTGGAGGAGGTGATCTTTCATTCCCTCAGGCACTTCGTATAACTAACCCATTCTCTTTTGTGCTGCAGAAATGTCACTGGTCTTCCCTTTGAACAAATCTTCCTGGAAGCCTGTTTTCTGCCCTGCTTCCTCACTCTGCCACCCCTCTCAAGTGGTATCAGTTACTTGTTTCATACATACTTGGTGAGCTTGTCAAAGAACTGCTGAGCCTCTGGGAAGTGCTCAGGAAGTGATATTTATTGTATGACATAATAAAAACTGACACACTACTTGTTTTTCTATTGAACTAAACCCCAAGAAAGAATTTCTAAAAGGGTTGGGGAAGGAAGGTATTCTCACTGAATGCTAGTATCAGAAATTGGGACATGTTTCTCAATGTACTGTCAGATTTCTTAATTGATATGAAAAATAGGATTGAGTCCTAAGGGGAAGTGACTTCTTGCTAGTGAGCTCTCAGAAAGAACAGCTTTAGTTAGGGATCATGGAAAAATCAGAGCCAGACAAGAAACTCAGAGAAACAATCAGGATTATGTTGTTGAAATGGCACAAAAGTAGCAAGGGACCTTATTAATAAAAGAGAATATGTGTGGATGGATTGAAAGAAAGAACAAAGCTGCTTCTTGCAATTGTAATTGGACATTAAGAAAAAAAACAAAACAAAACAGGTAGCCATCAGTAACAGAAATCCACTAAGAACGGATTCCACTCATTGCAGTTAACAGGTGGTTTATTCTCTGCCAGAAAAATGGTCTTACTATCTAGGCAAGCCTCTTTGGGTCTTACACATACAAGTCTTTGGTTTGCCTTGGAGATGAATTTTCCACAGGTTGTGTCTATTTCAGTCATAGGGAATGTTTTGGTCACTCCAGAAAGATGTTATGACTTCTTCTTCCTTGGACCTCTTCCAGAAAAGTAGACATTGGGCATGCAATAGTGGGCATTCCTTTTAGGTATAGGTTAGGATCAGATGGCAGCTGAGGCATCTTCCAACTCTAAAATTCTGTGATGGTAAGATTTGCCTGAAACTGACAGGTGGGTTCAAAATTCTCGACCTGTGGAAAGTGTTTTATTTTAATTCATCCTTAGCAAAGCATGAATATTCTTAACTTTATAGGAGGAGCAGACAAGAGAGCAATAAGCTAGAGACTGAAGAGGCCATGGAGTACAAGTTTCTAAGTTTTACAGATGAGGAAAGTTACTTGCCCAGGTTCCACCGCTAGTTCGTGTCCAAGGTGGGATTTGAAAACACATCTTTCTGACTCCAGTTTCAGTGCCCTATTCACTATGCCATGCTGTCCCTAAGGTATCAGAAAGAGACTATTTTTAGTCACAGATAAATCTTTTTGTAGTATGCAGCATCCGGGCACCTTAATTGTAAGAGAACCAGGAACAAGCTGAGCAGACAGTTCTCCAGGTCACAAGAAACGAACAGTTTTAGAATGGAGTGATATAAAGTTCATTCTAATCACCAAACCTATGCTGCGCATTCTTTCCCCAGTCATAGATCCTTCAGTCCAGGGTTTCCTGGCATCTGTACAAGGTGTCATGGGACAAAAGTTAGTGTTATTAACCTTTGAGGAATTTTAGTTTCAGAGTCAGAGCAAATGAATAGCATAGGAAACTCTTCTGTTTCAGCAGCTATAGTGCTAGAGGATGATTCAATGACCGGGGCTGACTTATTTATCCCACACCAGCAAAGATGCTTCTGCTGCAGATTTCACATTTAGAAGAGACATACTCCTTTCGAAAATTTGCCACAGAATGCTTAGACTCTTCTTTCAATCTGTCAACTGAATTAACAGTCCATTCCCTTAATAATGTATTGCTACCCCAGTGAGCCATTTGGCAATTTTGGAATCTCAATATCATCTTGGAGTTTCAGAAAATAAATAAAGTAGCAATTGCCTTGCCTTGTTAGCTCTCAAATCCTGAAATTTTCATCTACTCAGTTGATGGGTTAAATGGATATTTAGCAAAAGAAATATTGCCACAGTAGCTTAGAAATTGATTTTGAGGAAAGATATCAAGGATATTTTGGGGAAGTGGAATAGAAAAATAATCATACGATGATAGCACACCTCCCATTTGATGGATAGCAACAAACCATGGCACCCACCAGTGGGTCTCATTAAGGGGAACAAGCAAGTAGAAATTCATCAGTATAAAAAAGCGATCTGCCTTCAACAGCTGCAGGAACTGATCCAGAAAGAGAAAAGAGTTGTACATCTTGAAAAGAGAACCACCAAATTTTACAGAATAAAGGACTTGTTCCCTTTTGAACTGTGCTTGGTATGGGAATCAGCTCTTGGTTTAATTGCCAACACACATCAAAAACCGGGCATGGTCATTTGAAAAAGCACTGACTCAGGAATCAAGCACCTGGCTTCATATTACTGCTTCTGACACTTACTGCTTGTGTAATTATGGCCAATCCGTTGGACTTATTGTGCCTTAGTTTCCACAGCTATAAGTTTAAGGGGGTTATATTATCTGACACCTGAGGTCCCTTCCAACTTGATATCTCTGGGCTAGTAAGGATTAAGTTTAATTCTAAATAAAATAAGTGACTGAGGCTTAAGAGGAAAATTTCAAATATTCATCAGTGATATTTCTTTAAGTAAAAAAAAAAAGTGATACAAAAGTGAAAGAACAGAAATATAAAGATATAATCTTGTACATTTCCCCCAAAGAAACACTTAGAAAACTGTTCTTAATACTTAGTTGTTACCCTTTAAAAAATTCTTTGTAGTGTTTGGTTAGAAATTAGTGGGTTGGTTGCCAGCTGATGATAGAGACCATAATTTGGGTTCTACTTTGACTACTTTGAAATTTTTAGTTATTGTTTTTCTCTAGCTACCAGTCACTTCTAAAAGCTCCTGGATAGAATAGATGAAGCAATCATTGCTTTCAGATTCAGAGTCCCCTATTGTCCTTACCTTGCCACTGACACAGATACTGCATTTCATTTCATTTTATTAATTACCATGTACGATTATGAACACAATACCCTCGGTGGTGAATTGGCAATGCAGTATGACAGCCAGCAGAGTTAACATGGATTTAACTCTATGAATAGAAACTCAGTGGCCAGAAAGGAGGTGATAGTCATGCTGTGTACTTCTGTGGACATGCCACATATAGAATAGCGTGTTCAGTTCTGTGTGAGATATTTTAGGAAGTAAGGACATCAGTGAGCTAAAGAATATTCAGAAGCTGTGGACCAGGATGGTAGTAGGACTTGGAGTCATTGGAGGAGTCACTGAAGGAACTGTGGATTTTTTGCCTGGAGAAGCAAATATTTAGAGCCATGAGAGCAGTAGTTAAGTATTTGAAGGGCTGCAATATGAATGAGAGATTCAGCCATGTATGGTCCTCTAGGTCCTCCAGTGTGACTCTTTCACTGAATCAAACCTTCACAGAATAAATCCCCTTAATAAAATCATTTGTTCTGTAAAACATGGACTCAGTCCAAAGGCTACACCCAAGGACCTAGAATGCCACATGTGATTTTGAGGCTGCAGGTTTCCCTTATGGGCTTTATTTCAGGGAACAGACCTGAAAACAAAGAGTCAAAGTTACCAAAAAAAACAAAAACAAAAACAAAATCCCAGCAGTGCACAAGCTATAGTTTTAGACATTAAGGCTAATAGAAGCAGGGAATGAATTGGTCTATGGCAGTTAGGGCACACTAGTTCTTTTTCTTGGATCTAGGCTGAGGGATAAAGCCTTGTTTGTTTGTATCTTCATCTTCAAATATGTTCCAAATACACATCAAAACCCAAATTACTGGTCTTCTGTGCTTCTGCCATTGTTATTAGCTGCCCATATCTATCACCTACTTTTTTTATTTTTCTTCTATGATCTCACTCCAGACAAGAGCATGTTTGCTATGATTCACTTAAAGGGAGAAAGACAATTTGGTATAGTGGAGAGAAAACTTATCTCCACATCAGGAAGACCTGGGTTTAAATGCCATCTCTTATGTAAATTATCTGTGCAATTCTGAGCAAGTAACTTGAGCCCTCAGTAGCACAAGCAATTCTTTAAGATTATGCAGTCCAGATTGGATTAGTAAAGGTAGTTTCCTCACCTGAGAATTCCCAATATTAAACACATCACAGGTCTTCCCTACTTATAAAGGAAAGGAGAACCTACAAACTAAAAAAAATAATATACCAGGACAATTATAAGCATATGAAAAAGAAATCTATTCAGCCTAAAGCTGAGTAGGGTCTAAATTTCTAATCTAATCCTTAAGTGAGGCTCCCCATGAGTAGGTTGTCCCACAGTCTTCTCTAGATTGGGACATCACTTCCTAATATAGGCTGATTTATGATCACACGGAAAATATTTTCCCCTAGGAAAGACCCCTTTTGGGCCACAGTATCATCATTAAAATCTTGACTCTGCCAACAGTTATTACCTGTGTGACTTTAGAGCCTTAATTTCATCATCTGAAAATGAAAAATGTTAGACTAACTCCAAGGTTCTTCCACTTTCAATTTATGAGCCTGAGAAACTTTCAGGACACTCTTTAAGTTGATTTGAGGATTGTAAGGATTCTTCTATCTGGGTGTGCTGAAGAGAGCATAATACCATACTCAAATTTGGGAAATCAGAATTGAATGGGAGGTTTTTGGTATTCTTCCTACATTGTATAATCATTAAACTAATGAATTGTCCTCTGCCTGATATAAGAACAAAGTCACAAATACACACAGAAATATAGCCACAATGTTCCAATTACCTTGAAAATCATCCTGACTTACAAGTTCACCACAAATTTCAAGAGATATGATTCCTTCCTTTGCAGGTGAATTTCAGCTCAATATAATCAACCAACCAAAACACTTTTATTAAGTATCTGCTATGTGCCGGGCACTGAAGCTGTCCAGAAATATAGAAGCTGCCTCCGTGGGTGGTATGATGACTTTTACTGGAGGTATTAAAGCAAAGGCTGTTGTATATGGCATACATATTTTTGCTTCCTAAGGGGCTCCTGGTCCCATGAACACAGTCAAAATCTGGAGAGATTATTAGTTAAATTACTATACATTTTCATAAACAAACACCTAACAATATTGTGCATTGATAAGTACCTGCTCACTGGATTAAGTTGAATAATATCAAAAGCTTCTTTGGCAGCCTCAGACACTTAACACTTATTAGCTGTGTGACCTAGGGCAAGTCACTTAACCCCAATTGCCCTACCTTCCCCCTCCAAAAAGACCAAAAAACCCCAAACAAATCCCAAAACAAAACAAAACAAAAGCTTCTTTGGGAATAAAAAATGTCCAGCAAGTCCAAGGCCCTTCCTGACACTCATTGGCTTATATGGAATTCACTAATCAGGAAGCCTTAAGCATTTGGTCTATCCCCATTTCAGGGTCTCAGTGAGTAAGGAAAGTTAGTGGGACTTAAGTCACTAACCCCAAGCAGTCTAGTAAATCCCTTAGGATCTAAGGCTTGGTCAGAGCTAGAAGCACTAACACCATTAAGGCTCAGTTGTTCCTTTGGCATTTCTAGCCACTATCAGAAGAGAACCCTGATCATTTCTGCCTTTTTGCATGTCCCTTTTCTTCTTCTGCTTCTTTCAGATTTTTTGGCTGTTGGTAAATGACCCTCATTCCCTGTTTCCGATTCTGGGCCCTTTTTATAGTTCTCTATAATACTATTCCTGAAACTCTCTGTACTCCCAAGAGACCATCCCAGCACCTTCTGTGTAGGTCTTCCATATTGCCTATCTTCCTACCTCATATGCTGAGAAAAGGAGACTGTTTCCTTTCACAGGGGCCAAGTCTTCTCTTATAAGAACTCTCAGATTATCTGTCTCAGGAAGATGGATTTACAGCTCATATATATTTACACCAGAGCATTTTCATCACTGGAAACTTCTTTTGTATTGAGTTCTCAGGAGATTAGGTTTTAACACAAGAGATTCCCCAAGGGACAAGAAACCACTTTCCTTACTTCTAGAATGAAGAAACTTCCTTGGAAGCACCTAAAAGGATCTTCCATCTCCATTCCAAAGAATTAGCTCAGAAAGATTCATCACAACTTGAATCCCTTGTACCCCAGAGCTTGGGCTGTGGGTTTTCCACTCCTATTTCCACTCCCCAACAATCTAAGGACTAGTAGGGGTAAGAACCACTACACTCCTCCACAACTCTTTGAATCTACTGTAATTCACCCAGGGAAGTTGACAGATGCTGTCTTTCAGGGGTGGGGAACCTGCAGTCTTGAGGCCACATTGGCCTTCTAGATCCTTGGGTATAGCCGTTTGACTAAGTCCAAGTTTTACAGAACTAATCCTTTTATTAAAGGGATTTGTTCTGTGAGGATCTAGAGGGTAGCATGTGCAGGTTCCCCATCCCTGATTTAGAGCAAGAGTCCTTAACTTGGGTGTCTATGAACCCTCAAGGTCAAAAGCCTGGATTTGAACTCAGGTCCTCCTGACTCCAGGACCGGTGCTCTATTCACTGTACAACCTAGCCACCCCTACATTTTTATTTTCACTAACATTGGACTGATGTAAACATTTCCTTCACATATATAATAAGTATGTATATATAAAAATAGATAAATGTATATCTGCTATATAAGTACATAAATATGTATATGTGTATATCCTCATACATTTGTATATATAGTATACATTTAAAAATTATGGGGAATTTTTAGGCTTTATCAGACTGCCAAAGAGGTCTACAACATAAAAAGGTTGAGACCTAGAGGGAAGTTAGAGGGAGGACACACACCACACACACATATACACACACGCACTCATTTCTTCTGATATTATCACATTCCACTGAACAGATAAAAATTGCTGTCTCCCTCACCCCTGCTGACGTTAAAGCATCACGATTTACTCAGCACTGTGTTTTTTCATTTGGTAGAAAATCGTAAGATAGCAGTGATAGAACCAGAAGGAATCTTTATTGACCCTCTAGTCCTACCCCCTAATTTTAGAGATGAAAAGCTGAAGAAATGAGTTGTCCTGGATAACACAGCTGGTAAGTATTTGTCCCAGGATTTGAATTCAAGTCTTTTTGATACATGGCTACCTCTCAAGCAGCTGTTAAGTAATCATAGATATTGAACCTGCAGTTTCATTTATACAGGGTACTCCTCCTACAATGCAAGCTGGTACATTCTCTGAAACTTATTATCATAAAAAGTGCCTAGTGAAATCAGCAATTAGGTGACTTGCCCAGGGTGTCACAGCTACTGTATATCAGATGTGGATTTTTATTTGAGTTCTTCTGATTCTAAGGCCAGTCCAGCCTCCTTTAAGCCACAGGTGCCTTTTTCCTGTCACGTAGTAGGTACTTCATAATTGTTTGAATTAAATGAATTCTATGAGTTTAAATTTATAATTAGCATTTGAGCCCTCTGCATTAGATGAATTACCATACCACAACTGCCACTAAAATGTCTACCCTAATGCCTTATTGAGTTTTTTAAATTCACATCCATTAACTGTTATAAAATCTATGCATTGTTTTAAGAAATTACCTATAAAATATTTTCTCAATATTTTCCCAAGTCTTTTGAGGGTCACAATATTTTATCTAGCCTAGAGGTCAGGTAATTGCATTAAAAACACTGCAACATTATAGGAGAAATAGTTTGGATTTAAGTGTTCATTACGAAAATAAAATTAGACAACAAAGACATTACCATTAAAAATAGAAAGAAAAAACATCCCAAGGATAGTTGTTCCTATAAAATAAGCCAACCCTAACATTCCAGTCTGTCACAACCTCACAGTTTGAAGGTAGGTTTGAATTCATGGCATGGATACTAGATACTTGATACTAGAATGACAGAGCAACAGGACATAAGTCCTGGTACAGTGGAAAGAACAATGACTCTAGAGTCAACCAGTCAATCAATCAGCATTTATTAAGCACCTACTATAAATCAATCGGGCACTGTGCTAAATACTGAGGATATTAAAAAAGGCAAAAGACAGTCCCTGCCTTCAAAGAACTTCAGTCTAATGGGGGCAAACAACATGCCAACAAATACATGGAAAGCAAGATACCACGTTTCACCACGTAATCATCACACCTTATTTTTTTTTTCATGTACAAAAAATTGGGTTTATGACCTTTCATCACATAATTGTCACATGGTATAATTATATTCATCACGCTGTTTATGTGGCATACGCCATTTATCTTTTGTGCATTGTGAGCCACAGGCCTAGAATTTTCAGCCCACATGCATTGTCAGTATTCAATTTTAACATATATTCACAAGTATTCCATGCATCCTAATCTTGCACCAAAGACAGTTTAGTAATAAATTATTTTGAAGCAATACCTGCAAATTTTTTTAAAAGCTTCATATAATGGTCACACCCACTTTTTTGCAAAAAAAAAGTTGGCATAAATTCTTCAATGATTATGTGGTGAAATAAGGCATATATAGGATAAAAAGGCAATAATTAGCAGAGGGAAGGCATTAGAATTAAGAGGAGTTGGGGAAGAATCCATGTAGATGGTAGGATTTTAGTTGGAACTTAAAGGAATACTTGGAGGTCTTATCTTGAGCAAATGATTTAAACTCCATGAGTCTGTTTCCTCAGTTTTTTATTTGTAAAATGAGTGGGAGGGACAGAAGAGATGGTCCTTGGAGTCCTTACTAGTTGTAGACTTATAATCCTGTGAAGGCAAATGATTCTCAATTTATTTGTAAAATGGGGTAGCAGTGGGGAGTTATACGAGATAAGGTCTTCTTAAACTTTTTCCACTTGTGACCCTTTCAGCACTTCTTAAATTGTGGGTCATGACCCCTTACTGGTGTCATGACCCAGATGACCTCTCAGATCTCTTCCAACTTTCAATCTATGAGTAGACCAATGGTCTTACCAAGCTGGAAAGGTTTTGGTGGGAAGGCAAGAGAAGGCGAGAAAGAGCGGGAGTGAAGTATATATGTGACCAGCTTAGCTAAGTTCACTAAGGCTTATGTTTTCCATGGAGAGCTGAATTTTTTGTTCATAAACAAAGTAAGAATGCTTAGTTTTATGTTGGGTTGGTGTTACAATTTTTTTTTTCAAACCAAAAGTTTTGATACCCTTTCAAGTCTGAGTCTGGAGTATGGATAGTTATCAGGACATGCAATGACATGAAAGTAAAAGAAAAAGAAGTTTTAAGGCCAATCCATTTTGCTACATAACTTATGGAGAAAAATGGAATAAAGACGGGATATGGTAATAGAGTTTGCAAAAAAAAAAGCGTTGGCAATAGGTTTTTAGTTTTTGTTTTATATGCATCTGGTGCAGTATTTGAAGAAGGCATTTATCTCCCTATACTTGAACAAAGTGGGTGCAGCTGCGACAGCATCACTTTATGTATTCATTTTGTTTAGCCAGGAAAAAAGTAATGTCTTCTTTTTATTCACCTTTCTTGCAGACAACTCAATCTTCCCGCAATAAGTTCAGCTAAAATAAATATACAGAAGAGCCATTTAGTATTTATTAGTTTATTTTTTATTCTCAAGACATTTTATAGAGAAGGGAGGAGAGAGTGAGGGAAAACAAATCATATACTTTATACTAAGTTGTTAATGGTAGCCATGTTTTCTTAAGTATTAATTTCCTCATTCATCTTGTCAAAGGGAACAAAGTATCATACCCTCCCTTGCTAATGAAACCATAAGTAGGGGCTCTGTTTGTGTAAAATGGGGTCAATGAGGGGCCCAACATCATCTACCCTGGCTGGAGTGTAGCTCAAAACTCCATTACCTAAGCTGAGTTCTGTCCTGGTCACTTCCAGAGACATGTGTTGGGCAATGAAAGAATTTGGTGGTGGTGGCTGAAGCAGTGAGAAGGGGTTGTATCACAGAGGATTGGCCAGCATACCAGAAAGAACTGCCTACTAGTTCTGACCTTCTCCAAAGCTAAAGGCTTTGGAGGATGTGGGATCTCTGCAGAGATTGTATCATGGATTTTTCCAAGGGATGAGGTGAGGATCCCCATTTCCCCTATTCCAGCTTGTGTGGCAAATACAATTGGCAGACTGGCAGTGTGTATACACATACATATACACATACACATACACATGCATATACACATACACGTACACACATACATACACATACACATAGACATATACAAAGTCAGTTCCAAGTTTCAATATGTTTATCAATTTCATTTGCTTTAAGGGGTTAATAACAGTCACATTTCCTACCTCTCCTCTGGGGAATAACTACAAACACTGTGTAGTACCTTCCGTGACTTTCTCTGTCACTAAAAATCTGTGTCACCATGGATAATCATTGCATTTCTATAAAATGGGAACATGGGAGTAGATGTCCTCTAAGGTTTAGCTTTCTGTGATTCCGAGATAAAGTTTGGACTAAGTTCTTGGCAACTTGAAATCAATATTAATAGTTTCCTTGGAACTACACAAATTATAGCATAAATGCTTGGGTGGGGATTTTAGGTATACATGAGGGCACCTGATCTTGTGAACTTAAACAAGGATACTCCTCCAAGCCTAAAAGATAGGGGCACCGTACCTATAGATCTCCGGTGAAGTGTTGATAAAGAAATCCAGTGTTTACTAACTCCCTTCTCATTAAGAATGTTCTTCCTTAGAGTTTATCTAAATTTCTAAATGCTATAGCAATAGCCTCCTAATTGGTCATCTCTCCTCTTCTCTTTTTCTTCCCCAATCCAACTTTTAAACCACTGTCAGATTGCCTGTCGTTAAACACAGATGTTCGTTTTTTTTTCCCCAGCCAGTTTGTACTATTAGCTGTTAAATATCTAAAGTCCTTTTCCTCTAGTTTTTATTACTGTGCCCGTGCAGTTCCCTAGGCCTAAAATGCCCCGTCTCACTTCTTCCTTTTGAAGTCCTAACCAGATACCAAGACCCCTCAGATTCTCCTCCCATATGAAGAGTTCTCTTTAATAGAGCCTGGCTATATTTATCTCCTGACCTTTAACCAGAAATGCATTCCAGGGCTCTGTCCTGGGCCATCTTCTCTCTCTACATTTTGTCTTTTGATGATCGCATCAACTCTAAGTAGGTTATATTATGCAGGATATTCTTATGAATACATATCTAGTTCCTATCTTTTTCCTGATTTCCAGTACCATATAATCAGTTCCCAAATGGACGTGTTCATGACAATGCCCCATAGGCAAAGAAACCCAAAATATACAAAACAGAACTTATTTTATGCTAAACCTGCTTCTCCCACAAACCCCATTTCTATACAAGGTCACCCCCTCCCCAATTATATCGGTCACCCAGATTAACGAGCTCAGCATCATAGTTTACTCTTACTACTCCCTCAACTCCTGTATTAAATCATTTGCTAAGCTTCACTAACACTACTGCCACCATATTTCCCCTATCTCTACTCTCACATAGCCACCATTTTAGCAAAATATTTCATAACATCTCAAATGGATTTTTTTCAAAAGTTTCTTAATTGGCTTTCCCAGATTCTAGTCTTTCCCCTGTCTGTCATATGACTTAACAAAGTAATATTCTCAAAGTCATATCCTTAACCCAATTATCTCTTACCTTGTTATTCCACTGTTCCAGCAGCAACAGCGGCTCTCTATAGCCCCTTGGATAAAATATAATACCTTTGTTTGGCCTCTAAATCCCTTCATAGTACAGATTCAGGCTGCCTTTTCAGCCTCAGGACTACTCCTACATAATCTAATTTCCAGCAACTAGAGCTATTGTCTATACATAACATTCCATCTACTTTTGTTGAAAGTTTTGTTGTTGTTTAAAATGTAATGCCTTGTATATTGTATGTGGTGGGATGTGTCCATGTTATTAGAAATGACTTACATATAGTTCAGTTTTCATGATGATTCTTGTACTTTTTTTGCCTCTCTACTTTTGTGCATGTTGTGCATGATTTAAAAACCTAACGAAGATGTGAGCACTATTTCTGTAGAACACACACACGCACACACACACACACACACATACATACACTTTTTAAAAATGGGCAGCATAAGGGTACATGGTGGGTGGCAATAGGCTACAACTCATAATGATTATGACTAAAGGGTGTGCTCAGAAAAATTTGCTGGTTACACTGAGAGTGAGAGATAACTATTGGGTGGTTTGGCTGGTTCTACTGATATTCTTTCAATGTTGAAAAAAAAAAAGAGGAAGGCCCCCAAAAAGTGCACACTTTATGGGGAATTTATGAGAGGATGTAGATGAAGGTTCACACAGTATCGTTAGGCATGGATGGGTTGTAATCCATGTGACTACAGATTTATTTGTTGAAGTATTTGAATAGGGCAAGCTATGCAGGCAAAGACCTGTGTTCTCTTCAGTAAGCTAAAGTGGGTAGTAAGAACTCAGGTCAGAGTACAGGATGTTGTTGAGATATTAGAATGGAAAGTCAGTGAGCCAAATCCTAGGGCTTATGTTTATAAGAAGAAACATGGAATTGCAAGTCTTAGGAGGTCTTTGGTGTAAAAAACACCTTCTAGTAACTTTATGACTGCTCCAAGGTAAATAATCTCAGTTCATTTAAAATTTCAGTATTCCCAGTAGAAAGCATTATTCAAGGTACCATACAAATTATGCAAAAATATTTCCATATTTTACTTATCAAGTTGTTAAAATAGTAAGAGAAAAGGTGAAACATATTTAAAAAGGTCAACAATTATCAACAGCTCTGAACAGAAGAACTAATGGTAGGTTTGATATTAAATTCATAATTTTAAAGGAAATTTAAGATAAAGCCTATTCAAAATGTTAATTTCTAACTATGTGTAAAAGTGTTCAAAGCATAAAAGACAACTTTTGTTACCCTGGCCAGACAGTATATTTTATTTCTAGAGTTAAAGAAAATGACATGTTTTCCCTAAGAATGTTTATTTTTTTTGAAGCTCAATATTTTGGTTGCCTACTGACATGATTGCTTTTCTTATTTAAAAACAAAAGGAAGCCTTCTGTATTATATATGGTGGGATGTGTTCATGTTATTAGAGATGACTTACATGTAGTCTAGTTTTCGTGATAATTATTGTAGTGATCAACATAAGTTCTTAATTCAATTAATGTTGGATTTCTAAATTAACTTCATATTTCACCCATGTTGATTATGAATAGTATACCTTTTTGATGGATTTGACCAAATCCTTATAACAAATTAGTGTGCTCCCCAAAATATCAGGTAGCGTGAGGCAGATCTGGGGGAACTACAGATTACTAATAAGTTCAAAAATAGTTTCTATTCCAATAATTGCATTATTGCTTTCCTTGCAGAAGAGAAATAGGGTACTTCTAAGACAAAATATTGTATATATTGTCATATATGGTCTCTATCAAATGATTTTACATAATGTTCTTTGTCAAAATGTATGCTTTATAAGGAAAGACTGTGAAACAAGAAATAGAGATAGGGACCGGGCCTATTATTTCAAAAAATATTTCAAAAGGATTTGTTCTGTGAAATTGGATTCTGTCAAAGGGCCACACTTGAGGGCTTAAGAGGGCCACAGGTTCCTCCACACCTGGGGAATTCTCAGGTGAGAAAACTCCTGTGACAACACAGGTTGAGACCTTACACTCTTAGAAAGTTGTCTGTAGCATGGACTTGTTAACTGTCCTACCCAGAGTGATATAGTAAGAGTTTGTCAGGAGCAAGACTTTTAGCTTTGAGGCTAGCTGTCTATGTACGTGTGACACTTCTCAAAGACAAAAGACATAAGGAAAATGTATTTGTAAGTGGTAACTTTAAAAAGAAAGGAAGTCATGTATTGTAGAGATGTAGTGCAGAGATAACTTACTTATGTGTAGTACAGTGCTCAAGATGAATCCTGTAGGGAACAGGAGACCAAAAATGTGTTTTTTTTTACCCAGTTAATGTTGGTGGATTTCTAAACAAACTTCCCATATCACCTGTGTTAATGATGAATAGTATGCCTGTTTGATAGATTTGAACTAGTTTTCTGATTTATTCATATTCTATTTCTTCTTGACTTTGCCAGTTCAAGTTGATGCAAACTAAAAATAAAAAGACTGTCCATCTGTCTAAATACAGTGCTTTCATAGATTCCAAATTTCACCAGTTCAATTCATGTCATCAAAAAAATATTAAGCTCTTACTATGTTCAATGTAGTATGTTAAGACCTGGAAATACAAAGGATAAAATATGACACACACACACGCACACACATACACACACGTAAGTAAATATGAGTAAGGAAAGAGCACTGTGAACTCAGAATTCTGGTGAATCTTCATAAAGGAAGTAACACTTCAGTCAAGTCTCAAATGAAGAGAAATCTTCTGGCAGGCAGGGATTAAGGTGTGCATTCAAGTATGGGAGACAACCTGTGTAAAACAAGTACATTGCAGATGGAAGTGATGAGAGAAAAATGTTGTTTAGGCTATTTTGGCTAAAAAAAAGGAATTTTTGAACTATAGTTATAGGGTGCAAAGCTACAACAGAGACAAAT
This sequence comes from Pseudochirops corinnae, assembly GCA_028646515.1. Classification (NCBI taxonomy): domain Eukaryota; kingdom Metazoa; phylum Chordata; class Mammalia; order Diprotodontia; family Pseudocheiridae; genus Pseudochirops; species Pseudochirops corinnae. The sequence goes on along the minus strand of CM053592.1, from coordinate 43,782,866 downwards.
TGTAAAGGGTTTTAATTGCCAAGCTCAGTTCTATTTTCTTTGAGGAGACAGATTTCCACTGACAAGATATGTGGGCAACACTTTTAAAATTTTAGGTCATAAAGCAATTAAACCTTCCCATTCTTTTTGATTCTTAAATATGTGTCCATAAATCCTCTCTACTTCATCCGCCCAAAGTACGTGAGGCTTTCTTCTAGTGCTTTTTAAAATATTCAGTTCATGCTTGTTCACCTGTTGATTGTCGTTCCTTGTTCTCCCTTTGTTAGTAGCCCACTTTGTTTTTCCATCATACCTTTCTTGCTACATTAATTCTTATGTGAGAACCATCATTAGTAGGTTCATTGCAACCTACTAGTATCCGTCATGTTTCTCTTATTCATCAAACTTCCTTTTACTGGGTAGTTTCTCTATAGTTTTTGGTAACTCTTCCCTTACTTATAACAAATACTGTTAAGGAAAGGTGACAGGAGGAAATCACAAAAATAAAATTGATAAAAATCTGAAGGCTACTAGTGAACTTCTACATATCCTTCCTTTCCTTCTCTTTCTCCCATCTCCAGTACTCATCAAATTGAAATTCCTTTTCAGGGACCTACCACAGCTTTGGTATGGATGTGATGAAAAGGCTCAACAATAAAATATAAGAGGAGTTGTCTTAAAACTCAGTAGTAGTTGTGGTTGCTGTCTGGAAGAGATGTTTTCCCAACCCAAACAGGACTAGATTTATGGAAATATACAGAGGAAATATTTTTGAGAAAAAGACTTTTTGATGTTCTTTGACTACTTAGCCAACACCCTGCTGGGTCCAAAACAAATATGGCCTCCTGAATTCAGTAAACGGATTAACAAAGCCTAGCCATGCATACTTATTTTCACAAACATACTCGTAACTCCTGAAAAAAAACAAAACAAGCAAACAAAAAATGAATCTGGGAAAGGTAGTATAGATTGCCATGTTGAATATTTTAAATAACAAGTAGAATTTAGATTGTCCCTAGTTAACTATATGATATTTTTATAGCATGTTTTTCTTTTTACATAATTTTCATATGATCACCTTCTTATATTTTGGTTGTTTTTACTGGCATGAAACAAATGAAAATTGAACTATTTATGGGGATGGTTTGAGCCATAGTTTAACTCTTATGAGTTATGGTGATTATGTAGTAAAAGCAAGTTGGATGAAATTGAAGAAACACTTTTTGAGTACCAGATGTGTAAAGAGCATTGTGCTAGGTACTAAGGAAAATAGAAAGAGGGCTAAGAAAGCATCTCTGCCTTCCAGGAGTTTGAACTATAGCTTTAGGCAATAATTTATTTTTTAAAAATGTCACAAAAAAGTTAGAGTGGAAACAAACAAAGAATATTGTATTTTCCCATTCTTGACATGAGTAACTGCATTTTAGGGGGGGGAAAGTTTCCATTACAGTGTCAGATAAGTCAGATTTAAAACCTGTGATTTGCCTGCCTTTATGTAAGCTTCCTGAAAACAACGGAGTATTCCTTTTCTTGGATTCCCAAAGCCAACATAAGGTTAGCAAATTGTAGCATAACTGTCTCCTGTCCCATAAGAAACCCTCTCAACTTCAAAATGTTATATTTTGAAAGTACATGAATTTTATATTTTTAGGAATAATTTCCTTCCATGTAGAGAGGCTAATTATTGCTATTTAGAGCATTATTAAAAGATACATATGTATGAGCTGAGATTCAGAATATAATAAAAATGTAAAGAGGTTGTTTCTACAGTATATAAATAATTAATTTGATATCCCGCCCTCCCCCAATCTTAACCCTATTGCTATGACCTATTCAAACATCTATGTTTCTATTAATTTCTTCCCTATTTTAAAATTATACTTAGGAATCTGTATTTCTTCTCTTATTTGCTCCCTTTTCTCTTGTTCTCCTTTGTAGCTTCCGTAGCAGTCCTGACTTTCTAAAGTTTTTAAAGCAAATTTCCACATATATAGTCAGTGAATTTTTTCTGTTACTTTGAGTTTGCATTTTATAGATTTAATGATAATGTTGGAAAGGGCTTATATTCAGAAGTTCATTTTTCCATAAAGACACACTAGTCTATGAGCCAACTGTTGTTTCTCTCCTCCTAGGTTTATAATATTGTATTTTTAAAAGCCTTTCAATAACACGCATACTAAATTGCAAACGTGGCTTTTCTTTTGTGACAACAATTATTAACTGATTATTTTGTGCTAAGCAATATGTTCTACAGATGCTGGGATTGCAAAGACAGAATAGTTACCGTTCTTGTTCTCCAGTGCTATGGTTTATTAAAAGGGACAGAACACGTGAATATAGAAGAATATACTAAATACATGCAAAGGAACTACAAGCAACTGATCAAGTAAATCCTAGGTTCCTGTTGGTGGGGAGGAGGATAATGTAGGAGATGATGCTCAATCTGAGATTTTCTGGAAGCTACAGTTTTGAAGAACTAATTAGGGGTGAGAAGAGAGTACATTTTAGGCATAGTGGACATTCTTACACAAAGGAATAGAGAGAAGGAGAATCATGTGTGAGAGACAGTAAGAAGGACAGTACGGCCGCTATGCAGTATATCCTCCTCATCCTCTTCTTTATCATCACCATCATCATGTAGTACTTTAACATTTGCAAAGTGTTTTATGAATATTATCTTTCCTCATTCTTTTTTTTTTTTGCTTTTTGGAAGGGAGAAGGCAGGGCAATTGGAGTTGACTCGCCCACGATCACATGGCTAGTAAGTTTAGTGTCTGAGGTCAGATTTGAACCCTGACTCTAGGGCTGGTGCTCTATTCACTGAGCCACCTAGTCACCCCTCTTTCCTCATTCTTAAACCAACCTATGGAGATAGGTAGTATTATAATCACCATTTTACTAATGAGGAAACTGAGACAAAAGAGAGGTTAAATGTCCAGAGTCACATAGCTAATAAGATAAGGTCAAATTTGAACTCAGGTCCTTCTTTTTTGTATTCCATTTAGCTGCCCCTGCAAAGGGAAGTAATATTTAATAAACCTGGGAAAGTAGATTGGAGTTAAGATTTGATAGAGTTTAAAATGCAAAAATAAAAGAATTTGTATATGACCTTATAGGAAATAAGGAGTTATTAGAGTTATTTGAGTTGGGGAGTAAATATTCAGAACGTTAAGTATAATCTAAAAATATCTCTTTGGAAGCTGTGCAGGGGGGAGCAGGGAAGGATTGGAGAAGGGGTATCAATCATGTGGTCATTGCAGTGGGTCAAGTACTAGTTGATGAGAGCCTGTACTACATTAGTAGTTGTATAAGTAGAGACAAGTGGAGTTACATGAAAGATAAAGGGGAGGTAGAAATGAAGTTTGGCAACTATTTTTATATGGGTCAGGGTGAAGGAGAGAGAATTTACAAATAATATCATATTTATGGACCTCAGTGGCTAGAAAGATGAGAGTTCGTTTGACAGAAATAAGGACATTTAGAAATGGAGGAAGTGGGGCAGCTAGGTAGCACAGTGAATAGAGGACCAGCCCTGGAGTCAGGAGGATGGGACCTGAGTTCAAATTTGACCTCAGACGCTTGACACACTTAATGGCTGTGTGACCTTGGGCAAGTCACTTAACCCCAATTGCCTTGCCTTACCCCCATTGAAAACAACAACAAACTACAACAGAAATAGGAAAAGAATTAAGAGCAGTGTAACCAAAAAGAGAGTAGCGAATATAATATGTGTGTAGTTGTTGAGTCATTTCAGTCATGTCTAACTCTCTGTGACCCCATTTGGGGTTTTCTTGGCAAGAATATTGGAGTAATTTGCCATTTCCTTCTCTACGTTATTTTTCCAGGTGAGGAAACTGAGACAAACAGGATTAAGTGATTTGTCCCCAGGGTCATGCAGCTAGCAAGTGTCTGAGGCTGGTTTTGAACTCAGGTCTTTCTGACTCCTGGGCCTGACTCCATATACTGCACCACCTAGCTGCCCTGTACTGTGCGTGTACGTATATGCATATATCTATATTTATCTATATCTATATCTATATCTGTATATCTAGTTAGATAGATAGATATAAATGGATAGAAAGATAGATATATATGTATGTATGTATGTATGTATGTATCTATAGTAATGTGTGAATATATGCATATTTAGTAGTGAGCAATATTGAATGATGCAGAGAGGTCCAGAAAGATGAAGTCTGAGGAAAAGCTATGAGATTTGGCAATTAACTGTTAAGTGATAATTGGTAGCTTTAGAAAGAGCAAAGTGATAAAATGGTAAGGTACATTGCAAAGAATTGAAGTGTGTTAGAAATGATAAGAAATAGAGGCACTAGGTGTCAATGAATTTCCTTCCTACAAATTTGGCCATAAAAGAAAGGATAAACATAGTACAGTATGTTGTGGGACTAAATGGAGGGTTTTTTTTTTTTTTCCTTTAAGTATGGGGGACAGCTGGGTGTGTTCTTATAGGAGCTCAGAAGAAATCAGTAAACAAGGAGCAATTTAACAAAGCTAGAGAGACAGAGACAGACACACAGAGAGACAGAGACAGAAAGAGAGACAGAGAGACAAAAACAGAGACTGAGAAACATGAGAAAGAAGGAAAGAGAGAGACACACATACACGCACACACAAAGATAGAGAGAGCTCTGAGGGAATCAAAGGGTAGTTGAGGGCAATCAATATAAACACTTTTCACATAAATTAATAGAAATTCACAATCTTCATTATTTATTGACCATTTAGCTCTAATTCAACCAGACAATTTTCCCTATGAACTTTTGTTCATCATCTCTCCACTATGACACCCTCTAGTTCTATAGTCTTAAAAAGCACCACATTTCTGGCTATGTTTAATTAACCATGTGACAAACAACAAATAGTTATATTTCACAACTTCAGCAACGTGTCACACTGGGAAATACCTCGAATGGATTCACCCCTAACCTTCAGAGGCAAACTGCCATTTCAGCTCTCCATCTAGAGCTCCACCACCATCTCTCAGTACGGTAACCGAAATCCATCACGAGTTTTCATGAAATCATTTTCTTCTCTCCCATTGGATGAGTTCAACTCAGTCTTTTCAGGAAAAAGACTCTCTTTGCTCTTTGACTCTAGGCTGTAACAGTCTATCGGTAGCTATTGAAGTCTCTCTAGAATGACATAAATTTCCACCTCTCTAAGAAGCATTATCCTTAGAATACAAAAAGAAAAAAAAAATGTACTTAGACTCTGTGGGAAGGGCTATTGACCCTGAAGCAACAGGTGTGAGATAGAGATGTTGTAGAGACAGGATCAATTAGCCCTAATGACTAATTGAAATTAAATGGTAATGGGTAGAGTTTGTGAAGAATTTAGTTTTTAATGTGATAAAATAAGTAAAGACACTACTTAATTTTTGTTTCTGTTTTAAGAGGTCCTGTAATGAAATTAAACCAGTACTGATAATAACCATGTCTTCACTCAAGTTCTACTCAAATGCTTCATAGTGGCATGAAAATAAACTTGGGTTATTGAGTCATCTGCCAATAGAAAATAAGTTCTTGTAATTCCTGCCAAGTTTTAAATCCATTGACACAGCATGATTCTGCCTTATTGGTTGTATAGGAACCAAATTCACCAGGTTCTAAGGGGTTCGTGACTAGTTTGGATGAAGTGTAGCACATTTATTTATCTGTTTCTTTATTTGTTTGCCAAAGATCATCTACTAAAGAATGAAGGATTTGCACCTGGCATAGTTTGAAAAAATGCTCCCTGTTAATGAAATCACAGATACTTGAAATATTCATATAGTTATGGTTTAGATTTTAGAGCAGTCACTTCAATAACCTGGTAATTATACATAAATTAATCAATTTAGTCATTACACATTTACATGGAATGGCTTTGGGGAAAGGTTGCAAGTAAGTTAAGCAAGGGGATTAAAAAAAAAACAAGGAGAAATAAAGACATGATTTCAGAAAGATAAATGAGTTCATCCTAGGAAGCAAAGGAATTCTTTATTGTTGCTCGTTGTGGTTAATAAGAGTTTTGATGGTGAAAAGATGCCCAGTTAACTTGGGGTTTACAGGCTAGATTCCTTCCTTCCTTCTTCCATCTTTTGTTCCTCTGTCTCTCTCCCTCCCTCCCTCCCCCTCCCTCTCACTCTCTCTCTCTCTCTCTCTCTCTCTTTGTCTCTCTCTCTCTTTCTCTTTCTCTCTCTCTCCCTACTTTCTTCCCCCCTCAAAGGCCAAATCTTAAACCCATTTCACTTTGGAGCTCATCATACATTGGACCACAATAGGTACTTGCCCAAGCACCACTTAATGCCTATATTTTGGGCCCTCCTGGCTCAGAGTAAATGTCAATAGTAACCTTTTCTCTTTTGACCAGGAACCTTGAGGATCTTCCCTTCCTAGTTTGATTTTTTTTTTAAATAAAAGGGACCATGCCTTGACTCACTTCTTAAAGAGAACTATTCACTGAATGGGCATTACCTCACTCAAAGTGAGAACCTGGAAAGGTCTTAGCCTAAAAGGATCATGGTCTCCCATTGCATCTTGGGCCATCTTCAGTCATTGTGATGACTATCTGGGAACTGGACCCAGATGACTCTGGAGGAGAAAGTGAGGCTGGTGACCTTGCACAGCCCTCCCTCACTTAAATCTAAGTCAACTGCAAGTCATGTTATCATTCCCTGATGTCATGATCATCTTAGAAAATGAAGGACAAACATAATAACAACAAGAAAAAAAAAACAAGTAAAATGGAGGAAATATAAGAGAATATCTTCTGAGGAGAGAAACAAACAAACAAAAAAACAAATAAAACATCAGCTGAGTAAAAAAGCAAGAGGCAGTAAAGGGAGCCAAGTCCTGGTGGAACAGCATTCTTAGAATTAGAATAAAAAACAGAGCTAAAAGACAAATGTTTGGGGGTTACCTAAACTGGAACTGTGTACGAAGAAATAAATGGCTTTCTATGAGTCAAAGGACAGTGTTGTTAGAAGTTAACAGATAATGTTAATTATCTGTTAAAAATAATATAACATATCCACGTAGCAGATATTTTTAATACAACCTGGACATTTATTGGCAAAACTAGATAATGAGAGTGAAAGAGAAACTGTATGAGGCCATACTTTTTCAACATCCTTGAATTTCCTTTTTTTCTTATCTTTAAAGCTGTATTTGGTCTGCTATTTCAAGGCCATTTACCTATCATGCACCTGAGAAAAGAGAAAAATTCCTAGTAACGATTTATATCTGGGTGGCTACACCTTGAGAATAAATGAGGAGTGAACCTGGAGAAGTGTGGTGTTTGTAGAGATCTGGACCATAAATCAGGCCAAACTTTTGATAACATAAGACAAACCAACAGCCTTCATCAGACATAATGGCATTGGGAGCTGCCACTAAACTCACACTGTGGTGATCCAGAGCAGGAAGTGGTGAAGCCACTTCCCTCTATTTTCTCTAATTGCTTGCCAAGCACCTCTCAGATATGTCTAAAACTTGGAATCTCTTCCTTTATTTTTCTCTCCCCACTTACAGGCTCAAGGAAGGGGTTAGATAAGAGGAGGAGAACTGATTAAGTTTCCTTACAGTTTTCATACTGCTATGCTGAAGCTTTTTTCTAGTTACTTCAATGTGTTAAAATAAGGAATTTGTACACTAAAAGGTCAATTATGTAAGTCTTAAGAAAGACTTTAATCATGAAAATAGATTTTTTGCAAAATATGGGATGGAGGTTCAAGAACAGGGATGAGAGATTTTTCTACCTTCAGTAACTATGAAATATACCTGATATTTATGTGTGTATGTGTGTATATATATATATATATATATATATATGTATATACACACAAATATATTGTACATTTATGTGTAAACACATATGTCTGTATATGCATATACATTTCTGTATGTGTGCGTGTCTGTGTATCTGTGTGTGCCTGTGTGTGTGTGTAGTTCATACAGTAAACCCAGGGCCATTGAGCAAGTGTTATGACTTGAACAAACCTGGGGTGGTTGGAAGGTTAAATTGTATTAAGATTTATTCAACTGAGCAACTTCAGGTGAGCAGTAGGCTTGCTGTGAAATTCAGGAAAGCCAGAGCACGCTGAATAGTACTGATGAAACTACTGATTGATGGCCTAAGGATAACACTTGATGACCAAAGTTACACTATACTTCCTAAATGATGAATTAATTAATTGATCTCTAATTTCTTTGTATGTTGTAGAAATTAGAAGAGTCACAGGATATTTGATTATTGTAGTTTCCTCAGTACCACAAAGAACAAACTTGATATCAACATCATTTGTCACTTGCTGAATTCCTCAATTTAGATATTTTGGATTTTTAACTCTTTTATTAACTCTTTCTTTTCTTATTTGATGTTTAGCTTTGGAAGAGGTCTGCCTCACTGACAAAGGAGTCATGACCAAGGATACTTTCCTTTTGTATGATAGTACATTTTGAATTGAATGTATGTTTTTGCTCTTTGATGGGAATCCTGTTTCCCGTTTTCTTGCTTCTTTGAATTAATATTCCTGATTTTCTTTTCTTTTATTCACTGGAATTGTAGTAAAAAATTTAGGCTTCTTTTTTATTAAAAATTGTCTTTCCTTGTAGGAATTCTCTCTCTCTCTGCCTCCCTCTCTCTTTCTCTCTCTCTCTCGATTTACCCGCTCTGTTTCATAGGATTACAAATGCATTTTGCTCTGCTTTTTGTTATCAATGCATTGAAGCATGCACTCTGATAAGTTGTAGCTTATTTGCATATGGTACTGACAGCAAACATGGTTTGCCTATTAATATGCTAATTGATGTGCATGTTGTACAGAGATTATCTTCTGCAACTGCAGCTATAGGGTTCTACATGTCTCCCTTTATGGTATTATTAATTTGCATATTTGCTTTGGCCTCTTATTTGCCACATATTAGACACATTTGTCTAATGCTTTCTTATTTTGTTATGGTATGGTACTGTATGTTCAGTGTTTGATTTAGCATTATGAGTTTTCTGAATTCATTTTTTAAAAGTAAGACAAATAAAATGGGAGGCTGAAATGTTGAAAAGGAATCAAGTAGCAGACTCTAAGTTTAAAAAATAATAATATTGTAAGATCATTGAAAAGAATTATGTGATATTTGGAGAGAGGTACAATGATTGATATAGTAAGGTTATAGCGGGAGAGACTACAGGGTCTCTGGGTATGTTTGAGCATGAATTATTAGATATGGTTGATCACTCAAAAATGCCTGATGATGAGAAAGGCTCAAAATTCATCACTAGAACCTAAATAAGGAGAAGCTAATTTAAAAAAATAAAAAGGAAATTATTTTGTGTAAGAGAAGCTTGCTTGTAAAAACTGATAGATTTGCTTAAGACATGAAAAGAATCCTTGATTACCAATAGTACATTTAGGGTATTGTAGGATTAAACAAGAACTTTCTTTAGAAAGGACCCTGGTCCCACTGGGAAACATCTTTAGAAATGTAAATTGATTGTGTGACTTCAACATTATGTTGTTGGCAAACATCTGGCTTATTTATTAAAAAAAAAAGCTAGGATGGTGGCGGGTCATGCTGAGATCACTTGTAAATAGTATTTGCAAGAACTGCAGTGGCATTCCATACATGGCCAGGACATGTTGTATGTCCTATATGGGAAATGAAATCTAAATTTGTTACAATTGTTCAGCCCCAAAGAAGAGATTACTGATGGGTGAATAGCTTATTTTGGGGTGGGGCTAGCAAAAGGCTGCTTTTTAGATTTGTATTTCAACCCCAGGATTGGAATAAAGCCTGAGAAGTAAAAAATGGGCGACGATCTATGAAGACATAGGTCTCTGTCAGCACATTTTAAGGCATTATGGAAATTAATATACAATTTAACTATGATTAGAATTGCTTAAAAATAGGGGAAAAATGAAGACTGGTTTGGGAATGGAAAGGATAAAAAAAATTCAGGAAAAATTAACTTCATCTACCTATGCAATACATTTTAATTTATGGGCCACTGACACAAAAGTCTGAGTTCCTCACGGGTTGTACATATTCAAAGGTTAGATCCTCTAGAAAACTTAGAGAGAGAAAGAAAGAACTGGGGACAAAACAATTTCTATTTGAAAAGACAAAGGATCAGATTAACAGATAGCCTATATTCTCATTCGATAACACCAAGAGTACTAAACATAAAAGTGTGTCTTCTGTTAACACTGGCTTGGAAGGACAGGTGGTGGATATACTCAAGAGAAAAATGCAGGATTATTGTACAAGAAATAGAATTTAAGAAAATAGGAAATAGAGATAGTGTCAGGGATGGAGGTTAGCTTGGATTTTGAAAACTGGTAGCCTCATTTCATCATCAATTGTTTTATAGATTTATCCAATCTGGACCCATTAGACTATGCTGAAGTGACTTTGAAGTTGAAAAATATGCTGTTTTACTGTGGTACTGAATAGCGCATCTCAAAAGACTATTGTATTACAGTTGGTTTATGAGGCATTTGAAGAAAATGATTTTATAGCCTATGAAAGGATAGGAACTTCATGAATTATATAACAAAGGCTATCCATATCTGAGTAAATAGACATATGACTTAATTTTCTTAAAGGCATTGGTGGCATCAGCAGGCAGACTGACAAAGTACCCCTGGTGTGTCCATTCCCTCTGACTATATATGTCAATACTGATTAAAACAACTTCACCCCATTGAAGGCAGCCGTGAAGCTGCCCATTGAAGGAGCAAGAAGCCGAATGCTAGTATTTTCATACTTTATCAACTGATTTGACATATACAGGAAGACAAAGGGAGAGATGACAGAAACATCACAAGAGCATTAGCTCTTTGAATTCCAAAATACATCCTGAAAGATTTGACTTTGTTAACTTTTCAATTCCTGAAGAATGAAAGGATCAGTAGATGGAGAAGCTCAGCAGACAGCTAGACATCTTATCATTGTAAGAGTAAAATATGGGATATACACGATCAGTCCTCTTAGAATCATGACCATTAAGATGGAGGAAGATTCTTCTATCCATGATAGAAGCCCTCAGAAACTATCTGAAAACCATAGGTCGTTGATATTATCATAGTTGAAGAGTTCATATGTATTACATAGAGTGGTAGTGTGAAAGAAGAATGGAAGTGTATGAATATGTATATACTACTGGACTTTAACAAGAGAATTTAAGTGGATCAGTATAATTTACCAAGAATTAAATGTCTTGGATTATCGGCTTGTTGACCACTGATTCTCAGATTTGGATTTATGGAACGGATAGATAACATCCGATTCCTCTAGCATAAGAAGGCAAAGAAAACATACTTTTCAGGATGACACCCGGATTTTACCAGGTTGACTATCAATCAAGGCATTTGTCCTTTTTTTTCAATGACTAATGGAAGAAGCATTTGGAAACATGAATTGCATGAAAGTGTTGATTTGCTTCAATTAGCACAATGCCTTTAGAAAAACCCAGGAAGAACATGAGGAAACACTGATGAAATTATCACAGAAGCCAGAGGACTCTGGTCTCCAGTTGTCAGTGAACAAGTGTCAGTTTTACTGAGAGTCTCAAGTATGTAAGTTATATAGGGACTAAGGCCACTAATACCCCTGAACGTGTGTATTAGGCAAAATGTCAGTGTCTGCTCTGACAGAGGGGGACCTCAGTTCAAATAAAATGGTGAAACTAAACCCAGAGATAGCTCTGTTTCTGCCTACTAATTTAGTTGTGGATAACACTAAGAAGGAAACCCATTGGACTTAGGAATGCTTATAATTCATAATATAATAATAATATAATGTCTGTATGTTTTGACTTGGGAATGAAGACCTATGGTGGGTAAACTGTGATGACTCTCAGCCCATACCATCAATAAGCTTAGGTATGTTTAGAGAAAGACCAACAGGCCATAAAATAATCTGAACTATTTTACCTATTGCCAATGTAACATCAGGTTTTAGGAGAAGCCCAGAGAAGTTTCACCATTTGACGACACTGTTGTTTATATCTGAAACTTAGCTTTGGGTATGACTAATAATAAAACATATAAAATTTATAAATATATAAAATAAAATAATAAAAATGATACTTAACATTTATGTAGTACTTACCGTGTGCCAGGCAAAGTGCTAAGTGCTTTACAATTATTATCTTATTGTATCTTTACAACAACCCTGGGAAGTAGGTGCTATTATTATTCCCATTTTAGAGAAGAAAATGAGGCAAAACAGGTTAAGTGTCTCAACCAGGGTCATATAGGTATTAAGTACCTGGGGCTGAATTTGAACTCAGGTCTTCCTGACTGCAGGCCCAGCTTTCTATCCACTGTGTCACTTTTTATAGTTGACATTTCTGTGAATTATTTGCGTGTTTTCTGACATGCTGCATGCCATCATTACCTGTTGATGTTTTTAGAGACTATAAATCCATGTTTATATTTAATTTGGGCATTAGTTTGCTTACTTATATTGTAGTGTCCGCTATGTATTGCAACATATATATCTGTCAGTGATGCATTATTATATGTTTATTTGCATATAATTCAGTAATTATATTCTATTTAAATAGTTCTAGTAGCATAATTTCTTTTAGCTATGCATTTTTGCTTGCTATTTTTCTATTGATTTTTGCCGTTTATGATTTTTTGCTCAGTGTATTTTAGGTATGCAGGTAGCATTGCTACATGTGCGTGTAATAGGTTTTGTAAGTGATTAAGTCATCTGGTCATTGGATCCACCTAGCAAGTGAAAGGGGGATGTGATAAAAATCTTATTGTGTGATAATTTCCTGTGATGTTGGTGTAAACATTCATGATGTATTGAATGTTCATATTAAATGGAATGCTTATGGTATATATTTGCAAGATGTTAAGCAAATCTCAAATTTACTGTTAATGGAATTTATATAAGCAGGTATTTCTAATGCTTCTCAGATCTTGACCTGAAGTATCAATTGGCAAGCATTGACTGCAAAGTGCCAAGCACTCTCCTAAATAGTGGGCATGCAAAGAAAGAGGAAAAATCCCTACCCTCAAGGTGCTTGTATTCTAATGGGAGAGAGAACATGCAAATAGCTATGTGCAAAAAAAGAAAAAAAAAGAAAGAAGTTAATTTGAGAATAAATAATCTCAGAGAGAAAACACTAAAATTAAAGAGAACTGGCAAAAACTTCTTCTGGAATTTAGGATTTTTGAGATTGAAGCAATCCAGGGAAGGCAGGAAACAGAGATGAAGAAAATTCAGGTTCATAGTTGTTGGATCTTAGTTCAATAATAAAAATTCAGGCATAGTGAGATCAACCAGAAAAAAAAATGCATAGAACTGAAACCTGAAAATATCTTGTATGAAAAATAGCAAGGAGGTCATTGTCAATGGATCATGCAATTATACTATAATGATGTTTAGCGATATGCCAATAATTCTGCCAAGACAAATATTTTAAATTCTTAGGAATAATATTTTTCTGTATAGAAATGGCCAACATAGGAATTTTTGGAGATCTAAAAGTGTCAAAAGTTCTCCCTGCGAATCCCTAGTTATATTATTGCTTATGTCACTTTAAGTTCTCTTAATATTTTCATCACAAATGATTTTTTTTTTCCAGAAGCTTGTAACAGTGGAAAGTTTTGCTCTAGGCTCAAAGTTAGCATTGACCTGTTTAAATCATAATAGCTTTCAAGGAAACATTACTGTTTATCATGTCAATAGCCCAATGGACCAGGAACTATTGAAAGATCAACAGCACCTTCTGAATCATTACTGTAATGGAAGAACTTTAATGACTCCACTGAAATCACATTCAATTTCAACGTGTCTGTCTCTCAGGCCAGCTACAGGAAATATTTGCTCTAGCAATAATTGTCTTCTATAAAATGAGCAGTGAATCTCAGAGAATTAAATATAAAGCCATGCAAAAGAATCCAAATATCTCAGACTCTGGAGCCTTTAGTATCTAAAATGATGGTTAGGATTTTAGTGTAGATTGAGGTTCGCAGAAAAATCAGCCAAATTCACTCAGCACATAAATAACTCCCTGGGAGTTAAGCAAAGAGCTTCTACAGCTGCCAAAGTTCAGGCAAGGATGCAACCATTTAGCTCACGGCAGGAGGAATTTACTAAAAGGCAGCCAGATCCCTAGGAGAATCTCTGCACCTGCATGAGGCTCTAGTCATATCACGGGCCTTGGTAAAAAGGCCACCGAAATACAGTGAATGTCACCAGGCTGATCTCATGATTTGGTGACACCATGTTATTGGTTTGACCATCACTTACTGCTCACAAATCCCCAGGAGTGTTACTTTTTATTGCCTCTAAGATAAAATGCGGACTCTCTATAAAGTACTTTGAAAATCGTAAAAGTGCTATGTAAATATTATCAGTTCTGCTTGGCATTTAAAGCCTTTCACAATATGCCTCCTGCCTACCTTTCAATCAGTCCAATCAATAAATGTGTATTAAGGGCTTACCGTGTCAGGCCGTGTGCTAATAAGCCCTAGAACCTTTGAAGATGATTGAACCGCTGTTCCTGTTCAGCCATTCTTTAGTGCAGTTGACCTGGTGCTGATCACCCCCCATGACATTCTCCCTCCTCGCTGAGCTAGTTCACAGTCTCACCTACATGGTTGCAATGCACTACTGTCTCAACTCTGTCTCATTGAATTACTGGCTTCCCTCAAAGCTCAGCTCAAGAGCCATTTCTTACATGAAATCTTTCCTGATTCCTCTCCCCTCCCACAATATACTAGTATCTCCCTCTTAAATGACCAAACACTTCTTTTGTTTATATTTTTTGCATTTTTGCCTACATGTATCTGTCATTCCTCTGAAAGAATATAAGCTCCTTGAGGACAGGAACTGTTTTTGTAATAAAAGGTTTTTTGATCAATTGATTTTCATTCCTAGGGCATCCTACAGGCCCATATTCAAAAAGTATGAATCAGTTTTTGGCAGCTAAAACTTGATTGAATAAATGAGCAAATGAATGAATGAATGAATGAATGAATGAATGGAAAAAAATATTAAGAGCTGACTGTGGGTGGCATGAGGGACTAAAATAGAAACTGGAAACAGTTCTTGCTCCCAAGGACTAATTAGGGAAGGCATCATATGTAGGAGATTTCAGCTGCAAGTAAGATGGAAAGATTTCATGATCCTTAGGATATGGTAATGCCTTTTCTTTATGACATTCCCACTGATAAAATCATATCTTTTTCTGATGTTGAACCATTGCCAAGGGCCTCAGTGGTATGATGTTTTCTGTTTGTTTGTTTTTTGTGTCTTTACCAGCTGTTTGCTGGAGAGGCAAGAGCTGCAGCCCCTGCAAAAGCTATTACTCTATCCTATCTCCCTAGGGCGTGGCTTTGAGGGATGGCTTCCAAGGCTGTGTTAAAAGTGGGAAGCCATTACTTTCCAGAGTCCTGGGCTTACTTGCCTATTGGTGGTTAGCACATGGTGTTGGTGGGAGTAAGGAAGGTGAAACCCTTCTACCCTTCAACAACCTTATTCCTCAGTGATGACTGTGGGCCTAGGCTAGAATTGGGGCTTATGATCTTTGGAACACTGCCATGGGCAGGGCTCTTGGATTTGGAGTCCTGGACTGATGTCTTCATGATCTAAAGGAAGGTAGTGGTAGTTTGATTCACCTGGCACACGTGGCTTCTTCTCTGTCCTTCAAGTTTTCTTGCTACTACCATTAGGCTGGCTAGTGTCTCCATGTGGGCCAGTGGCCCATGAAAGCTTGACTGCAGATCCCAGCTCACAGTCGGCTGCAGGACTTGAGCTGGGAGGAGGTCAGGACTGTTTCTCAGTGTCTAGATGTGAGCATCAGCATCTGAGAAAGGATGGAAAATTCAGGGAAACCAGCCCCACTTGGCAGGTATTGCTGCCTTCCAGTTCTCATAGTGCTATTCATTAACACTGCTCAAGTGCCCTTTCCTTCCCCAGGTGGTTTCTTAGCCAGTTCTTTAGGAACCTATAGGCCCTCCCTGTGCCTGAACCCTGCCTGTTTGTCTGCCTACCTTCTACTTCTAATGACCACTGGATGTCATCGCCAGAAAGAGGCTTAGTAGGTACCTCCCCCCAACAAAGTCATTACGAAAGCCCAGGGAGATGCTAGGTGAACTGGCGAACATCCATAGTTAATACCAGCCCTGCTCTTGAACTTCATCTGGACCCATAACAGGAAGACCCTTCAGTGACAGAGGGGATGTCTGCTTGACCCACAGTGTTGTTCTTATGGGCCTTTATTCCATTCAATAAGAGATGCAATTTATCTGCCAAAAGATCTGATTCATTTAAATCTAAGAAACATTTATTAAGCACAAACTGTAGGCATGACTAGGTGAAAGTTCTGTGAAATTCAAGGATCAAAGTGAAAGTCTCTTATCTGTCAATGGTAGTTAAAATTGATTAGAGATACCCATTGATAAATTTAAATTCATGGAGCCTTCACTCGTACCTATAATGGTAAGGAAATGATCAATGTGATACGTTGCTGGTATTGGTCCTTTCTGTTGTTCAGTCCTTTTCAGTTGTATTTGAGTCTTGGTACATTCCCATATAATACAGTAGTAGGGCTTCAGATGAGAACTACTGTTTTTTCTTTGACAGTCTTGGATCCAATTATATAAATATATTATATTGGAGGTTTAAAATTCTGGCTTATTTCCTTATTGTCTAATTGAACTAGGTCATCTAATTGGAAATTGGAAGAGTGGGCATGGAAATTAGGTTGTGACTCCTAGAAATGCTGAACTATTTGGAACGAGGTAGTCTCCTTACAGGGGGCAATGTCAGAAGCCAAATTATATTAGGCTAAATCTAGGTTAAAAGATTTGGGGCACAGGTGACTCACTTGGCCTCTGGAATCAGATGGATGGTGGGTAAAGGTAAATGAGTTGAATGAAATGGCACAACCTAGTGTGACTCTAAGTAGGTATATGAAATAAGTGGTGTCATATATAGTAATCAGTGGTGTATGAGTCATTAATACCTGCTAATGCACATATTTGGTAAAATTGAGATCATTAATCTAGAATTTAGAGGGATCTAAAAAGTCATCCAACCACCTCACTAGGCAAATAAGACAGTCAAAGGCAGAAGTTACAGTAGTTTTGGCAAGGGTGCACAGGCACAGGTGGAAGCAAAATCTAGCACAGGAAACCAAATTGTTCATGTCAGGCTGTGAGGTAATATTTAGAGTTCCTGTTGGGGAATGGGTGCTGGCCAGTACTTAGGCTGGCTAGTGAAGAGAAATTTCAAAAGACAGATTGAGGTGACCCCTGGCAAATGATGAGCGGATTTCCTTTGTGCTGCTGTAGAGTTCCAGGAAGGGGCTGAATTTGTCCTTCATTGGTGCTATAAATTTTTTTATTGCCTAAGTTGATTCCTAGGATGAACAGATGACTCTGTAATGGTCTGATGATTTTTAAAACAATAAATTTATTCTAAAAAAATTATAGTTGTAAGAAAAAAAAAACCTCTTAATAATTAAATAGAAATGAAAGCATGTAGGTTTTGAAAATATAAAAGATAGACAACACGTGAAGCAATCTTTGAGGCAACATGGTATGGTAGGTAGAACTGGCCTTGGCATCAGGAAGAATTAATACATCCTGCCAGTGTGATCTTGGGCAACTAATATAATCATTCACTGCTTCGTTGCCTCAGAACTCTGGAAGATGATAAGTTGCAGATATGAATTCACTAAAACAATAAAATGAGAGGTCTGCAAAAAAACCATCTATCTACCTATCTACACGTATATACATATACATATATACATATACACATACACACACACACACACACAAAACACATACATAATCTAAGAAAACCATTATAGGAATTTGTTAAAGTATATTTTAGAAGTCAGATTTTTATTATATTTACATGTATATATGTTTTACCTTTCTATACACATACACATATGCATATAAAAGATACATATATATGTATGTATGTATACATATATAATCTAAAATATGTGTTATAAGGATTTGTTAAAGTATAATTTAGAAGTCAAATTTTATTATACATACATGTATATATGTTTTATCTAGCTAACTAGTTATCTTTTTTTTTTTATGAGCAGCTATCTGGTACAGTAGATAGAGTTCCAGGCCTGGAGTCGGGAAGATCTTCCCGAGTTCAAATCTGGCCTCGGACACTTACTAGCTGTATGACCCTGGGCAAGTAACTTACCCCTGTTTGCCTCAATTTCTTCATCTGTCAAAGGAGCTGGAGAAAGGAATGACAAACACCTCTAGGATCTTTGCCAAGAAAATGCCAGACATGACTGAAAAAAATGAACAACAAAAATATGTTTTATCTAATATATAGCACACATTTATTCATATTTCTTTATTATTTATGTGATATATACAATGATAATTATATATGTATATACATATATACAAACATATATTTAAAATAAAACTAACTTCTAGAATGTACTTAAGAAATTTTTATAATGGATATTTTAGAGGACATGAAGTTTTGAAATAAAGCTGATAACTGACTTAGCTATAATTGAAAGGTCTGTGTGTGTTTAAAAGTTTGGGCAGACTGTCTGGGTATCTATCTCTTGATCATCTACTTATCTTCTATCTACATATTATACATTATACAATATGCACTCATATGTATATACATATGCACCTTCCCACAAATGTATTCGTGTGTGTATCATACATGAATTCATGTGTGTACCATATACCTATATGTTGAAATATGCTGAGAGAATAAAGGAGAATTCCATTAGGTTGTAAGCTTGTTGAGGGACAGGGACTGTGTTTTGACTCTTTTTGTACGTCAGTGATTAAAACAGTGCCTGGCACATAGTAGGTGCTTATTAAAGTCTCATTGGTTAATTGAAGGAATGAATGATTGATTGATATACACAGTCAGAGGTCAAGTCAAAAATAGTAGATAGATCATAGATAGGTAGACAAATGGAGAGATGGGCACAGACAGACAGATGGATGGATGGATGGATTGATGGATGGATGGATGGATAGATGGATGGATGCCTGGGATAAGCACATGGACCTTTCAATTTTAGCCAGGGAAGAATGTTACCACCTTTAACTCTAATCTGTCTCTCTCTCTCTCTGCCTATCATCTCCATTTTAATTTCATTGTTATTTCTAAATCTTTTTACCAGAGCTTGCTTCCTGTTTGAGCTTTTAACTAGCTTTTACAAATGAGGGCATAAAGGAAAAACCAAATTTTACTTGTCCTTGTCTTTTTTTTTTTCTTTTTTCTTCTCTCTCTCTTTTTTTTTTTTTTTGCAATTGGAAATTGAAATTCCCGGAGCTTTGATTGTCTTTGAATGCCTGTGAGTCATCTCATAATAGAATCTGTTGTTGAAACTCCTGTTCTGGTTTCTAGCTAGTTTCTATCTGGTTTCTTTGATTCAAAGGCATTTCTACACATTTACATACATTTGAGAATCACATTCTCTGCAAATCCACATGAGCTTACAATAAATACACATGGATTTATGATAGAAAGCTAGTTTACCATCCTGCCTTTCAGTCTTCCTATTCTCAGGAATCTCAAAGCATGGTGCCTCGGGCTTTAAATACAGTTTATGTATCAGGAAACAGAGCAACACAGTTATTTACAGTACATGTTCTCTATTGCTCTTTTACTTTAAGAGAATTTTCCTTGTAGAATGCATTTAGATAGTTTCTTCCCTCTGGTATTTAATTACTCTCTCAGTTCCAGTGTTCCCCCAGAGGAAATGGTTCTTCAAGTTGAGAGTAAGATTCCAATTATTAATGAAAACACAAATTAAAAAAAAAAACAGTCCTGAGCCACCAACTCAGGTCAAATCTGACTCAGAGATCACTCTGCTGCCTTCTAAAATATATCTTCATAGATTTTTTTGTCATTGGTATTAGAATATATTAGAATGTAAACCCCTTGACGACCTGGGGTATTTATTTTTTTTTACTTTTTCTTTTTGTCCCCAGAGTTTAGCACAGTACCTGTCACTTATTAAGTGACTGTTCTTTTTTTTATTGTCACTCATTGGGTAGAGAGAGTATAAAGAATACACACACACACACACACACACATATATGTATATGTATGTATATAATATATCATATAGGTAATATGTTGTATCAGCAATCAGCCTAGCATACCCAGGGCAGCTGCTAGCACAGGTTCTTAGATCTGCTTTTCTAAAGGAAAGCAACTCAAAATGGGTTAACAGTCTCACTTTAATCAAACATATCATTTACCTAGTTCAGGGGGAAAAGTCAGCACCCTGAACTTCAGAGA
>CM053592.1:43744673-43762099 GCA_028646515.1 Pseudochirops corinnae | reverse complement strand
ATATATCTCTAAATAAAAAGAATTAAATCAATGCATCAAACGAGGTTATGCTTCCCATACTTGAAAATTCTCTGCACTTATATCTTTCTCTGTTGACTTCTTGTCCTTCACCTGTGTTCCATGACAGGCATGTTAAGTACAGAACTCTGTCACGCTAAGAACAGTAGTATTGAAATGTCAATAACACCAAAGGGCATAATTGAGTCCTGAGTCACAATTTCCTACCTAGATTTAGATTCTTTTGATTGTACTGTAATGTCACTAATATGTCTTCATGGCTATTTTCAAGAAATCACTTGGAAAAAAAATCAGTGAGGAAAGATAGTTTCCTTTCTAATGTAGTTATGGTATTATTCCTCTCTTGGATCCTTCTATTTGGGACCCAAAGGAAGCTTTCGAATGTAATTTATTTTTAATGTCTTAATGAGAGTAAGTGCCTTCTGCTATTTGTTAAACAGTACCATCCTTGTTCTTTTCATAAGTTATATATTTTAAAATGGCAGAATTAATCCTATGCTAGAATTAAGGCCCAGATAGATATACAAGCTTTAGGCTTATCGCTATTTGCAGAATTTATTCATTAAAAAGAAAACAAACAAACAAACTTTATTTTGATTTAAAAATGAACATTCCACCCTCATTTCTCCTCTTCCTCCTGGGTCTCACTGCCCCAGCTTTATCATCTCTTAGTTATAAGTCAAGGTCATCTCTTTGGAGTATGGGCCTAGGGCAAATTGTACTGTGTCTTTCTCCATATGCCATGAATATCTTTCTATAGGTGAAAACAGGTTCAAATGAACATCCTAATTCATAATCCACGGAGAAAGAGGCCATGGCAAGGCAACTGAAGGAGTATATGGAATGAGGGAAACTCATTTCCACCCACTTTGTTTATTGGTTACAGTTTATGGGCTGATATATTGTGTAAGAGTCTTTGACCCTTTTACCTTGGATCAACTGGTAAAATCACACCCTTTTCACTAAAATTTGTAAGCCTTCTCTTCCAGACAAAAACTGTTAGCTCCTTCATAATAGGACCATACCTTATACTTCATTTAAATTTACCATAAGTTTTTAGCTCGATGATGGGCAAGCTCAACATTTATGTTTCCCATACAGTAACATAAAGTGAGATGGCAGAAATTGGGTAGAACTAGACCAATTAGACATGAGACTCAAAACATTAGGAACAGTGGAGGTGGGAGGAAATGAGAACAGGGAAAAATGCCTATTTTCAATATGCTAATCTGTTCTTTCAAAAAGCTATTATATGTGACATGTTCATGGATATAAATTTTTTGTTGTTGTTTTTTTCCTTACGCAGTAATTCTTTCTCTTTTTTACTCAGTTGTCAAGCTTATCAACAGCTCAATGAATAGTCAGTATATCAAAATAATACAGTACAATGATGCCTGGCACATAGTAGGTGCTTAATAAGTGGCAGTTAAATTCACTTTATTCAGTATATCATAAAACAATTAATAATGTAATGTATAAAGTCAATTATGGTAGAAACTGAGAAACAAAATTCTAGAACTGGCCTCTGCCCTCAAATGATTTCATAGTGGATTAAGATACATACAGAGGTAGATATAGCAGAAAACATGACATGGTAAGTCCATTGCTTATTTACCAAATAAGTTGTAAGTGATCTGAGGGCAAATCACGGAAAGCCTTTTTAGAGATGGAGACAACTAAATAGCTTGGAGGGAGGTTAGAAAGACAGATTGCTTAGGAAATGGAGTGTACAAAGGCTTCAAGACATAAGAGCCCAGAAATTGTTTGGGTGAAGTATATAGTGGTCTATTTCAGTCAGAGGATGTGGAAACAGAAATGAGAAGCCAAAGGTGGAAAGATGGAATGATGCTATAATATGAAAGCCCTAAATACCAAACTGAAATATTTCTCGGGTAGGATCTCCCTTTTTTCCTTTTTTTTTTTTCTTTTTAATCAGTAAAGCAACCCATCAGTCATGACATGGATAGCCACAGATATATCTTACTGCCAGAATCATATTGTTCTTCTTCCTATCCCCTTGGAAGACTTGGCTCAGACTTTTCCAAATGTATGAGTACCACGGTTATTCTAAAGTCTGTAACCATCTCTGTATTTTGCTGTGGCTCTTGGTATGAAAATTGAAGCACCTGAGGCCTCACTACCTGCTAAAGTCTCATATTGTGCTAATACCCTTTTGTGCAAAAGGCCTGAGCCCCAATGCTGGTATTTCTTGGCTAGGGGAAAACTTGCATATGAAGCTCAGCCATGTACTTTTCTGAAATATCAGCTATTTTTAGGGCAGTTTTTTGAAGTAGGACAATTAAGACAGGATTCTTTTGTTGGTCTTTGAATATGGAGGGGAACCCCCAGTTGGGAAATGACCTTAGGTAAGTCAAAACTTACCTGATCTTCAGTTTCATCAATTGTAAAATAAGTGAATTGAACTAAATAGCTACTATAGTTCTTTCTAGTTCTAGACCTATGTTTCCATGATTATGCCAACGAAGGCAATCTGAAGACAGACTTTAAAGATTTTCTTAAGGGGTCAGGGGACATAGATTAATGTCAACTGGTAATATACAACTGGTCGTTGTATAATTCTTTGAATTGAGGATAGGAATGCATGGAAAACAGCTTTGCAGGTATGGTTCAGACATTTTGAATACATGGTTATATTCTTTGAACTAAATATTATTTCAACCTTCCTTGATCAATATGACCTTCCATGCTATATTTGTCTGTTAGCTAGTGGGTGCTTGTTGGTGTTAAATAACAGCCAGCAGTTCTCAACCTGTGGATTATGTTCAATTTGTAACAATGAAAATACATCCTGCATATCAGATATTTACATTAAGATTCATAACAGCAGCAAAATTACAGTTATGAAGTAGCAACAAAAATAATTTTGTAATTGGGAGTCACCACAACATGAGGAACTGTATTAAAGGACCACAGCTTTAGGAAGGTTGAGAACCACTGAGCTAAACCCTTACCATCTTTTAAATTGCTCTCCAGAGTAGTTGATAAATTATGGCTTCTATGTTCTGGAGAGCGATTTGGAACTATGCTCAAAGGTCTGTAAAACCATGTATACCCTTTTACCAAGCAATGCCACTACTTGGTCTGTATCCCAAAGAGATAAAAAGCAAAAATGAAAATGACCTATGTGTATAAAAATATTTATAGAAACTCTTTTAGTGGTAGCAAATAATTGAAGATTGAAGGGAAATCCATCAACTGCAGAATGGCTGAACAAATTGTTGTATATAATTGTGATGGAATACTATTGTGCTATAAGAAATGATGAGCAGGATGCTCTCAGAAAACCCAGGAAAGACTTATATAAACTGATACAAAGTGAAATTAGCAGATCCAGGAGAACATTGTAAACAATAATTGCAATACTGTACAATGATCAACTGTGAATTACTTAGCTATTCTCAGCAATACTGTGATCCAAGACAGTTCTCTAAAGGACTTGTGATGAAAAATGCAATCTATCCACAGAGAAAGAACCGATAGGGTCTGAATGCAGATCAAAGCATACTCTTTTTAAAATTTATTTTTTCTTGTTTTTTTTGTCTGTGTTTTCTTTCACATCATTGATTACATGGAAATATGATTTGCATGACTGCACATATATAACCTATCTCAAATTGCTTCCCTTCTCAATGAAAAGGGGAGAGAAGGGAGTGAGGAAGAGAATTTCAAACTCCAGATTTCAAAAAAATATGTTAATATAATTGGGGAAAATATTGAATTTAAACTAGAGATTCCAATCCAAAAGAATATTTATCAGAAGCCCATATAGGAAAATTACTATATTTTTAAGGAAGATGCTATCTTGGATCATGGAATCAAATGATTCATTTTTGTCAAATGAATGAAAACCCTCAGGATGGCTTTAAAAAACCTGAATTCTAGTGCCAGCTTTTACTGAAGTGACATATGATTTTAGTCAGTCAACAGTTTTGCCTCTTTAGACCTTAATAAACTCCTCTGTAAAAATGAGGGTTTTGCATAGGTTTCTCTCTAATGTCCCTTTCATCTGTGATAGTCTGAAAGATAAAAATAAAGGTTCCTGTATAACAAACTGTCTTCTTTCCTTGTATGTCATCCTATAGCAATTAACGCAGAACTAAATACGTAATATTTAGTGACTAGAAATTGATTGATTGCCCAGTGTTCATTTGTTATCCACAAGCTTAGCACAAAGTGTGTGCTAAATGCCTGGCATGGACTAGGTACTTAATAAATATTAGCTGATTGACAGTCGATCAATTCTGCTGAGATAGAAAGGAAACCAAACTTTCCAACAAAGTATGCAGCCATTTTATAACCTAAAGTGAAAAAAATAAAATAAAAGATGCTTTCAGCATGGTTATGTCTCAAGGACATTGGAACACTTAGGAATTCATGAAGGTGGAAATGTGAGAGCAAAATTGACACTGGATGACCAGTCATGATAAGGTCAGGATACTCTGGAGAGCCTCAAGCTGTGAGGTTGTTAGTCACTATGAATTCTGTTTACTACTTAATAAGAATTTGGTTTCAGTAAAGCCTTACCCCTCCTTGATTATAAATTAATATTCATGTGGCTCTGTCTTGATTCAATTCCTTACACACGTTTTATATTCTATTTTGGTTATTTTGACATAACTATGTATTTATGAGGTAGCTTGGGAAGGGAGAAAAGTCCCCAAAGGCTTGAAAAGACAATGAAAATACATCTTGCTTTTATTTGTTAAGGTCAGACAAATTTTATTTCTTCTATGAAGCTAATTACAGAGTATGCAATTGTGATTCTGAATTAGTATTTTAGAAGCTATCTGACTGAGAACCATGAGGAAGTCAGTTTCATTAAATACACTGGTCACCGATAATGAAACTCTCTGGAATAGTGTGATAAGTTGTGTGGAGGTACTGGCATGATGTATTTCTCATCTGTAGGAAGAAAAAAATACATTTCAACTTGATATATAGTGACTCTGTCTCACAAATATAAATGAACCTTTTTTAGAGATAGGTTTTCGTTTAGACTTCTATTCTGAGAAACTTGGGTTAAAAAAATCATGTTACCTGGGAAAGGTATATGGCTAGAGAGAATTTCCTGTGAATTGTTTAATTTTTCATTTATTAAATGCCTTCTCTCTACCAGATACTTGGGATATAAAGTCTCATTTGTTGACTACCTTTATTGAGAGAAACATCTACATGTTTAAGGGGATCTATTCCTTTAGCTGAGAATGAGTACTTTTTAAGATAATAAATTTTTTATTTTAATTGAATTTTAATTTTTTTAAGAAAATAATTTTTAGGATAAGGTCAGTTTTTCTTCTGCCTCTCCAATTTGACTTTTACAATCCTTCTTGAGCTCTTCCAGTAATGGTTTTGGGGCTTGAGATCAGTTCATCTTCCCTTTTCAGGTTTCAGATGTGGGTATAGTGTCAATGCTGTCCTCTTCTAAATTTGTATTTTGATCTTCCCTGTCTCCATAGTAAGATTCTATGGTCTTTGCTTTCTCAGTTTGCTTTTTTGCCTACTGTGATTCCCTATTTCCTGGCTTTTAAAGCATATCTCTGCTGCAGGGACCCAGGGGGCTTTGCCCCATGCTTCTTGTGCTGGGAGCTAGGGCCCTGATTACTGGCTTTGTGTGCTGTGGCCTCTGGTTTTGTCAGTTAGAAGCTATATAATGCTGTGGTTTACCTGATGCTGAGCTGGAGCTGACTAGCATATGTGGAGACTGAGGCCAAGTGGGGTCTTTCTGTATTTCCCCAGGGTCACACTGAAACTCACAGCATGAGGTGTAGGGAGGGGTAGTCTGGCCTCTTTAGGTCTCCACCTCTCCAACCCTGCCCTAGAGCACAGGTGGGCTCAGCCATTGGTGGACACCCTTCTGTACTGCTGTGTGTTGATTCTCCTTGCTGTGTGAAGGCATGCCTAGGGTCCTAGTGTTGGCAGTTGCTAACTCCTCTGCTCTTAGGTTCAGGATCTCCCACTGGTCTGCTGAGGTGTGGTTTGCTAGGATGACTACCCTCATGCACTGGTACCCTTCAGCCTCAGCAAGAAGGATCCTTCCTGTTGATTGCCCTAGCCTCCCAAGCTGAAAGACTGCTGTACCTTTTCTGCTAGTTCTTCTATTCCAGGATTTTTCCTGGGACAAGATTCTCTGGGTTTTTCAAGGTCAGCAAGAGGGGTGATGAGAGCATATACAGTTTATGCCACCATCTTGGCTCCTGGGGTTCAAGTAGGTGACTTTCAAATACTTAGTCTGTGTGCTGATAGTTCCAAGAGTAGGTGCTCCCGCTGCCCCAGTCCCTGTATCTGTCTCTCACCCAGCACCAACAGACCCCTGTCCTGTGCTGAGAGTTTGGCAATTGCTACTGCCACAGGTGATTGAGTCTGCTAGGGGCCACTCCTGTGCCACTGTGGTCAGGTCTGTGCTGGTGCAGCCTGTGTGCTCATTCGGTGCGACAGATCCTTCCTGTCGACTTTTCATGTTATCCTAGGCTGGAAATTTGTCACACTCTAAAATTTGTTCAGATTCATTTTTAAGAGGTGTCTTAAGGAATTTGTGGGAGATTTCTGGTGAGTTCCTGCTTTCACTCCACCATATTGGATCTGCTGAGAATGGGTCATTGGAGAGAAATGATTACCATAAAGGATATATATGCAAGCTTCATTTATTAAGGTGTTATATCCACAGCAAAAGAAGTGAGAGTTCTGTGGTATGCTTTCCTGGTCAAACCACATCTGGTGTAGTATATTCCAGTTCTAATGATGCATGTTGGGAATGATGTTGCTCATCTACAGTAAATAAGAGCTCAAGCTAGTCAACCACACCAGAGTAAGGTTTCTGGTGTTCTCTGGTCCTGCTATTGGGCCCAGCTTCTGGTCTCGGAGTCCTTCAAGGGCACCACAGGAGTTAAGTAGGGGTTGGGGAGTGGATCCCCAGATAAAGACTGTAAAGACCTTTAGTCTTCAGCCTCTTTGACATAATGCCTTGCTATAACCTATGTAGTAATCCCTGGAATCCCTCGTTAGGGTTAGAAAATCCAGCAAAGGCATTTCTGTTTTTATAGGGCATGAAGGCCTTATATCCCACCTCCTCTTTTTCATTAGCCTGTGGGATATGACGCAGCGGCAAAATACCTGAATTTGAAGTCAGCGTGGTTACGTGAAAAGACTGCTGGATCTGAAGACAAAAGATTGGGGTTCAAATCTTGTCTCTTAACCTTGTTCAAGTCATTTAACCTCTCTTTGGGCTTCAGTTTATTCATAGATAAAATGTGCCAATGGGAGTAGGTGGCCTCAGAAGCAATTTCCAATTCTAAACCAATGATTTTCTCATCCTCCAGGTCACTCAAGATTGTAACCTCTGAGATCTCTTAAATTCATCCCTTTCTTTCACCCCATATCCATATCCAATCTGCTGCCAAACTCTTATCAACTCTCCATTTACATCTTTCATATCCATCCTTTTCTCTTCTCTTACACATCAACTATCCTGATTTAGGCCCTTATCACCTCATTCTTGGACTATTGAAATGGCCTGCTGGTTGCTCTCCCTAACTTAATTCTTTCTATTTTCCAGTTCATCCTCCTCAGCTATCAAAGAGACCTTGTTAAAGGTCAAGCCTAACCATGTTACCATTCATTTCTTTTTTAAAACAATTTTATTCTGAAATAAAACAAGCATTTCCATAACAAATTAGAATGGAAAAAAGAGATGATCGTACATGAAACTGTAAATCTGTTATGTACAACTTGCTATTCCTTTAAATATGTAATAAAGTTACCATGTAACTTTTTTCTTTTCTTTTTTCTTCCCTCCTCCTCCCTCCCTAGAGATGGCTACCACTAGACACAAATATCTATCTATATCTATATACGTACATACATACCCACACATACATATATATGTATATATACACACATACATGTATGTATATATAAATGTACATACACATGTGTATTTATGTAAAACAATTCTGTACATCATTCTAGGTATCAGTTCTTTCTGTGGATGCAAATAATGTCTTCCAATATAGGTCTTTTGTAGTTAATTTGGATATTTATAAGAGTCAAAATGATTTAGAACTCAATTTGTTCTTAAAGCAATATTGCTGTTACTATATACAACATTCTCTTGGTTCTACTCATTTCACTTCATTATTTAATGCAAGTCTATCTATGATTTTCTAAGATCATTGTGCTCATCATTTTTTATATCACAGCAGTATTCCATCACAATCATATACCACAACTTGTTCAGCCATTTCCCAATTGACTGGCATCCCCGCAATTTCCAGTTCTTTGCCACTAAAAAGACAGCTGCTGTAAATATTTTAGCACATATAGGTTCTTTTCCTTCTCCCCTAATCTTCTTGGGAAACAGAACTAGTAGTAGTATTACTGGGACAAAGGATATATGCAATTTAACAGCTCTTTGCCATAAATCCAGATTGCTTTTCAAAATGATTATATCAGTTCACTGTTCCAGCAACAGTGAATTAGGGTTCCAGTTTTTCCACTTTTCCTGTTACATTTGTCCCAGTTCTAACCATGTTACTGTCCATTTCAATAAATTCCAGCAGCATTCTTTGCTCTTGCTTTGGTAGCAGTGACCCCATGAGGAGGGTGCTGCAGAGACCTCTCATTTCCACCATCTGCACCAGGTTTGGCCAAAACATGCCATCTCTGTAAAGAAAATAATGCTTACCATAAGCATTCTTTTTCCACATGAGCAGGTGTTCAGCAAAATCTTCCTCAATCTCTGCATTCCTGTTTGTGTGACAACAAAGTACAGTCCCCAGAGATGCAGGTTCCATAAAATACAGCTCAATAATTCCTCCATTTTTCACATTACCTGCTTGCATCCTTTCAACCTGCTCTTGGGTTCAAAACAACAGCTGTTCTAAAGAAGCGCTACAAGGACTGTAACTTTGTGAAAAGGTGTGGACAAAGGTTTCTATATTGTGCAGCAAATCCAAAACACAAGCAACAGCAGTTGAAGTGTCTTTGATTTCTGAAATGACATTCAAAATACCATCCGCCCTTCAGAAAACTTAACTAATTGAAGAAAGCAAAAACTGAAACAAATGAAGCCAACCAAATGTTGGAAATAATTAATATATTAATATTAATTAATATTTTATTAATATTAGTAAAGTAATTAAATAAGAATATCATTTAAAAATCCAGTAGCTCAGTATCTGCCTCCAGTATCAACTATAAAATCACTTGTTTGGTGTGTAAATCCCTTTCTTTGGTGTGTAAATCCTGGCCCTTTCCAGTCTTTTTCTACTTTATTCTCTTCTATGTACCGTACCATCCAATATTACTAACTTCCTTGCTATGCCTCAAACACCACATTCCATCTCCTAACTTCATCGATTTCACTGGCTGCCTGCAGAATTATATGCCTAGAATTTTCTCTCTTCTCATCTCCTTCTCCTAACTTCCCTGGCTTCCTTTAAGTCTTAGCTTAGTCCTACTTCTGAAGGAGCCTGTCTTGGTTCTCCTTTAATACTAGGATTATGTCTGCTTTTTATTGCATGTATCTTTTTAGGACAGAGTTGTTTGTATTTCAATTTCCCCATTAGGCTGTAAACTCCTCAAGGGCAGGAACTGTCTTTACCTTTCTTTTTGTCTCAAGCACTTAGTACCTGGCTTTTAGTATGAGTTTATTAAATGCTTTTTGAGACCTGACAATGAAGCCTCCCTGTTCCATATGATCAGGATAATGTCAAGTAAATCAGTCTCTTAGGGCTTCCATTTCCTCTTCTGTAAAATGAAGGGGTTAGATGAGAAGGTCTGTAAGTCCATTCAAAGTTTCATTTCTTTGATATAATCAACCAGAGTGGTGAAATAACTAGAAACTATGCCATATGAGTATTGATTAAAGATATTGAGCTTAAAGAAGGGGAGATGCCAGGGGACATGACAACAGTCTTCCAGTATTTAAAGAACTGTCATACAGCAAAGGAATCAATCTTGTTCTGCTTAATTACTCTAGAGGGCAGAACTAATAGCAGTGGGTTAAAATTATAAGGAGGCATATTTCATGTCAATATGAAGATAATTTCCAAGTAAGAGTTGTCCGTATATGAGAAGGTTGCCAAAGAAGTTAGTGGATATTCAATCACTGATCCTTGAATGGGAGAGTAGACAAACTCTCTTCATTTATATTATAGAGGCAATGTCTGTTTATGTACAGATTGGACTAGATGTGTGCTAAGATTCCATCTTATCATCTGAGATGATAAATTGAATAAAACTTTAAAAGCAGAAACCGATTGCAGGAAAAATTATGCAAATTTGATATAAGAAACTATATCTATATGGATCAAATAGAATGTATAAATCCTGACATTGTTTCAGGTTGGGCCTCAGGGAGTGTCTGTATACTGAGGAAGTCATTACACATCCCATGATCTGGCCCTCATCTTTGCAGGTTTAGACATGCAACTTTATCAGTTCATCAGGAGTGTTTAATTAAGTCCTGATGAACTGATAGGCATTAACCAAAACCACAAGAGAAAATTTATTAAATATAATCATTAAGAAGACTGGAATTCAGTTAGTCCTCTGTTTTTTTTTCCTTAGTTCACAATTCATTCCACCTGAAAAGTTCCCTGTCTGAAACTGTCTCATTAATATCTGTCCTTCATTTATTCAACTTTTTATTTTGGGTTTCATTTTCATCTGTAGAATGTAGGAGCGAGGGAAACTAGATGAGCTTATGGAGGCCTTTCTAGCTCTAAATGTTTGATCCTTATTCAGTTTTCCTTCTGTTAACCCTCAAATAACCAGGAAATGAGAAAGTAAGGTTGGGAGAGAAAGTGATTCTGTCAACTGCTGTTTAAAAAACAAACACACAAACAAAAACATCCTTGAGTTTGACTGACACAAAATCATCAGCCCTTGTAAACAAAGCCACCATCATCAGCACCTGACCTCAACCTAATGAAGAGATATAGGGCACATCTGGGGTGATCTTTCAGGCTTACAAAGTGCTTTTCTCAGAAAAAAAAATTTTTAATAACACGTTAGTCTCATTTTACAGGTGAGGAAAAAGTAGTTCAGAGAGATATAATGGACTTCCCTTCAGTCATACAGTCAGAAGTGACCTTCCTTCCCTCTGTCTTCCTCATACAACACTCAGGATGCCCACTTGTGAATTTGATGTCTTACTTTTAAGTTGCCCTTGATTTCACTTAAGGATAGGCAATGGAATGAGGAAGACAATATGAACAAGAGTTCCTGAATGGAGAGTATGCTGATCTGTTAACCCAAACATGTCAGATCTAGGAGAAAAAGATAAAAAAACAAAACAAAAACCTTAGGGGTCTTGACATTGAACTCATTTACAACTGAGGGGAATGAGATATGTACAGAGGAACTAGAAGAAATGACCTGATGAAAATCACACCAACACACATACACATAAACACACACACACACACACACAGAAAAACACACACACACACACACACACACACACACACACACATATATATACATGCATATATATATATGTATATCTCAATAATAGTTTTCAGGCTTGAATACAGGATTTCTAGCACTCTGCCTAAGTTTTATTTTTGTACTGTAAGGCTTTTGTTTTGTTGTTGTTTCCATAAAAAAAAAAGAATCACCACTTGAAAAGTATGAGTGTAGACATATACAATACATATTTGCATGTATTACATGGTATATGTATATACACATATATACACACATATACATACATACATACATATATATATATATATATATATGTGGAGACAGAGAGAGTGAGAGAGAGAGAGAGAATTAGAGCTGATCCTTAGAGTGTATTTTACAGTAGACGAATCACATACAATTTATGAATGGAATGATTTTTAATGTTTTTACTTCCTCCAAGAGAATTGTCTCCAAAATTCTGTGACTTTGTAATCTTATCAGTGTAGATTTTTCTTTCAATAATACTTATTTCAAACCATCCATATCAGACATTGGTATGTGCTTCATGTGCCTGCCTTCTCATGAATTCTTTACTACTTGCCCACCCACTGTGGTGAAGGGATTTCCCCTCCGATTTTGACGTTGTAACACTATTGATGCTCATTCGGGCTTTCCCTTGGTTATCATTTGCTCTCAAATAAACCAAAACCAAAACCAATCTATGTTCCTTTCAGCCATGCATTTCTTTGATGATGTCATTTATATCACTTCTTCCATGGAATACCATGCATATACTTTTATCAGCCCTTGGAAATAATTTTTTTTCTAGTTTCCCAATACACATTAAGTGTATTGGGGAAATATATTGATCCTAGGACCTTTACAGTCATCTTACCTTTATGGAATCTCAATTGGCCCATATATTATAGCCTCTAAAAGGAGTCAGTTGAGGCCCTGCCAGCAAAGAAGAATTCAAAGGATGCCTAGATATCTCCTCCAGGTGCCTGAGGCTCCGTTCAGCAACATGGTTACCCATCTTAAAGTTGCTAAAGTAGAAGCTGCCATTGGTTGTGAGAAGTTTGTCTGATTTGAGACCTGCGGGGCATGCTGGAGGACCTGGCTAACCAGATCATTAGTAATGGAATTACCTGACTGATCACTGGTGAACACTAGAGAGGTAGCTTAGTAGTGGCCCTAGGTACCAGAGGCAGGTGTGTGCAAGCTGGTCTCCCAGGGACTGACCAGGGTCACCACTATGTCTAGCTCACTCTGTGTGATGTGCTGAGGGCAGAGATGCTGGGCGTGGGCTAAATGTGCTTTTGGAGGGTATGAGCCTCAAGTTTAAATGAAAATCCTTTTCATAATTAGAGAATCCTTCCAGGAAGAAATTATATGACATATCCCTGTGGGAACTAGAAGGCCAACTGAGAGACGAGGTATATGCACTGGGAGAGGAGTGCTGCCTGCTACGGAGTGCTGAAACAGAATGATGGCGCTGATTAGAGTAGGTGCTGATTAGAGTAGGGATAACTGTGTCAAGTTATCCAGTATGTTGGGATCAACAAAGATGGAAGGATATCCTTGTCCTAAAACACCCCCAGTGCAACAGATCATTGCTGAGACTTGAGGTGGTCAGTTATCTGATCTGGTGATTCTTTATCTCCCAGCATCTTAAAGACTATACCACTGTAGCTGTAGGGAGGACTGTTATGCAATGCAGCATGCAAGACCCAGAATTCCTTCATGGGAGCCACCTTGGCCACAGGGTCTGCTTTCTGATCTGGCTCAGGCCATGCTATTTTACAGAACATGGACTGTGGACTCCATGCTGCCTGCCATAGAAATCAAGGGTGCGATCATGCTTTAACTTTCCAACAATGAGCCCAAGATCTGGGTCCAACTCTTGCAAATTGCTAGTAATGAGCGGCTTTAACAAATGATATATTGGAGGCACCCAAGGAATAATCACCTAATTCTGTCTCTAACTGGAGAATGGATTTTGAATTGAAATAATCACTGAGGACAGAGACTCTTTAGCAGTAGATATCCTGTTGGTTGATTCCATCATGCACCCTAGCCCTGAACTCTTTCATCCTAGAATTGAGGAAGAAAGAAGGGAAAGGGGGGAGGGAGTCTGGAAGCAACCTAATTTAAATATGTATATTAAAACAAGGACAACTATAACTTGTTTCATTTAGTTCTGGCATAAAAATCAGGTTTCCTCACCCTTAAGGCTTTTGTTGATGCAGTCAATGATCCTGAAGCACTGTTATCATTATTATACCTTGATAATAACAATGACAAAAACAGTCACAGCAACAGATTTATACAAATTTAAGATGTTCCAAGAACTCCTTAGTGCCTCCAGGATAACATACAAATTCCACTCTTTGGCATTTAAAACCCTTCGCAATGTGACTTTTGCCTGCCTCTGACATATGCCTTCCAAGGCTCATTATTCCTTTCTACAAAGTCTAGCTCTGTCAGACAAATGTATCTGGACCCCCCTGCTGGTAGTTCCCACTTCTTGCCCAAATGACCTTGTAGTTACTGATTTGTGTACATGATCTCCTTCCCCTTATGGAAGTAAGCTACTCGAGGGCAAATCTTGTTCGTTTTTCTTTTATTTGTACCCCTAGCACCTAATATTGTGCCTAGCAGCATACAAGCACCTAATAAAGCTTGTTGAATGAATGGAAATGAATGAACACTGCTTTTAAGTTTATAAGACATCATCTTTTTTAAAAAAATTAACTTTTGTTTATTTTTCGTTTATATCATTAATTACCACAAGATTTTGAGTTACAAATTTTCTCCCCATCTTTCCCCTACCCACCACCCCAAAAGAGCAATCCCACTGTATACCTGCTCCCTTAATCTGCTCTCTCCTATATCCTCCACCATCACCATCACCTCTCTGATTTTCTGTTAGGGCAAGATGTATCTCCTTACCCCAGTGCCTGTATATCTTATTTCCCAGTTGCATGTACATAATAATAATTAATAATATATAATACATATATGTATATGTATATATATATATATTTTAAACATTGTATTTGAAAACTTTAAATTCTAGGTTTTTTCCTTTCTCCCTCATCCCCCACCACCACTGAGAATACAAGCAATTCAATACAGGCCGTATATGTGCAGTTACACAAAACATTTCCACAATAGACTGTTCTGAAAGACTGACTATATTTCCCTCTATCCTATCCTGTCCCACACTTGTTCTGTTCTGTACTTTTTCCCTGTCCCTTTACAGATGTGTGTGCTTCTAACAACCCTCCCCCTCCATCCTTCCCTCCCCTCCATGATCCCCCCTCTCATCCGATCCCCCCTGTAGGGCAAGATACCCAATTTACAGTGTGTGTCATACCCTCTCTAAGCCAAATTCAAAGAGAGTAAGGTTGACCCATTCCCTTTTGCTTTCTTGTTCTTCCTCTCCATTGTAACAGTTATCCCTTGCTTCTTCTATATGAGATGATTAACCCCATTCTGTCTCTCCCTGTCTCTGCTCATTACATTCCTCTCCCACCTCTCAATTTCACCTTTTAAATATCATCTCTTCCTATTCAATTTTTTCTGTAACCTCTGTCTATGTATACCTGTACACATATATACACACACTCACATATGTATTCATATGCATATATATATACCCTCCTATATAGACATATGTGTATGTATGCATGCACATACATTTATATTCCCTTCAACTATTCTCATACAGAGAAAAGTTTCGTAAGTTACAATTATTGTTTTTCCATGTAGGCATGTAAATAGTCTAACTTTGATAAGTTCCTTAGGATTTCTTTTCCCTATTTAACTTCTCTTGCTTCTTGTATTTGAATGTCAAACTTTCTATTCAGCTCTGGTTTTTTCATCAAGAATGCTTGAAAGTCCACCACCTCATTGAATGACCATATTTTCCCCTGAAACATTGTACTCAATTTTGCTGGTTAGGTGATTCTTGGTCTTAATTCTAGCTCCTTTGATCTCCAGAAAATCATAATCCAGGCCCTTCGATCCCTTAATGTAGAAGCTGCTAGATCCTGTGTTATCCTGATTGTGTTTCCACAGTATTCAAATTGTTACTTCTTGGCAGCTAATACTATTTTCTCCTTAATCTGGGAACTCTAGAACCTGTCTATAACTTTCCTAGAAGTTTTCTTTTTGGGATCTTTTTCAAGAGGTGATTGGTAAATTCTTTCAATTTCTATTTTGCCCTCTGGTTCTAAGATACCAGGGCAATTTTCCTTGAGAATTTCTTGAAGGATGATTTCTAGGTTCTTTTTTTGATCATGGCTTTCAGGTACTCCAATAATTTTTAAATTGTCTCTCCTGGATCTATTTTACAGGTCAGTGGTTTTTTCAGAGAGATATTTCCCATTGCCTTCTATTTTTTCATTTGTTTGGATCTGTTAAATAGTATCTTGATTTCTCATAAAGTCATTTGCTTCCATTTGCTCCACTCTAATTCTGAAGGAATTATTCTCTTCAGTGAGCTTTTGATATTCTTTTTCCATGAGGCAAATTCGACTTTTTATGGAATTCTTCTCATTGGCTTTTTGGGCCTCTTTTGCCATATGAGTTAGTCTATTTTTTTATGGTATTATTTTCTTCAGTCAAGTTGTTGACTCTCTTTTCATGATTTTCTTGCATCATTCTCATTTCTCTCCCCAGTTTTTCCTCCACTTCTCTTATTTGGTTTTCAAAATCCTTTTTAAGCTCCTCTATGGCCTGTAACCAGTTTAAATTTTTCTTGGAAGCTTTTGGTGCAGGACTTCTGACTGTGTTGTCTTCCTCCCATGCCATGCTTTGATCCTTTTTGTCCCCGAAAAAGGAATCTAAAGTTGGATGACTGTGCTTGCTTTGCTTCCTTTGCCTGCTCATGTTGCCAGTCAGTTAACATGACTTTTGAGCCACAGTAGAACTCTGCTTTCAGAGGGGAATGCTTTGTCCCAAATTGCTGGGGTCTTTGCAGCTGCTGGAGCTATTAGGAGGCCGCCATCTTTGCAGCCCTCACCAGCTTTGGCTCACTGGTCATGCACCTCAGGACCACCACCCAAAACAGTGATCCTGATCCAGGTTAAGGCAAGAGCACTTAGGCTCTGAATGGTGGCTTGGCCCTCCTGCACTCTGGAGGTTGAGAACTCTGAAGCAGCCACATGGAGGTTGCTGCATGGCTGCCACTTTCACTGCTTCTGGATCTGGGGGCAGTGGGCCAGACCCGCTCCACCTCCCTCCCCCCAATTCAGCCATGTTCCACTGACCTTTCACTTTGTCTTTGGCATTTATGGGTTGATAATTCTCAAAACTGCCATAGCTGCAGGTGATACACTCTCCCAAATGCTCCAGTGGCTGCTTGTCCTGGCCACCCTGGAACTAAAACCCCAGGTGGCCATGGCTCCCAGTGTGCTTCCTGGGAGCCCGCCAGGCTGCCTTCAGTGGGAGATTTGTTTCTCTGTCACTTTGTGAGTTCTGGAGCTCTAAAATTTGTTTAGAGTCATATTTTCTAGGTATTTGAGGTGGTTATGGGGGGAGCTCACGGAGTTTTCCTGCTTCTAAGCTGCCATCTTGACTCCACCCCCAAGACGTTATCTTCTCGATAACTCTGGGAGGTTAGCAGTGCCACATTAAATAAGCTGGCTTAATTTTACAGGTAGTGGCAAGGCCAGGATTTGAACATTGGTCTCTTGAATTCAAGTCCAGAAGCAAATAGCGTAAGTAAAGGAATTGGGGAATTGGAAATGGGGTGGGAATAGTTTCTGTCTTTTAAAGATGCACAAACGCTAAGTAAATGTTGTTGGACTAAAGAGAAAAAAAAATGCAGGAAGACTTTTTGTAATGCCATGCACCAGCAGATTCCCAAAGGAATGCTACTGTGAACAGCTTTTAGAGTTCAGATTACAAAATATAGTGAATACTCTGTTTATTCCATTACAAATCAAGACAAACATTCAAAACATTATAATATT